>CM042423.1:16798197-16920533 GCA_023634145.1 Thymallus thymallus
ACGCACACACCGTGTAGACGTTCCCCATCACACACACACACACACCGTGTAGACGGTCCCCATCACACACACACACCGTGTAGACGGTCCCCATCACACACACACACCGTGTAGACGGTCCCCATCACACACACCGTGTAGACGGTCCCCATCACACACACACACCGTGTAGACGGTCCCCAACACACACACACCGTGTAGACGTTCCCCATCACACACACACACTGTGTAGACGTTCCCCATCACACACACACACACCGTGTAGACGTTCCCCATCACACACACACCGTGTAGACGTTCCCCATCACACACACACACCGTGTAGACGTTCCCCATCACACACACACACACCGTGTAGACGTTCCCCATCACACACACACACACACCGTGTAGACGGTCCACATCACACACACACACCGTGTAGACGTTCCCCATCACACACACACACCGTGTAGACGGTCCACATCACACACACCGTGTAGACGTTCCCCATCACACACACACACCGTGAAGACCGTCCCCATCACACACACACACACACCGTGTAGACAGTCCCCATCACACACACACACCGTGTAGAAGGTCCCCATCACACACACACACCGTGTAGACGTTCCCCATCAGACACACCGTGTAGACGTTCCCCATCAGACACACACACACACCGTGTAGACGTTCCCCATCAGACACACACACACACCGTGTAGACGTTCCCCATCAGACACACACACACCGTGTAGACGTTCCCCATCACACACACACACCGTGTAGACGTTCCCCATCAGACACACACACACCGTGTAGACGTTCCCCATCACACACACACACCGTGTAGACGGTCCCCATCACACACACACACCGTGTAGACGTTCCCCATCAGACACACACACCGTGTAGACGTTCCCCATCAGACACACACACCGTGTAGACGTTCCCCATCAGACACACACACACACCGTGTAGACGTTCCCCATCAGACACACACACCGTGTAGACGGTCCCCATCACACACACACACACACCGTGTAGACGGTCCCCATCACACACACGCACACACCGTGTAGACGTTCCCCATCACACGCACACACCGTGTAGACGTTCCCCATCACACACACACACACACCGTGTAGACGTTCCCCATCACACACACACACCGTGTAGACGTTCCCCATCAGACACACACACCGTGTAGACGTTCCCCATCAGACACACACACACCGTGTAGACGTTCCCCATCAGACACACACACCGTGTAGACGGGCCCCATCACACACACACACACACCGTGTAGACGGTCCCCATCACACACACACACACACCGTGTAGACGGTCCCCATCACACACACACACACACCGTGTAGACGTTCCCCATCACACACACACACACACCGTGTAGACGTTCCCCATCACACACACACACACACCGTGTAGACGTTCCCCATCAGACACACACACCGTGTAGACGTTCCCCATCAGACACACACACCGTGTAGACGGTCCCCATCAGACACACACACCGTGTAGACGTTCCCCATCAGACACACACACCGTGTAGACGTTAGTGCAGTAGCCCAAGGTCTCACGGTGCAGCGCTCTTTCATGCACATCATGTTTGAGCAGAGCAGCCCAGTCCATCAGAGTAGGGGCCTATACTGTACATAAAATGGACGTTTATGGACGTCACAAATGTGCAGAGCGGCACAGTTCGTCATTGACAGCCCGACTCGGGCTAGTGAGTGGGGACAGGCGAGGTGAAAAGCATTATGTATGAAACAACACAGAAAACACAGTAGCGAGCTCCATAGACAAAAGCTCCTTCGTGTAAGAAGCTACATGAGTGTCAGATGAATATAGCTAACTGCATAACATAGGAAGATACTTCGTTGCTATATTCAAGTGTTTATCTTGTAGGGTTCAAAGGAAGGTTTACACGTGACAATATCAGCTTGCTTTTAAATAGAGAATGGCTCTAACTCATGTTTCCCTGTTGGTAGATCAGTCGATAACAGGCTAGGTTTGACCCCACCGACAATGATGGATATTTACTGTGCTAACTCAGATCGTTACAACCCATCTGCTGAGGTACCTTTTCATGTCCATTATCGGGCAGAAATGCTATTGGACATTATGTTAGATATAGCATACATAATACAGGACATGATCCAATTTCTAAATGGTACCGGACATATAGAAGACATGGTCTTTAAGATCAATGAATTGATTATTTTGAAGGGCCTTATGACATGATATTGGCTGCGTCTGAAAGGTATTATCCCCATTACCAGAGTATGGGCCCTGTATAATGCAATAAATATGGAATATGTTGCCATTTTGTACACAGCCATCACAGGAGGTTGTTGGCACCTTAATTGGGGAGGGCGGACTCGTGGTAATGGCTGTAGCAGAATAAGTGGAATTATATCAAATACATCAAACACATGGTATCCATGTGTTTAATGCCATCCTCCTCAGTGAATTTCATAAAAATAACAATAGTGAAACATTAAAAATGTTATCCTTTTTGGATAAAACTATACTAAATATATTCAAGCCACCAAATAATTGATTAAAGCACACTGTTGTGCAATGACTGTCTACAATAGCCTCAACAACACTCTGTAGGGTAGCACCATGGTGTAAGGGGTACTCAGTTGAGAAATGTAGGGGGTACTCAGGTGGGAAATAAAAAAAAATGTAGGTCTCGGAGAAGAAGAAAAAAGGAAGAAGTGCTATAAACTGCTGTTAAATGTTCTGATGTGATTAAAAGTTAAGTAAACCGTACCTTTCGCGTTGTAGTTTATATTACAAGCTCATCGAAAGGGTAACAAATTTGGAGGCACTGCTGAGATTTATTTTCATGTGAGCACCAGCCCATATTCCTTGAACGGACAACGAGTGAGAGACATTGGGAGAGTAGCTGGCTAACGTTAGCGGGCTAACCACCGAACGGATTGTAGCTATCTTGCCATTGCCTGGCTGCTTTGTCGTTGTTGCCACGTGAGTAAGACAATATCAGTCGAGAGAGGGAAACTTTTTTGGATGAAATTGAACAGAGTTTATGGACTTTAACTGAAGAGAATTTACGGCACCTGTGTGTACATTGTGGAATAGGTGGTGTAGATGACTCTGAAATAAAAGGAAAGAGCCATCATGCATTGCGGCGCAAATTGATGGAAGATTACTGTGAGAAGGAGGATTTTATGGAACCAGAGGATGAGGGAATGTCTTGGCTGCTTCAACTGAAAGACGAAATCAAAGGAATATCAGACTCAGAGGATGCTGCAAAAAGTCTGCCTACAAGACCCAGTCAGTCGGCGCCAACAATGCAAGTGGACAGCGAACCCAGCGGAGAGAAGGGAGCTGCGGCAGGATGAAAAGAGGAGGGAGGGGCTCCTCAGCCCAGCAGAGAAGTGGGCTCAGCTAAAGAAAGGCACACACCACAGACAGAGAGTGGAGTGAGTATGTCCAGTCATAAAGACTTTAAAATCCATGGACAGACAGGAGATCAGAAAGAGAAGCTCAGCTTCTACATTCTAGAACGTCACATTGAAAATGGACGGAGAAAAGGGTACAATGAATTAGAAATCCTAGAAGCAGTAATCAGAGCTGTGAGCCCAGGGCTTAAGATGAGGAGTTATCTGGAGGGAGAAACAGACATGACCCTCTACACACTAAGGCAAATCTTGAGGACACATCACGCAGAGAAGGACCCTACTGAACTCTTAGCTTGTGTCAAAAGAAACTATCACCTTCACTTGGTAATTCTTGGCCCTCAAATGGGCATTGACTGAGCGGTTCCGAGTGTCACGTTGCATAGGGAGGACCCGAGGGGTAGTGAGAAGTAACACCTTTTAATATCAACAAAACAGCAAAAGGCAAGCACATGAACTGGTGTGGAACACAATGAACACACACCAAGACCCACACCCAGGTGGAAAACCACTCAACTTAAAAAGGCTCCCCGATTAGAGGCAATGCCGCGCAGCTGCCTCTAATTGGGGATCAACCACAAACTCCACATAGAGTTATCCAGAGAGGTCTCTGGACACTAAACCTGGACACCATAAAGGTTTCCAGAGACCTCTCTGAACATAGATCCTTACACTGAGATGACCTATTTTATGCTCCCTCTATGACAGTGTACAGTGATAATAATCCCTTGACATATGTACTAACTACAGGAAGACTGAATGCCACCGGTCATCGCTGGGTGGTGGAGCTGTCTGACTTTAATCTCACACTGAAGTATCGTCCTGGAAAGGTAAACACTGTTCTCACAGTTCCTCTGTTGAGTTGGTCTTCACGGTCTCCTTCGCATGCTGAACATTACATGGAAGAATGCACAGAGAAACACTCACCTGAGACGGTCAAAGCAACACTCAATAATGTTCAGACATAACAGCATGACTGTGTAACTTGGATATACGCGGTCACACTAAGGTCATCAGTGCAAGTTGAGCTGTCATGGTGGGGGGGGGGGGGTGGGACAGTTACAGACCGACTGTCTCCACAGGATCTCAGGCAGACTCAGTTAAAGGATGCAGCTGTATCGAGAATCTTGGAACTGAAAAGTCAAAGGGCAAAGCTTAAACCAACAGAATGTCAACAAGAGTCATACAAAGTCAAACAGTTACTGCAAGAGTGGAACAGGCTCCATGTCTCACCAGAGGGATTATTACAAAGGAAAAGGGACAGGTTGTGGTACCAAGTCAGTACAGAACACTGATTTACAAGTACTTACACACTGAAATGGCCCATCTAGGAACAGAAAGAGTGTTGAACTTGTGTTGAGCACGAGAACGCTTTTATTGGCCGTGCATGCAACGTGACATTGAACACTTTATCACTAAAGTGTGTAAGTGTTTAAAACAAAAGAAACCCAGTGTAATAACTAGAGCCCCGATTCAACATGTACGAGCTACAGCTCCTTTCCAGATGATTTCAACTGACTATGTACATTTGGAGGAAAGCAGAGGGTGCTACGAGTACATTTTAGTTATTCTAAATAACTTTACAAAATTTGCACAAGCCTACCCCACCAGAAATAATTCAGGGGAAACTGCAGCAAAAAAAAATGTCAAAGATTGGCTTTGTGTAAAAGAAATCTATAATGATCAGGGAAGAGAGTTTGAAAATCAGTTATTCAGAGCCTTGCAGAACTGTAGGGGAATAGAACATTCCAGAACCTCTCCATATCATCCACAGGGGAATTCGGTGGAGAGATTTAACTCTACACTATTGTCAATGTTGCGCACACTAGATGAAGACAAAAAGGCCAACTGGGGTGATTATCTGAACAAGGTCATTTAACTGGGGTGATTATCTGAACAAGGTCATTTAACTGGGATGATTATCTGAACAAGGTCATTTAACTGGGGTGATTATCTGAACAAGGTCATTTAACTGGGATGATTATCTGAACAAAATAATTCAACTTGGGTGATTATCTGAACAAGATCATTTAACTGGGGTGATTATCTGAACAAGGTCATTCAACTTGGGTGATTATCTGAACAAAGTATTTCAACTGGGGTGATTATCTGAACAAGGTCATTTAACTGGGGTGATTATCTGAACAAGGTCATTTAACTGGGATGATTATCTGAACAAAGTCATTCAACTTGGGTGATTATCTGAACAAGATCATTTAACTGGGATGATTATCTGAACAAGGTCATTCAACTTGGGTGATTATCTGAACAAAGTATTTCAACTGGGGTGATTATCTGAACAAGGTCACTCAACTGGGGTGATTATCTGAACAAAGTCATTCATGCATATAATTGTACCACCAGTGATGCTACTGGGTTCTCAGCGTATTTCCTGCTATTCGGAAGGGCTCCACTGCTACCTGTTGACCTTGTCTTTGGGTTACAGATAAAATAACAGGAGAAATCAGACCAGGATAATGTTAAGAAGTGGCAGCAACATATGGAGGAAGCCTTTGACATCGCAATTAGAAACATGGAGAAATCAACAGCAAAGGGAAAAGCCTACTACAATCGAAAGACAATTAGTTTAGTTCTGGTCTCAGGGGATCGTGTACTGGTTAGGACTGGGTAAGCTAAGATCACACTGGGAGGACCAAATACATTTGGTGGTAACCAGGAAAGGTGATGACAGCCCTGTCTATGAGGTAAAACCTGAGAGGGGTACAGGCAAGGCCCGGGTTCTGCATCGCAAAATGCTAATGTCATGAGGAACCCATTGAAACACTTACTCTGAGAGTTCAGATGAGGATTTTTATCCAGTATTCATCAACAGGTCACGTAGGGATGAAGAGAGCAGAGTGTCTATATACAGTGGGGAGAACAAGTATTTGATACACTGCCGAGTTTGCAGGTTTTCCTACTTACAAAGCATGTAGAGGTCTGTCAAAAATCCAGAAAATCACATTGTATGATTTTTAAATAATTAATTTGCATTTTATTGCATTATTGCATAAGTATTTGATCACCTACCAACCAGTAAGAATTCCGGCTCTCACAGACCTGTTAGTTTTTCTTTAAGAAGCCCTCCTGTTCTCCACTCATTACCTGTATTAACTGCACCTGTTTGAACTCGTTACCTGTATAAAAGACACCACACACTCAATCAAACAGACTCCAACCTATCCACAATGGCCAAGACCAGAGAGCTGTGTAAGGACATCAGGGATAAAATTGTAGACCTGCACAAGGCTGGGATGGGCTACAGGACAATAGGCAAGCAGCTTGGTGAGAAGGCAACAACTGTTGGCGCAATTATTAGAAAATGGAAGAAGTTCTAGATGACGGTCAATCTCCCTCGGTCTGGGGCATCATGCAAGATCTCACCTCGTGGGGCATCAATGATCATGAGGAAGGTGAGGGATCAGCCCAGAACAACACGGCAGGACCTGGTCAATGACCTGAAGAGAGCTGGGACCACAGTCTCAAAGAAAACCATTAGTAACACACTACGCCGTCATGGATTAAAATCCTGTCCAGGCCCGTCTGAAGTTTGCCAATGACCATCTGGATGATACAGAGGAGGAATGGGAGAAGGTCATGTGGTCTGATGAGACAAAAATATAGCTTTTTGGTCTAAACTCCACTCGCCGTGTTTGGAGGAAGAAGAAGGATGAGTACAACCCCAAGAACACCATCCCAACCGTGAAGCATGGAGGTGGAAACATCATTCTTTGGGGATGCTTTTCTGCAAAGGGGATAGGACGACTGCACCGTATTGAGGGGAGGATGGATGGGGCCATGTATCGCGAGATCTTGGCCAACAACCTCCTTCCCTCAGTAAGAGCATTGAAGATGGGTCGTGGCTGGGTCTTCCAGCATGACAACGACCCGAAACACACAGCCAGGGCAACTAAGGAGTGGCCCCGTAAGAAGCATCTCAAGGTCCTGGAGTGGCCTAGCCAGTCTCCAGACCTGAACCCAATAGAAAATCTTTGGAGGGAGCTGAAAGTCCGTATTGCCCAGCGACAGCCCCGAAACCTGAAGGATCTGGAGAAGGTCTGTATGGAGGAGTGGGCCAAAATCCCTGCTGCAGTGTGTGCAAACCTGGTCAAGAACTACAGGAAACGTATGATCTCTGTAATTGCAAACAAAGGTTTCTGTACCAAATATTAAGTTCTGCTTTTCTGATGTATCAAACACTTATGTCATATAAATTATAAATGTATCAAATAAATTAATTTCTTAAAAATCATACAATGTGATTTTCTGGATTTTTGTTTTAGATTCCGTCACTCACAGTTGAAGAGTACCTATGATAAAAATGACAGACTTCTACATGCTTTGTAAGTGGGAAAACCTGCAAAATCGGCCGTGTATCAAATACTTGTTCTCCCCACTGTAGTTATATGAGTGTTAGTCCAGTTTTCTTAAGGGTTCTCATGACCAGTACTTACGTCCTCTTTGTTTGTTTTGATGCCGGTGAAATGTTTGGGACAACATTACATTTTTGCTTGGTGTTGTAGGGGGCTTTAATACAGTTCTATTCCAGCCACTAGGGGGTACTCAGGTGAAGCCCATGGGAAATCAAAAAATGTAGTTGAAGTGGTCTGGGAGAAGAAGAAAAAAGGAAGAAGTGCTGTAAACTGCTGTTATATGTGCTGACGTGATGAAAAGTTAAGTAAACCGTACCTTTCGCGTTGTAGTCTATATTACAAGCTCATCGAAAGATGATATGAAGGTTTGGCTTGGAAAGTTTTTTCCCCTGGTCACGGATAGCTGATTTTACGTGAAAAGGTGAGAGGAGAGCACATAGATGCGGGAAGGAATTATACATTGATCAATGCTGTTTGTGTGTGGCTGCTATGAAAGTGAACAGCATGTGATCAGGGATGTATTCATTCCGCTGATTCTGTTGAAGCAAATAGAACGAAACAGGAATAAACATACCTGAATTTGTCCAATAGAAACTCTTGTTTGCAACTGTTGGACTAATGATTACACCCTAGATCAGCTAGATGCAGGCAACAGTGCAAGGTGGTACTGAATGTGTCACTGTCTGTCACCTTGATTACTAACATTTTTCTTTCAACCTGTGCACCTACAGTGCATTTGGAAAGTATTCAGACCCAGTCCCTTTTAACAAACGTTGTTGTGTTACAGCCTTATTCTAAAATGTATTAAATACATTTTTTTCTCATCATCAGGCTCCCATGTGGCGCAGTGGTCGAAGACACTGCATCTCAATGTTAGATGCGTCACTACAGACAACTACAGACAACCTGGTTCGAATCCAGACTGTATCACAACCGGCCGTGATTGGGAGTCCCATTGGGCGGCGCACAATTGGCCCAGTGTTGTCCCAGTCTGGCCGGTGTAGGCCGTCATTGTAAATAAGAATTTGTTCTTAACTGACTTGCCTAGTTAAATAAAGGTTCAATAAAAAAAATGTTTTTAAACAATACCCTATAATGACAAAGCGAAAACAGGTTTTGAGAAATTTTTTCAAATGTATTAAAAATAGAAAACAGAAGTACCTTATTTACATAAGTATTCAGACCCTTTGCTATGAGACTCGAAATTGAGCTCAGGTGCATCCTGTTTCCATTGATCATCCTTGATGTTTATACAACTTGATTGGAGTCCACCTGTTGTAAATTCAATTGATTGAACATGATATCGAAAGGCAAATACCATCATATAGGTTCCCACAGTTGACAATGTCAGAGCAAAACCCAAGCCATGAGGTTGTCCATAGAGCTTCGAGATAGGATTGTGTCGAGGCACAGATCTGGGGAAGGGAACAACAAATTGTCTGCAGCATTGAAGGTCCCCAAGAACACAGTAGCCTCCATAATTCTTAAATGGAAGAAGTTTGCAACCACCAAGACTCTTCCTAGAGCTGACCGCCTGGCCAAACTAGGCAATCGGGGGAGAAGGGCCTTGGTCAGGGAGGTGACCAAGAACCTGATGGTCTCTCTGACAAAGCTCCAGAGTTCCTCTGTTGAGTTGGGAGAACCTTCCAGAAGGACAACCATCTCTGTGGCACTCCACCAATTAGACCTTTATGGTAGAATGGCCAGACAGAAGCCATTCCTCAGTAAAAGGCACATGACAGCCTGCTTGGAGTTTGCCAAAAGGCACCTAAAGGACTCTGAAACAAGATTCTCTGGTCTGATGAAATCAAGATTAGCCTAGCGTCACGACTGGAGGAAATCTGGCACCATCCCTACGATGAAGCATGGTGGTGGCAGCATCATGCTGTGGGCATGTTTTTCAGGGCAGGGACTGGGAGACTAGTCAGGATCAAGGGAAAGATTAATTGAGCAAAGTACAGAGAGATCCTTGATAACTGGGGTCAGACTGGGGTGAAGGTTCACCTTACAACTGGACAACAACCCTAAGCACACAGCCAAGACAATGCAGGAGTTGCTTCAGGACAAGTCTCTGAATGTCCTTGAGTGGCCCAGCCAGAGCCCGGACTTGAACCCGATCAAACATCGCTGGAGAGATCTGAAAATAGCTGTGCAGTGACGCTCCCCATCCAACCTGACAGAGCTTGAGAGGTTCTGCAGAGAAGAACGAGAGAAACTCCCCAAATACAGGTGTGCCAAGCTTGTAGCGTCATACCCATGAAGACTTGAGGCTGTAATCGCTGCCAAAGGTGCTTCAACCAAGTACTGAGTAAAGGGTCTGAATACTTATGTAAATGTGATATTTCAGTTTATAATTTTTTTTAAATACATTTTACCAAATGTATGAGGTATTGTATGTTGATTGTTTTAGATCCATTTTAGAATAAGGCTGTAACGTAACAAAATGTGGAAAAAGACAAGGGGTCTGAATACTTTCCGAATAACTTTACTGTAACTTGTAACTTTTCATTCATAGGCTAGGTTGTAGCAACCTCATGATGGGTATAGGGAAAATGTGATGGAAAATGGCATGGATCAGAAAACCAGTCAGTATCTGGTGTGACCACCATTTGCATCATGCAGCGCGACACATCTCCTTCACATAGAGTTGACCAGGCTGTTGATTGTGGCCAGTGGAATGTTGCCCCACTCCTCTTCAATGGCTGTGCGAAGTTGCTGGATATTGCTGGGATCTGGAACACGCTGTCATACACATCAATCCAGAGCATCCCAAACATGCTCAATGGGTGACATGTCTTGTTAGTATGCAGGTCAAGGAAGAACTAGGAGATATTCAACTTCCAGGAATTGTGTACAGATCCTTGCGACATGGGGCCGGCCGTGCATTATCATGCTGAAACATGAGGTGATGGTGGCGGATGAACGGGACAACAATGGGCCTCAGGATCTCATCATGTTATCTCTGTGCATTCAAAATGCCCTAGATAAAATGCAATTGTGTTCGTAGTCCGTAACTTGTGCCTGCCCATACCATAACCCCACCGCCACCATACACTCTGTTCACAACGTTGACATCAGCAAATCGCTCGCCCACACAACACCATACATGTGGTCTGCAGTTGTGAGGTTGGTTGAACCTACTGCCAAATTCTCTAAAATGATGTTGGAGGTGGTAGAGAAGCGAGCAATCAACAGTCAGCAGGAATGTCCACCTTGAGACATCTGTGGTATTGTGTTGTGTGACAAAACTGCACATTTTAGAGTGGCCTTTTATTGTCCCAAGCACAAGGTGCACCTGTGTAATGATCATGCTGTTTAATCAGCTTCTTGATATGCCACACCTGTCAGGTAGATGGATTTTCTTGGCGAAGAAGAAATGCATTTCAGACATGAGCAATCAATAAGAGCATTTAAATGTTCATGTTTTAATAGTTCAAAATGTAAATACTGCCGTGAACCCTCTATTGACATGTTGCGAGAAAAAAAATCTCACTGACTTTATTTGCGATAATAAGAACCACTTTACCTTGAAGAGGGGGAAGGCGGACGGACGCAGTCATTTTTCAGTAAAAAAATGATTGGATAAAACAATTGATCACCATAAAAAGCCATTGAGGCTTTATCATGTCGTGACAGAGATGTATACAGTCAGTTTAAGGTGAAGAGGAAAGTCATTATCATATGTCACGAGCTCTCGTGAAAAAGGATCTCAGCATAGATTATTCAATACGGTTTGTTCAAATGTCAAAAAGGCAATTCCATTCTCTCCCAGAACATACACGTCAGAATTTATCTAAATCAACGCTCATAAAAAATATTAATCATAAATAATAAAAAAGTAGTCATTAATAGCAATCAAGTATAAACTCTAAACTAGAAAGAATACCTTAAAGCTGCAATATGTCACTTTTTGGGTGACTCCACCAAATTCAAGTAGAAATGTGAGTTATAGATCTGTCATTCTCATTGAAAGCAAGTCTAAGAAGCGGTCGATATGTTCTATGCACGGTATTTCGTTTTTGCGTCTGACTTTCGGGTTTGTACACCAGCTTCAAACAGCTGAAAATACCATTTTTGGGGTTATTGAAAATATATCTCTCAGTGGTTTAAATGGTACAATGATTGTCTACACTAAACATGTATTGTTTTGTTACATAAACTAAAATTGGCCGAACCATTAGAATTTTAGCAACCAGAAAATGGCGGAGCGATTACTGAATATTCTACCTTTAACGTATGACTTCTAAGTCCACAGCTTTCAAAACAGACTGCTCAGGATGCAAAGAAAGGATGTATTTCAAAAAGGACAAGGAAGAACACAGGAAATCCATTACCCCTCTCTCTGAAAGCTCCTCTATGGCCCCTTTCTCTCTCTGTCTGTCAATGTTTCCTACTCTATAGAACTCCACTCTACCTGACAGCATGTCTGATCTGCATGTCTATGGGAGCAGGGAGCTCTTATCCTCAGCCCTAGACAAGCAGGGGGAGAGAGAGATGCCCTGAGCCCCACTAAGGAGGAAGCGGGCTGGATGTCAGTGCCCCCGGACGTGACTCCTGGAATACAGAAGGCACCAGGAGTTCTGCTAGCTAGAGATTTGCTCGGCAGAGAAAGTAAGTTACTGGATGTCTGTTGATGTCATGTTTTAGCATCATAAAGAAAATATGATCATTACATAAAAGAGTTTGAGCATCAATGACTATGTAGTACTACCCAAATAAAGAGGGACCTGAAATACTGATGTGAAAGTACACGTTATGTTTGCTAAATGATTAGCTTTTGCAAAGAGAGTACATACAACATAACGCAATAGACACAACAAACAACCACAACCCAACCTGTAGCGCCAGCGTGGGCAGGAAAGTGTCAACGGCTGTTGTAAACAACGTGAAAAACAATGAGAGGGAAGACGCGGAGAAGAGATGGCGAAGGGGAAGGATGTTCAAAGGGGATTGTTCAAACATGGAGAATTAGAACAGGAAGGCAACACACAGAGAAGACACTTTGAAGTGTTTGTGTGCATGGGGAGAAACTCGTGTTTACACGCCTTGATGAGGTAGCGAGCGTTTCACACACCCCACAATGCATGTTGTTGCTGTGATGTGATGACGATTAGGAAATGTTACTCAGATGCGCAGCTGGAGGGTGTGTGTGTGTGTGTGTGTGTGTGTGTGTGTGTGAGAGAGAGAAGAGAAGAGATGTATTTCAGAAAGAACAAGGAATAGCACAGGAAATCCATTTCCCCTCTATCTGAAAGCTCCCCTATGGCCTCTCTCTCTCTCTCGCTCTCTCTCTCTCTCTCTCGCTCTCTCTCTCTCTCTCTCTCTCTCTAGCTCTCTCTCACTCTCTCTCTCTCCCGTTGATCCTAATTGGTGGAGAAAGGCGAGGCAGAGGGCTGAACGTGTTCTTCCTTCTGTCTGAGTGAGTAGGGTATATACAGTAGACCACTGTGGTTGGCGGCTACTGGTTAGCGCCCATACATTATCACAGCTGGGGCTCTCCTAAATAAAATCCTAAAAACAAGGTTACCTCAGGGGCAGCTGGCAGGTGAGTAGAACAGGGATTTGAAGTAGAGGTGGAGGGGGGAAATCTGGGTTAGTCGGTGTGCAGTGTTATGGTTTGATACAACACACCTTTGTGGCGAAGTGGCTAAGACAACTGACCTTGGAGATAGGTGGTTAAATACAATCAAATTGTATTGGTCACATACACATGTTTAGCAGATGTTATTGCGGGCTCGCTTCCCGATAGTCCCTTTGCCCACTGACAAGAGCCTCAAGCTCGTCCATTTTGTTATGCAGAGATCTCACGTTCCCATAATGATAGACGGTATAGCCGGCTTGTACTTCCTCAGCTTCGCCTTACACTTCAACGCCGCCCTACGTCCACGCCGTCGCCTTTTCAACTCGTCCAGAATATCAAACCTTTCCCTGGGGTCCAGGAGCTGGGCTCTGTTGTAAATAATAATAATTGACGACTCCAGTCGACGTTCAGCTGCGAGAAAAATAAAAAGTCCCTCAGTGATAAAAAGGAACGTTAAAACGTTAAAAATCGTAGCACTCCATAATCCTGAACTATTATAGTTCAACTGTAGCAAAAAAACAAATGAAAAGAGACAAAAAAACTAACTAAAACTAACAACAATTTATGCACGAACAACGGGAGCTGCTTAACAGGCGACCACTCTGGGCGGTGCCAAAAACTGTACATATGAGATGAGTAAAGCAAAAATATGTAAACATTATTGAAGTGAATAGTGTTCCATTATTAAAGTGACCAGTGATTTCAAGTCTATGTAGATAGGGCAGCAGCCTATAAGGTGCAGGGTTACGTAATCAGGTGGAAGCCACCTAGTGATGGCTATTTAACAGTCTGATGGCCTTGAGATAGAAGCTGTTTTTCAATCCCTCGGTCCCAGCTTTGATGCACCTGTACTGACCTCACCTTCTGGATGATAGCGGGGTGAACAGGCAGTGGCTCAGGTGGTTGTTGTCCTTGATGATATTTGTGACATCGGGTGCTGTAGGTGTCCAGGAGGGCAGGTAGTTTGCCCCGATGACCACACCGCGCTCTGGGGAGCCCTGCGTTTGCGGGCGGTGCAGTTGCTGTACCAGGCGGTGATAAAGCCCGACAGGATGCTCTCAATTGTGCATCTGTAGGCTGTCTCGTCATTGTTGGTAATCAGGCCTACTACTGTTGTGTCGTCTGCAAACTTGATGATTGAGTCATGGGTGAACAGGGAGTAAAGGAGGGGGCTGAGCACGCACCCTTGTGGGGCCCCTGTGTTGAGGATCAGTGAATTGGAGGTGTTGTTTCCTACCTTCACCACCTGGGGATCGACCCGTCAGGAAGTCCAGGACCCAGTTGCACTGGGCGGGGTTCAGACCCAGGGCCCCGAGCTTAATGATGAGCTTGGAGGGTACTATGGTGTTGAATGCTGAGCTATAGTCAATGAACAGCATTCTTACATAGGTATTCCTCTTGTCCAGATGGGATAGGGCAGTGAGCAGTGCGATGGCGATTGTATCGTATGTGGATCTATTGGGGCGGTAAGCAAGTTGAAGTGGTGTCAAGTAAGGTAAGGTGTCAGGTAAGGTAGAGGTCATATGATCCTTAACTAGCCTCTGAAAGCACTTCATGATGACAGAAGTGAGTGCTACGGGGCGATAGTCATTTAATTCCGTTACCTTTGCTTTCTTGGGTACAGGAACAATGGTGGCCGTAATGAAGCAAATGGAGACAGCAGACTAGAAGAGGGAGAGATTGAAAATGGGCGTAAACACTCCAGCCAGCTTGTCTACGCATGCTCTGAGGACGCGGCTAGGGATGCCATCTGGGCCGGCAGGGTTAACAAGCTTAATGTCTTACTCATGTCGACCACGGAGAAGAAGAGCCCACAGTCCTTGGTAGCGGGTCACGTCGGGTACTTCCTGTTTGAGTTTCTGCCTATAGGAAGGGAGGAGCAAAATGGAGTCGTGATCAGATTTGCCGAAGGGAGGGCGGGGGAGGGCCTTGTAGGCATTACGAAAAGGTGAGTAGCAGTGGTCTAATGTATTCTCAGAGCTTTCTCCAGGGGGGCCCCCATTGTTTTCTCCAGGGGGCCCACATTGATTTTGTTAATTCAATCTCACTCAGATATCATTAACATGGCATGAGTCTTGGCAAAATGTGTAGGCTTGAAGGAAATTCTGGTATAGGGCCCCCAAAAAGCTAGAGCTGGCACTGCACAAAATACAACCTAGCATTCTGGTACCCTGCAAACCATGATCATTTCTGTATTTTACACCCTGAGTTAAATGTAATGTTGTAAATGGTTGCCATTCGTACAAAGTCTTAGACATCACCGCCTTGTCAACCAGGTAGCTACTGAGGTGAGACACAAACATTCTCTTGTCAGAGAAACCTGGTCTGATGTTGATGATAACGTGTTTTATTGTATGCTAAATAAGACAGATATTGTCCCAGAGGGAGGTGCTGATTTTGGAAGTGGGCTGCTCATTCGATTGTTGCATGGAACAGGCTTTTTCTGAAAAGCTTCTTAAATACCAGCCCCTCATATCACGCTTGGACAGCATGGGATTTAAATGCAAGTTGGTGGCATTGATATTTGGCAGTCTCGGCCACGTACATAGTCTTACAGTATGTGGCCAGCAGATTGTAGGCCTGCCTAAGAGTAGAGCAAAAACAACTGACTAGGTACTGCTCTGTTTTAGCTGTTATGGTTGGGGGGGGAGGTGCTCGTTAGCCGGGCTCCTGTGGTCTGGTCAGAAATGTAGATTGACTGGCGGGGAGAAGATGGAGCTGCAAACCCCCAAACCCCCCGGCTCATTCCTCCATGTCAGGACCCACCAATCACCCACCGCCCAAATCAACCAACCTCTCCTCTCTCTCCCCCTCTTTCTCTCTCTCTATCTTTCATTCTCTCTTTCTCTCTCTCTTTCTCATCTCTACTCCTCTCTCCCTCTCTCCCCATCTTCTTCCCCCTTTCTTCTCTCCTCTCCCCCTCTCTCTCCCCCTCTCTCCTCTTCCCCTCGCTCTTCTCCCCCCTTTCTTCTCTCCTCTCTCCCTCTCTCCTCTCCCCCACTCTCTTTTCTCCCAATCCCCGTCATACTGAAGAAAGCTGCAGAGCTGAAACATCTGTGTACGCCATCCTTGATGCAGTGAAAATACTAAAGAAGAATGACAAATTAAGTAAGCTTTATGCAACCTCTTTTTGAGTGCAGACGTCAGCCCGGCCACTACCACATAACAACCTCCCAGACGTCAGCCCGGCCACTACCACATAACAACCTCCCAGACGCGTGTGTGTGTGTGTGTGTGTGTGTGTGTGTGCGTGCGTGCGTGCGTGCGTGCGTGCGTGCGTGCGTGCGTGCGTGCGTGCGGTTTAGATAGATAGATAGATAGATAGATAGATAGATAGATAGATAGATAGGTACTTTATTGATTTATATCCTCAACCAGCAGCTCAACATGCATTCTGCCTAACAACGTAATTGTCTTTTGGCTGTCACTGATGTCCACCAGATAGGTCATTATTTTCCTCCTTCGTCAGTGGCCACTGAGACAAATAAGAAGGAAGAAATGAGGGAGAGAGTGACACAAAATGGAAGGAAAAGGTGTGGGGGTACTGGAGGATTGTCTTTTGTTAGAGTAGCTTTGTCTGTCTGGTCGTTGTATGGGCACAGACTAGCTAAAACACAAATTCATAAGAGTATTTTCTTCTCTTTGTTTACAAATACTTTAGCTGCTACTTCATTGAGCTTGCTTGGCACAATGGAGCCAATGGAATAGTCCTAAAGTCCACCCATCTGGACATCCAGGCAGGCTCATTCAAATGCTCAGGTCTGTTTTCACCACACACTAACCACCATGCACTGCACTGTACACTATCTCCACTGAGGGAAGTACAGGTAACTGCCAAAATAAAGGAAAAACCAACATAAAATGACTTAATAGGGCGTTGGGCCACCATAAGCTACCAGAACTGCTTCAATGCGCCTCGACATAGATTCTACAAGTGTCTGGAACTCTATTGGAGAGATGAGACACCATTCTTCCGTGAGAATTCCCATCATTTGGTGCTTTGTTGATGGTGGTGGAAAACACTGTCTCAGGCAAAACTCCAGAATAGTGTTCAATTGGGTTGAGATCTGGTGACTGACACACACACACACACAGCCTTTAAACCCAATATGCTCCTTTGAGACCCCTCTTTCAAAGTCACTGAGATCTCTTTTTCTAGGCATGGTAGCCAAAATAATGGGCAAGTGAGAAGTTTTTATACATGACCCTAAGCATGATGGGATATTAATTGCTTAATTAACTCAGGAAGCACCTGCTTTTAACATACTTATCCCTAATTTAACTCAAGTGTTTCCTTTAATTTGGCAGTTACATGTAGCTCTTAGCACTGTGTCCTCTACCAAAGATCCTGTAAAACGGGAGCACGATGCCTCATTAGCTATAGATCTAACACAATAGCAATTGGGGGGGGGGGGGGGGTTCTACTGGGCGGAGGTAGAGAGGGAGAGAGGGAAAGGACAGAGAGAATGGAACATCATTAAGAAGGAGCTGAGAGTACATCTACCATGTGGTTGTAAATGGCAACAAGTAATTTAAACTGGAGAGGGAGAAATCAAAGAGGATCAAAAGGTTGCAAGAGGAAAGGATTAGTGCAGTGGGAGTAAAGAGAGGTAGCATATTTTCCATAACCTGTAGGTAGGTAGGACTGAGGTCTAAACAGATAGTTTAACTTCTGCACTTTTCTATCATCTCTGAACACAATATATGGTCTAGGTTTCTCACTTATGGAGAGGCACAAATTGGGATATGGTTGGTGGGGAATGGGCAGGGTATATGCTAATGAAATACTGTAGTATGTACTATAGTAATTACTGTAATGTTTTTGCGGACATTACTGTGGTATTTACTGTAGTGTTTTTGTGGTCTGTAGTATTGTACAAAAATTCTATAGTAAGTTATGTGTGTGTGTGCGAGAAGCCGATAGAAAGAAATGGAGAAAGTCAAAAAAGGGAGGGAGGGGTGTGTGTCAGGGCTCAGTATGGAGTGCTAATGGGCCGTTGATTACCTCGCTGTAACTGAGGTAACCAGCCATCAGCGGGTAATTTCCGCTCATGGTGTAACGACTCTGAAATGGAGCCACGTTCTGCATTCGATCACGGCACATTCGATCACTGCGCACCCGCTCTGAACGGAACTCCGACAGGCGACCACATGAGTCCACTAGCTGGTTTTTGGGAGACGCCTCAGCCCGCCAATTGGTAGAGTGCTATTATTAAATCTGAGTGCGAGCGCCAGCAACAAAATAACAATGAAGAACTTATCAACCTGATTTTGGCTCGGTTGCATTTTGCCTGTTAGCCTGTTATAATCGTTTCTCAATCTAATGCCACCAACGTTTCACACACAACTGTTTCTACTCAAACGTTTCTAGCCAATTAGTTTTCTTGCTGATAGAAGTCCAGATTTCACCTCTGAGAGAGTGGGGGAGTGGACAGAATGTGGAAGACACCTGGTAGAGGAGTGTCCTCTCTTCCTCTTCTTCATCTCTTCATCCTCTCCTTGTTGATGTCTCCTCTGTTAACTGCTCGAGTGTTGCCAGGCGACAGGGTTGCCTGGGAGCCAGGCTTTGATGAAGTCACAGTGTAATGGGATGAGCCCTCCCAAGACACCATAATACACACACACCTACAGCTCCACAGCCTGGTATCCGAGAGCAGTGGATGTGTACTGTGCAGTAGCATATCAGGCAGCTTTGGGGCCCTACTAATATATGGCTGTGGCAACAAATGAAACAAGCTGTTGCACAGGGAAGTGTACCTCTGTACCCACCAATTACCAACATGGATACTACCTACAGCACGTCAGGCCAACATCTATTATCAACAGCTCACTTTGAATAAAGCCATTTCTAAACTGTTCGTGTTCTGCAACCAAATCGGATTTTCCAAATGGCTGATTGTTGGTCAGCATTGTTTAATGCTTCTAATTTCCTGTCAATCTGTGGTGTGTGGGCCGAGAGGGAAAGTGTGTGTGCGTGCATTTGTGTGTACGTGTGTGTATACATGTGTATGCGTGTGTCTCTGTATGATTGTGGTTCTATTTCAGCCTCACTGTTTAATTAATCCAGTTGATAGTCTTTTGACGTTCTGCATTTTCCTCCGTTATCGTTGCTGCCTGGTGTGTGCGTGCTGAAGGAGAGATTGCGATGAATCGGCTTGTGGAGTCCATTCTCCCCCCTCCCTCCCTCCCCCTCTTCCCCTAATGAGAGAGGGATGGCAAGTGTTTTCTCGCCCTCTGTGTTGACTTGTCTCAAGCATTTATTTAGTGTGGAGCATAAAACCCTTGTGACATTGAGAGCTCCGAAATATGTCTCTCTCCCCATTGTTGCTTTTTTTTCATTCCAGATACAGAAGAGGGACATCTATGTTTTCACAGCACAGTGGTGTTAGAAGTTAGGAGTGTAAATATGACATCTTGAAGACTTACAGTGCATTCGGAAAGTATTCTGACCCCTTGACTTTTTCCACATTTTGTTACATTACAGCCTAATTGTTTTTTTTCCTAATCGATCTACACACTATAGCACATAATGACAAAGTAAAAACAGGTTTTTAGAAATGTTAGCAAATGTATAAAACATAAAAAACGGAAATATCACATTTAAATAAGTATTAAGAACTTTAAATCGGTACTTGGTTGAAGCAACTTTGGCAGCGATTACAGCCTCAAGTCTTCTTGGGTAATGACGCTACAATCTTGGCACAACTGTATTTGGGGAGTTTCTCCCATTATTTTCTGCAGATCCTCTCAAGCTCTGTCAGGTTGGGTAGGGAGAGTCGCTGCACAGCTATTTTCCTGGTCTTTCCAGAGATGTTCGATCCGGTTCACGTCTGTGTGTTGGTCCAAATCCGCTCCTCTATTGTCTTGGCTGTGTGCTTAGTGTCGTTGTCCTGTTGGAAGGTGAACCTTCGCCCCAGTCTGAGGTCATGAGCAGGTTTTTATCAAGGATCTCTCAGTACTTTTCTCCATTAATCATTCCCTCAATCCTGACTAGTCTCCCAGTCCCTGTCACTGAAAAACATCCCCACAGCATGAAGCTGCCACCACCATGCTTCACCGTAGGGATGGTGCCAGGTTTCCTCCAGATGTGACGCTTGGCATTCAGGCCAAAGAGTTCAATCTTGATTTCATCAGACCAGAGAATCTTGTTTATCATGGTCTGAGAGTCTCTGAGCTCTACGTACAATTCCTTCGACCTCATGGCTTGGTTTTTGCTCTGACATGCACTGTAAATTGTGGAACCTTATATAGGCAAGTGTGTGCCTTTCCAAATCATCTCCAATCAACTAATTTACCACAGGTGGACTCAAATCAAGTTGTAGAAACATCTCAAGTATGATCAATGGGAACAAGATGCAGCTGAGCTCAATTTCAAGTATCATAGCAAAGGGTCTGAATACTTATGTAAATAAGGTATTTCTGTTTTTTATTTTTAATACATTTGCAAAAAAATCTAAAAACCTGTTTTTCACTTTGTCATAATGGGGTATTGTGTATAGATTGATGAGGAAAATAATAAGGCTTAGAATAAGACTGTAACAAACTGTGGAAAAAGTCAAGGGGTCTGAATACTTTCCAAATGCACTGCATGTTCTGTCAGTTCACTCTGAATGGAAAGACTATTGAATGTATGGAGGCTCTGTATTCTGTATTCGTTACACTGTAACATAAGAGCTGACAAACAGACAGGAAATGTCAATAGCACGAAATGAACAAATATCAACTGTAATTTATACAGTGAGACTGGTGCAGTGTAAGGTTGATCTCCCATAGGCAAGCTAAATGACCTGTGAATGATATTGCGCCAAATGTAAGCATCACCACACAAGCAGATGGAAAAATGCACGTGTGACATCGTGTGAATGATAACGTTAATTGGAATTCTATCCATGTAAACATCCATGCAGCATGTGTGTGAAGGTAAACTTGTGCATTTGTATGTTTAATACCTCCTCTGAGCCTCTCTTTAAACAGCAATTATTTGAAACAGCACTACCTCAGGGAAGAGCTCTGTCATAGCTAGACAGGAACACACACACGTACATAGATCATCAGGGCCGTGCACAGACCTTTGGTGTGAGAGAGAAAAATCGACCTTAAAGAGCTGAAGGCAATAAACCACTTATCTGGTAGAAAACGGCCTGTGTCATCGATATTAGTCAGAAACATTTATTCTAGTGTCAAAATTGGCTACAAATTGTAAATAGGATAGGTTATGTCATAAAGTCATTTCGTCAAAAACTGAGATTTGAAAGATAATTAGGGGGAAAATGCCACGGAATGAAGTAATAGTTTTCCACATGCCCACAGCTGGCAGCACCCAAATAATAATCCGTTGGAGCACAGCTGCACATGACCTTGGTGAACTTGGTTTGACATTTGATATCCCTATGACGCTAGTTAGGGGAAAATCGTAAGTTACACAATATACTGTATATGGAACAATATTAAAAAATGTCAGTAGCTACAAATTTCAATGACTTAAAAACCTAAAATCCACTATAAATTGTAAAAATTAATATACAAATATTGAAAGCATTTAATGAGACAACTAAAAGATGTACAACATGAAAGTATTGTCCCATTTACATTGTGTCATTTAGTGACGGCCCCTAACTAGCCCTAGAGAGAGGCTATCCATAGTCAAACAAATTTTGCCACCGGCTGGCTGAAACTAATTGGCAAAAGAAGTTGGCTAGCTTGCTGGCTAGTCTAGGCTACCTTCAGACACAAGACCTGGTTAAACTGTTTCGAGTTATCTATAAGGGTGATTGACTGTAACTGTGTACTGTTTTGGCAGAGTGAAAGTACAAACGCTTCCCACGTTCGAACCCACACACACACACACACACACACACACACATAAGAGACACCCACACCCACATAAGAGACACCCACAAAGCCTGCCTCCAAGACCAACATCTCATTCTCAGTTGCATTTCCTTATGAGGAGACTTGAAACTGCTCCTGTAGACAATTTCTCAATTATTTGTTTTAACATGGGCTTAATTTTTGAAAGGGAATTAGGTTAGTATCTTTGCTAGAACGACAAATGGGGTGGGTTATATCATCTGATCATCGCTAATGTAGGCTAGATCTGGAATCAGATAATTAGCTAAGAGGCTATGCTGTCAAATCTAGCTAACTATCCTTTACTTGATTTGAATGTATTCTGCTACTGACAACAGTCAAACTGCAGTTGCCCCCATCTCTGACCGTGAGACAACACATGCTACAAATCCATGTAACCTACTACTGGCGGTATTAATTTCAAACTCACCACTCGGTGCCAATGGACAGCATGCAACGAGTGCACCAACGCACTGCTGCGCTCTCAGTGGCAGAATGACGGAGGAGGGAACTTTTATTCAAGATTCATGAGTTTATGAGAAATTATCTAGTTTGACAGCAATTTGTTGTATGTAAAGGCCCAGTGCCATTTGTGGACATTTTAATGGAAATTACAATAAGGTTAACACTTAATTGTGTCATGACGCCCGCTTCCCTGTTCTTGTGGGGAAGTTTATGACTTAACGACACGTCGCAAATTCCTTGCACGCTCTCTCTCCCCGGACATGCAGAAAGAGAGAGTCAGAGGATGTATTCTGTTAGAACAAAGGATCTTCTCTCGCCAATACTCCTACATCCCAGAATTGGAGAATATTCGTATACAAAAATATATGGGAAAGGGTCGGCAGAGAATCCAAGAACGAACCTGTCCATTTTGGATGACAGTAGGACAACATAACTGTATATTTTAAAGTGTACATATGTCAGTTATTAGCTTTGCACCTGAATGTTGTATAAGATCAATGATTAAGTATAAGAATACTTTTGAAAAGATAACAATGTCTAAATACATTGATGACAAACCTTAACATTGTTGATATTTGGAGACTGACTCACCCAACAGATAGGGATTATTCTTTATTTACGTCAGTTTATCATATTCAAGAATCTACCATTTTTTGTTGGACTCCAGACTAATTTCAGCAGCTTACCTACCAGGTTACCTATCACCCTATTCTAATTATGAACCGCTCTCCGCTGCCCATGGTGCTGAAACTCAACATTATATCTACAGGTCGGCAACCGTGGAGCTTACACGCATACTTGTTGAAAGACTAGACTTTTTGTCAGTATTTGAAGGAGCAGATTACTTTTTTCCTTGGAGCTAACGACACGGGGATGTTGACAACTCCACCCTTTGGGAAAGGAAGTAACACGCCAATACTAGGCTGAAAGAAATTGAAAGAGAGTTAGGGGAACAGGAGAACGCTTTTAAAACAAGTTCCTTGAATGCAGTCCTTGAGAAGATCACAAAGTTGAAATATGAATACAATACCATCCTTTCGAAATGGGTGGGCTCTTTACAATTCAACAAACAGATCACCGACCATTTCGAATCCCACCGTACCTTCTCCGCTATGCAATCTGGTTTCCGAGCTGGTCATGGGTGCACCTCAGCCACGTTCAAGGTCCTAAACGATATCATAACCTCCATCGATAAAAGGCAGTACTGTTCAGCCGTCTTCATCGACCCGGCCAAGGCTTTCGACTCTGTCAATCACTGCATTCTTATTGGCAGACTCAATAGCCTTGGCCGGGTCGATGGTTCACCAACTACTTCTCAGATAGAGTTCAGTGTGTCAAATCGGAGAGCCTGTTGTCTGGGCCTCTGGCAGTCTCTATGGGGGTGCCACAGGGTTCAATTCATGGGCCGACTCTATTCTCTGTATATATCAATGATGTCGCTCTTGCTGCTGGTGACTCTCTGATCCAACTCTATGCAGACGACGACATTTTGCACTTGTTAATAGCCCAGCATATGTGAAAAAAGCCACTTATGACTCTAACCCAGTCTAACCCAGTCACAGATAAGGTGTTTTCTTAACATACCCACTGTATACATTGACAGCCCAATTTGCCTGAATCATGCTTTCCTCCCTGCATTGGATGATATGGTGTTTTCACAGTGAAGGGTGTGAGAGGTGCAAGCAGGATGAAGGGACGTTGACCCACTTATTTTGGACACGTCCCAAGTTACAGGTTTACTGGGCTCTCATTTTTGATTACTTTTCTAAAGCCTTTGATAGAGTTATATCCCCAGACCCATTGATGGCTCTGTTTGGTACAGTTGATGGGAATAACCAGGAAGGAAAGTCTGTCTCTCTTTGTACTCTATTAACCAAAAGGCTCATATTGCAATTTTGGAAATTGGAGACTGTACCTACCTTTGAAATGTGGTTACCGGATTTAGGGAATGTAATGCATATGGAAAAGATTCGATACAATACCTCCAATAGAGGTCCAATGTTTTACAAAATATGGCAGTCGATACTGGATAAATGGTCTAGTCCTGCTTCATAACTGGGTTGATGATCTGCTGCTACTCTGTGCTGTACTCCACTCAATATTTATTTTTGGCTTAACTACACTGCTTGTAATGACTATATGCTGGCTTCTTATACTGTATATGTACCACCTAATTGGATTTATTTTTATTTTTTGTATGTGTGAAGTTAAGTTTTGTTTTGTCCTCTAAATTTGCCAGCCCATTCAACAATACAATGTTTGTATCTCTGTATTTGTATAATATAAACATATTATTTACTAACTCTACCAATACAAGCAGACAGCATGGAGCGTGAGCTACACGGCTGGATATGGTATGAACTCTGAACTATTGACCCCCCCTTCTCTCTGAATCTATCATGTTATCACCAAACTCTCATGTTTTGTTAAGTCCTCTAGGGACGTTATTTACTGTATAATGTTAGGATGTTTTGTATGTTCTGTAATTGTTTAATTAGCTAGTAAATAAATAATTGAGCCAATTTGTGTATGGATGATTCATCAATAAAGTTAGGGTTCGTGCAGACTAGGAATTACGACATTCAGATTGAGACCGACCGGGGTAAAATCCATTAAAAGCAACTGTTATGATAAGAAAATAATCTGAAGAGAGTTAAGTTTTGGGATATAGTAACTCTATAAACAACATTCTTCCGTGGTGCCCCGACTTCCTAGTTAATTAATGTTTACATGATTAAGGTAATCACGTAATAATTAAACCTAGAGAATTGATTTGATAATATAACAGTCTTCACTTTTAATGATAGTCAAGACACGACAATTGTTACCCAGAAATTATTTGATATTTATATAAAAACAGATCCATTGGGTCTTTAAAGTTACTAGAGAGAAAAAAAAAGAAAGAAGAAAAAAAGAACGCCACCAATCAAAGGGCCACTTTTTTCATAGGAGGGCATTTCAGTACATTCTTATATACCCTCTCCCTCTACTACCGTTTTCTCCTGTCACATTGTCGTTATGCAACAAAAACAACAGCAAAACCACCAGTGACTCTGCCAGGGGCCACAGTGCTAGGGGCCACAGATCTGTCAGTGTGACACATCCCCTGGCCCCTGTATGTACCTCCTGTCTCAGAAGACTGACGAGTGAGCACCACACAGGTCAACCTGGAAACTCAGTTGTCTCACATCTTGTGTGGGGTGGGGGTGTAGGTGTGGGGGGGATGTAGTGTGTGTGTGTGTGTGTGTGTGTGTGTGTGTGTGTGTGTGTGTGTGTGTGTGTGTGTGTGTGTGTGTGTGTGTGTGTGTGTGTGTGTGTGTGTGTGTGTGTGTGTGTGTGTGTGTGTGTGTGTGTGGTTGTGTGCGTGTGTCTCTCCCTATCTACCTCCAACTACCATTTATCTTCCTCCCCTTCGGCCTGACAGATGGGAGTGTTTGGGGAATAAACCTGTCAGTATTTACCATATTATTTATTAGCTTCACCACTCTGCCCCTTAGCCAGACCAGGCCAAAACACCGTCCACACAGATCACCTGGAAAAGGCAGGATTTATGAGGGTCAACTATTTAGTTGGAGCAATTAAGTGCCTTGATCAAAGAGATGTCAGACTGAGTGGAGATTCACCGCAGACAGTGAACTATAAGTTAAGAAGCATTTCCACCCACTGAGTTGCTAGACATCAAATACTCATCACAGGCTGGAAATGAGGGGGGTTAGAATCACTAGCCTCATCTGTATGGGAGATGGAAAGCCTGCTTGAAATACAGTTTTAAGGCTGCTAGATCCACTCAGGGATTTTTCTTCCTAATGTAATGGCAACGCAACCTCCTAGGCAAATGGGGTCTTTTTCCATAACTGCAGGCAACAAATTATGGAGTGTGTTGCCCTTTTATGTTGAAGTAATATGACAGGAAAGGAGGTGTTGTATTGTGAAAAGTCAGGAATGAATGGTGTTAATACAATAGGTACAGTGCCTTCGGAAAGTACTCACACCCCTTGACTTTTTGTTGTGTTACAGCTTGAATTTAAAATGGATGATTTTTTTTTTGTCACTGGCCTACACACAATACCCCATAATGTCAAAAGTGTAATTATGCTTTTCTAAATGTTTAAAAATTCATTAAAAATGAAAAGCTGAAATGTCTTGAGTCAATAAGTATTCAACCCCTTTGTTATGGCAAGTTCAGGAATAAAAATGTGCTTAACAAGTCACATAATAAGTTGCATGGACTCACTCTGTGTGCAATATTGGTATTTAACATGCTTTTTTTTATGACTACCTCATCTTTGTACACCACACATACAGATAAGGGTAAGGTTCCTCAGTCTAGCAGTGCATTTCAAACACAGATTCAACCACAAAGACCAGGGAGGTTTTCCAATGCTTCGCAAAGAAGGGCGCCTATTGGTAGATGGGTAAAAATAAAAAGCAAATATTGAATATCCCTTTGAAAATGGTGAAGTTATTAATTACATGATGGTGTATCAATACACCCAGTCAAAACAAAGATACAGGCGTCCTTCCTAACTCAGTTGCCAGAGAGGAAGGAAACAGCTCAGGGATTTCACCATGAGGCCAATGGTTAAAACAGTTACAGAGTTTAATAGCTGTGATAGGAGAAAACTGACGATGGATCAACAACATAGTGGTTACTCCACAATACTAACTTATTTGACAGAGGGAATAGAAGGAAGCTTGTACTGGATAAAAAGGACTGGGGAGTTTTCCAGGATAAAATCTAAACAGAATGGAGCTATTAAAGCACAGGCACAATCCTAGAAGAAACTTTCCACGGGACACTTTCCACCAGACACCTTTCAGCAGGACAATAACCTACAACACAAGGCCAAATTTACAATGGAGTTGCTTACCAAGAAGACAGTGAATGTTCCTGAGTTTTTTTACTTAAATCTTTGACTTAACCAGAAAGTCTCACAGCTGTAAGCACTGCCAAAGGTGATTCTAACATGTATTCAATTGGTTTGAATGCTTATCTAATCAAGATATACAGGTATTAGTGTTTTATTTTTCATTAATCAAAAAAAAAATTCAAACATTTTCTTCCACTTTGACGTTAAAGTATTTTCTGTAGATTGCAGAAAAAAAAGAAAATTCAATCCATTTTAATCCCATTTTGTAACGCAACAAAATGTGGAAAAAGTCAAGGGGTGTGAATACTTTCTGAAGGCACTGTCAGAGCTGAAGCTGCATGGGCCTAGTCTAAGTTTTAACAGGATTTAGAAAGGAGACGCTAACCACTGTGTTTAAAATGTTTCTAATCTCTATTATAACCCACAGAGCATGACACAGAAACAGGTACCGTAGTGATAATATCTCCTGTGATAATATCTCCTGTGTCATAAAGGTCACGACCTTTTGAGAGAAGCTTTAGTGTAATACACTTACAGACAGGGAGGCATTCTAATAGAACCACATTCACCATCTTCCCACATGTTTGTACATCTCTCTACTGTGCTGGGTGGAGGGGTAGAGTTGAGTGTGTGTTAGTGGCAACCTGGGGAGGTGAGGGTGTGTGTGGGTTTATGAGGTGTAGCCCGGGGGTGTGTGAGGGAGTCTGGGGTGTATAATTATGTGCAGATTAAGGGGAGATGAAGCCGCCATGGAGCAGTCTTTGATGAATTAACTACTCAATTACCCTGCTAAATATGTCACTCTACCCCTCTCAGGTTCATCCACATGCACCACATACCCAATACCCAATATCTGCCACCACTCACTGTCTGAATTACAGTCTCTACTCTCTGTTTCCCTCCATCCCTATATCCTATCTTCTCCCCCACTCCTTCACAAACTCAATCAGTCTTCTCTTTTAAATCTCTTACATTTATTTATGCTCCATTTTCTCTCCATCTAACATATAAACTGTAAGCAGGTACTATATTATTCCTTATTCTTGCCTTTACTGTAATGTATTTTTGCTAGCACGCATCACATAAAGGGATCCAATCTGTCCAATACCTACTCAGTGCTGTAGCTATTCAGGGCAATTAAATGGAGAGCCTGTCATGTGCCACCTGTCACCAGAGGGCGGTAGAGACAGTCCTAGAGACATTAACGATACTCAGGTGTGTCCTATTTACTCATTATTGATTTCCCTGTTAAAAGAGGTGTGTTTTCTGTTGTCTTTGCAGAAGCTTGAATTGGTTGCCGTGTGCATTTGTCTCCTGAGTGAGTGTTCTAGACTTAGTGGTTGTTGTTTTTCCAGTGTTACTGTGATCCTTTGGTTACTGTTACTCAGTAAAGTATTATGTTGATCCTGAACCACTGATTCCTCGTCTGGCCTCTTCTCTGCTCCTGGGTCCAACCTGACCTCGTCACAGCAAGCTTCTGCCTACAACATGGACCCAGTAGAGATCACCCAGATCAAGAATGCTGTAACCCACCAAGGAGCACTGCTGGGGCAGGAGCAAGAACAACTCTTCTAAATATCAGAGACCCTCCGGGCACTTACTGATTTCCTCCAACCACAGTCCAACCCCAACCCAGGAGGAACCAATGCCCAAGTCTCATCACCCAGTGCTACAGGCGTCGCCGTAGTTCCTCGAGGGAACCTGCACCGGGAACCCAAGATCCCAGCCCCCAAGCGATATGACGGCCACCCGGGAGGATGCAGGTTCCCCACCCAGTCCTCTCTGGTGTTCGAGCTACAATCCTCCTTGTTCTACACCAATCGGGCCATAATCGCCTACATCATCTCTCTACTCTCGGGCAAAGCCCTGGTGTGGGCAATGGTGGTGTGGAAATAGCAGCCACCGTCCTGCAGCTCAATATTAGCCTTCAATGCCGAGCTGCGACGAGTCTTCGACCAGCAAGTCGGCGGACGTGAAGTGGCCAGCAGACTGTTGAACACCCTCGCTGCCGAGAGTGGGTGGAATACGGAGCCACTGGTCACCGCTTTCCACCTACTGTCTAACTCCATCAAGGATGAACTGGCCTCTCGGGAACTGGGAGAGGACCTCAAGTCCCTGATAACCGCCTTCGAGAACATGAGAGACAATGGCTTTTCTGTTTTGTTATAATCTTTTTATTAGAATGTTATTTTCTTTTAACAGGGGTTACACAGACAATAAAACACAGTGCACCACACAGACTAAGTACAATACAATGAATAAGGATAGAGCAAAACATAATAAAATATACAAACATCACAATTATAACATGGAGCATTTATGGGAGGTTGTCTACATAGACCTCTGGTGTAAATCAACGGTAAGTTTCTCTAGAAGTAGGATAGCAGAAGCTTGAGAAAGCCATGTTCTCACAGATGGTACTTCAGGTGTGGACCATAATAACAATATGCCTTTTTTTTGGCTAAGTAAACAAGAGTATTGAACAGAAGTTCAGAGTCAGGATCAAACACAACGTTACAATCAAATTAGAGCAAATATACCTTCGGTGAAAAAGCTAATTGTCTACCCAAGATCTTCTGGATGTGTAAATTAATATAATTCCAATAAGACTGGATTCTGCAACAGTACCAAAAAATGTGCATGAAGGTGCCAGTATCCTGTTTACATTTGAAACATGCATGTGATGCATTTTAAAACATTCTGTGAAGGCGGACAGGCGTAAAGTAGGTCCTATGAGAAATTTAAATGTAGTGCTTGTATGCTTATGGAGGTGAAATAGAATATATGTCGGAGATTAAACCTCTCCGAACAGTAGGATTCGTAGATAGTTTTTCAGCTTCAGTCATTTGAAAACGTAGTTCATCGACTTTCTTTTGACCCTCTATGAAGTGTCTAAGTTTTAGGTACTTAAAAAATGTTTGTTGGGTAAGTCAAACTCAGTTTTTAGTAAATAAAGGCGTAAGGTCAGCAATACCCTTCGTCTTCCAGTCCAATATTCCTTATTGGGGGGGGGGGGGGGGGGAGAATCTGCATTAATGGCAATCGGTGACCAGAGTGATATATGGTCTGGAAAGTGCCTCCTTGCATCTTTCCAAGATAAGAGTGTGTTTTGTACTGTAAAATTGTCAGATAAGACCTGGATCTTTTAATAAATGGTATGGAAGCTAGTGCTTTTGGATGACATGGTATTGATTCCATCCCAACCCAAAGTGAGTGGTGTCTGTCTAGGCACCAACTAATCATGTGCTTGATCTGAGCAGACCAGTAATATAGTTGCAGGTTTGGCAAAGAGACCCCTCCTAAATCCTTAGGCTTAATTTGTTTGGTAAATTTGATTCAAAGTATCTCATTGTTCCAGATATATTTAGATTGGCATTTATTTTCAGAAAAAAAGACTGAGATAGATGGCAGGGGATATTTTGGAATAGATAATTTAGCCGATGAAGGATATTTATCCTGACGACATTAATCCTGCCAAAAAGAGAGTTTGGTAGGGTAGACTAGTTAATAGATCCTGTTTAATCTTTGTGAGCAAAGGCATATAATTTGAAGTGAACAGGTCTTTAAGATTTGGAGTAATATACACTATATGCCCAAGTATTTTAAGCCTGTTTCAGTCAATTGGAATGGAGATATCGTTTCTAAGTTGATTATAGAGGGGATATTCAAAGGTAAAGCCATGGATTTATCCACGTTAATTTTGTACCCTGACAGGTTACCATATTCAGATATGATGTCCATTACTGCAGTGACAGAGGTCTCTGGTTTAGACGTATAAAAGCACATCAGCAATGAAATTCTATGCTCTTCATCACCCACAGAGATTTTATTTTTATAACCTTTTATTTAACTTGGCAAGTCAGTTAAGAACAAATTATTATTTACAATGACAGCCTACTTAAGTGCCTTGACAGTTTATTTTTCACCTTGTCGGCTCGGGTATTCAAACCAGCGACCATTCGGTTACTGGCCCAACGCTCTAACCACTAAGCTACCTGCCGCCCAAAGATGCCCCTGATGTTATTACTAGACCTTATTGCTTCAGCCAGTGGTTCTATGACTAATGAGAACAGAGCAGGACATAAAGGACAGCCTTGACGATGGCCCCTACCGATATGTAAACTTTCTAATAATTTACCATTTGTGTTAACTGCTGCTGATGAGTCAGAATAAAGTAATTTTACTAAATTAATAAAATGATCACCCAGATTAACTTTTTCTGATACAGCAAAAAATTATTTCCACTCAACTCTATCAAAGGCCTTTTTTGGCATCGAGAGAGACAATGAGTGCAGAGTATTTAATTCTGCCAAGGTGGTTAATGATATTCAAAGCACGTCTCACATTGTCCGTTCCAAATCTGGCTTTGACAAAGCCAGTCTGATCAGGTTTAATGAGGTCTGGAAGTAGGAGATCCAACTTGTGAGCAAGTGTCTTAGCGACTATTTTAACATCAACTCCTAGCAAACTGATAGGTCTAAACGAAGAGCAGTTTTCCAGGACTCTGGTATGATGTCTCTTTTGAACATATAATTTAGGGCACGCATGAAGATAGGGCATATCTCAGGCCAGAACTTCTTGTAGAACTCTGCCGAGAAGCCGTCTAGGCCGGGTGCCTTGCCAGGAGGCATTGCCTTAATAGTTTCCCAAACCTCTTCAGGAGTAAAGGGCGCATTTCGTCTATTTCTATGCTCATCTGATATAGTGGGCAAGATTATCTTATTCAGATATTTTGTAATTTCGTTGTTCGATCTTGTACATTGTGAAGTATAAAGAGATTTATAGAAGTCGCAAAACGTATTATTGATAAGCAGTGGATCATAAGAAGTGGAGCCATTCTTATAGACTTAATATATCTTTCATTTTGTTATTTTTTAAGTTGGTGTGCAAGTAGACGGCTCAGGATGGTTACCAAACACATTATATTTTATTTTTTTACATGCTTTGTATGCTCTAAATTGAGTTTGGCCTTAGCACCAGCTAGTGAATTCCAGTTCGCCTGGGTTGGTTGTTTGTGAAAAAGTTCAAAATGCTTTACTTCAGCCTCCAATTTTTCCCTATTTTCAATTCTAAGATTCTTGATCAGAGAGGCTTGGGAAATGATACGACCCCTTATGGTTGCTTTAGCAGCATCCCAGATAGTTGCAGCTGAGACAGGAGAGAGTTGATCGTCGAGCAGAATCCTTCATTGTTAAGCAGAGACGTATTAAGTCGCAAATATCTCGTTTTGAGAATTGTTTTGCCAATTTCAATATCTATATACACTGGGACATGGTCGGAAATTACTGTAGAACCAATAGCACATGACTGGACAACATGCATGTAAGTAGAGGGCATAAAAAAAGAGTCAAATCTAGAATATGAATTATGGGGTCTAAAGTAGAAAGTATTGTCTCTGACATTAGGATTTAGCTCTCTCCCTACGTCTACCAAACCAGATGAATCACAAACGCTTCTGAGAGCATTTGAGGCTCTATGATTGATGATTTATCCAATTTACCCAAAGTACAATTAAAATCTCCTGAAATAAACCCAAGGCCCTTGAAGTGTTTATTGAATAATAAAATCATGACAGACATAAATTTGGGCGAGTCTGTGTTCGGGCCGTATGTTACCTGTAATCAAAATAAATCTTCCTTCAGGGTCTGTATCTTGGTGCTCAAATATAAAATGGGGCATTTTTATTTATGAGGATGGCAGTGCCTCTTTAGTTTGAACTAAAAGAAGAAGAGTACACCTGACCCACCCAGTCCTTCTTCAGCTTAGCATGTGCTGTTGAAAATAAATGGGTCTCCTGTAGCATAGCAAACCTGTTTTTTGTCACTTTACTAACAGGAAGCCCACTAAGGGTTTTTAAGAAAAAAAAATTAAAAAAGTTTCACTATGACCTATGTTGAATAAAGAGGAATTAACAAATCTATGGGCTTGTGGATAAAAAATGAATAACGTAAATATTTTTAAATTGTGCTAAGCATTATTGCTATTGCACTCATATGCACGTGCCCGAACAGACACACCATACAGTCACATGTAGCCTAGCCTAGATGATAAATACAAAAAATACAAAAGTAAATGTAAATGAATATAGCCTAGTAATTATGCCTCTTTGCCTACCTTGAAGCCCAACTAAATGAGCAAATGAACAGGAACGTCATTGGGATTTGGCTTATTCATTCATAAAAAATAATAACAATAACCTCACTAGTTCTAGAAATGAAACGCTTAGTTACATTAAACCAGAATGCTTATTAACGATTACTTTGAATACCATGTCATGGTAGACTGTTCCGTCCCGAGGTATTCAGCCATCTACAGTGGGGAGAACAAGTATTTGATACACTGCCGATTTTGCAGGTTTTCCTACTTACAAAGCATGTAGAGGTCTGTAATTTTTATCATAGGTACTCTTCAACTGTGAGAGACGGAATCTAAAACAAAAATCCAGAAAATCACATTGTATGATTTTTAAATAATTAATTTGCATTTTATTGCATGACGTAAGTATTTGATCACCTACCAACCTGTAAGAATTCCGGCTCTCACAGACCTGTTAGTTTTTCTTTAAGAAGCCCTCCTGTTCTCCACTCATTACCTGTATTAACTGCACCTGTTTGAACTCGTTACCTGTATAAAAGACACCTGTCCACACACTCAATCAAACAGACTCCAACCTCTCCACAATGGCCAAGACCAGAGAGCTGTGTAAGGACATCAGGGATAAAATTGTAGACCTGCACAAGGCTGGGATGGGCTACAGGACAATAGGCAAGCAACTTTGTGAGAAGGCAGCAACTGTTGGCGCAATTATTAGAAAATGGAAGATGTTCAAGATGACGGTCAATCTCCCTTGGTCAGGGGCACCAAGCAAGATCTCACCTCGTGGGGCATCAATGATCATGAGGAAGGTGAGGGATCAGCCCAGAACTACACGGCAGGACCTGGTCAATGACCTGAAGAGAGCTGGGACCACAGTCTCAAAGAAAACCATTAGTAACACACTACGCCGTCATGGATTAAAATCCTACAGCGCACGCAAGGTCCCCCTGCTCAAGCCAGCGCATGTCCAGGCCCGTCTGAAGTTTGCCAATGACCATCTGGATGATCCAGAGGAGGAATGGGAGAAGGTCATGTGGTCTGATGAGACAAAAATAGAGCTTTTTGGTCTAAACTCCACTCGCCGTGTTTGAAGGAAGAAGAAGGATGAGTACAACCCCAAGAACACCATCCCAACCGTGAAGCATGGAGGTGGAAATATCATTCTTTGGGGATGCTTTTCTGCAAAGGGGACAGGACGACTGCACCGTATTGAGGGGAGGATGGATGGGGCCATGTATCGCGAGATCTTGGCCAACAACCTCCTTCCCTCAGTAAGAGCATTGAAGATGGGTCGTGGCTGGGTCTTCCAGCATGACAACGACCCAAAACACACAGCCAGGGCAACTAAGGAGTGGCTCCGTAAGAAGCATCTCAAAGTCCTGGAGTGGCCTAGCCAGTCTCCAGACCTGAACCCAATAGAAAATCTTTGGAGGGAGCTGAAAGTCCGTATTGCCCAGCGACAGCCCCGAAACCTGAAGGATCTGGAGAAGGTCTGTATGGAGGAGTGGGACAAAATCCCTGCTGCAGTGTGTGCAAACCTGGTCAAGAACTACAGGAAACGTATGATCTCTGTAATTGCAAACAAAGGTTTCTGTACCAAATATTAAGTGCTGCTTTTCTGATGTATCAAATACTTATGTCATGCAATAAAATGCAAATTAATTACTTAAAAATCATACAATGTGATTTTCTGGATTTTTGTTTTAGATTCCGTCACTCACAGTTGAAGAGTACCTATGATAAAAATTACAGACTTCTACATGCTTTGTAAGTGGGAAAACCTGCAAAATCGGCAGTGTATCAAATACTTGTTCTCCCCACTGTATATGCGGGGTATTGACTGCCCAGCTAGAGCAAATAAAAGTTACTCAAGTTCATGTCCATACACTGACCATGTCTGCACCCTAATAACATAACATACAATTGGACACTCCTCTAAATTAACTGGGCATCCAGGGGTTAATCCGACACTGGAGTTCCTGAGGTGGAAACTCTGGTGGCCCAACATGATTGGGGATGTGAGATCCTTTGTTGTCTCCCGTCTCAAGTTGGTAAGGACCAGTCCCTTCTCTCCCCTGACACCTGCCCCTCCACACCCTCGACTTGTTGATGGTTGCCCGGCCTACAGTGTCCGGCATCTGTTGGAGGTTCGTCGGGCCCGAGGCACCCTGCAGTAACTATTGGACCGAGGAGCGGGCGTGGGTGCCTGCCCGGGACATCCTTGATCCGGGACCTCCGTGGCTGGAGCCACTCGTGGGGGGGGGGGGTACTGTCATGGTTCCACCTGTCACCAGAGGGCGGCAGAGACCGTCCTGGAGACATTAATGACACTTGGGTGTGTCCTATTTACTCATTATTGATTTCCCTGTTAAAAGAGTGTTTTCTGTTGTCTTTGCAGAAGCTTGAATTGGTTGCCATGTGTGTTTGTCTCCTGAGTGAGTTTTCTAGACTTAGTGGTTGTTGTTTTCCTCAGTGTTACTGTGATCCTTTGGTTACCGTTACTCTGTAAAGTATTATGTTGATCCTGAACCACTGATTCCTCGTCTGGTCTCTTCTCTGCTCCTGGGTCCAACCTCACCTCGTCACAGAGCCCGCCAGGCACGTGTGTGTATACAAGCTGTTGAACGATTGCATGTTGAGCCCATGCTTCAGGGTGAATTTCAGGAGCACTGAACTAATCATGGAGCCTACTGCGGTATCAGATAGTGTGTTCCTGTGTGTGCGTCTGTGCATGCTTGCGTGTCGTGCCACGTTTTTGTGTGGCCCATTACCTGAATGTGGGTCTGAGAGCAGGTAGATTGCGGGTCAGCTTCAATAGAAAGGTCAGGTCTCCTATAAGGACCATTCTGCTCTTTGTATTTTGTCGTTTGGAGGGAGGAGGAGGGGAGGGGTCACTCTTATCATCCCTCTCACATTGATGGCACACAATGCAACTCGTTGTGGAGTAGAACTAAGAGATCAAGTGGCAAAATGAGGGCCTTTTTATGAATAACGTCAATGTTTTGTCATTGTCTTCATTGTCAACCATTTACTTCCTTCTAAAGTGTCAATTGCTGTACAAACCATAGCAACCAGCCATGTTCAAAAATACTGTATAAAAGTAAAGGCACAGTTGTGAGGTAGTCATTGTCTATAAATTGGTATTGTGATACATGAAACAACATAGCAACAGCCAGTGTTAGTTTCTCCTCTGAGACAATTGAACTTAGAATTTGAAGATTTGCTATCACAATCACTAAACAGAAGTGTAATTATAGCACATGGTAAATTGCATGTATCGCCTCCACACACATTTCAAATTCACACATTCATATAATACACACCTGTACATGTGTGAAATAGAACACATATCAGCCCCCACCTAATTATTATTTTTTATTTATTATCTATCCAGCCTCTGAGTATTGGAGATAACAACGTCCACCACTTTACTACACGTTTATGCCTTGCAAAGACATGGTGGGTAGCAGAAATACGTGTCTGATCAAAAGAACAAAAGAGGAAAAAAGGAATGAAAGAGTGAAAGAGTGAGCGTATTCGCCAAGCAGGGGTCGTTCATGGTCGGCCAATCAGCTAATTATCTTGATAAAACAGGTGGCAACTCATTGGATAGACTCATTATAATGGTGACCGTACGTGACTCTTTGCTACCTCTGCTACTCACGTCCCTGCTTTCGTTTCAATAAAGTTGAGTGAAAAATTGAAATCAATTTGTTCTGCATGGACAGTGTGTCTGGATTCCAGCCTTTAAATTAATTCATGTAAGACCTATTATTGTTTTGTGGAATTCAGTGTTTTTACACTTTGGCTTTTTCCTATCTTAATTAATGGAGCGAGAGATATCCCATCTGTTTTACTATTGTTTCTTTTTGCTCAGTCTTACAGATTTTACAAGTTTCCACATAATAGCCATTTATGGTGCGTGAAAGTTCACATTGTCACACCAAGAAATACACACACACACATTACAGTCACTTTTCACCGACTGCACATGAAGGCTGTAGGTGTTTACTTATCTCAGCGGCAGTTAGAAGAATCACACACAGTGACATTTTTTTGTCTATAGCCCTAATGGATTGTAATCCCAAAGGTCACTCAGTTTTTCCACAACGATTGCTCACCTAAGTGGAAAAAAGCGTTTGGGTGGGGAAAACAGGAGATTGGTTTTTGGGGGAAATAAATTCTGCTAGCTGCTTAATGGTTGCCAAGGCAGATCCAGTAACTCACATCGCTTAGGGTTCAGACACACCGGTAGGCTTGTAGAACATTTGCAGGTGAGAGTACTTAGCACCTGTGAACAGAATGTCGGCAGTCAATCTTTTTTGTTTTCAGATAACACAGACCACTAAAAGCGGCAACATATTGTTATCCCAAAAGTGCCGAAGGGGCTCATTTTTTTCATTGCAAAGAGACACTGTCTGTCAAGCAACACCTTTTTCTTTAATTAACCTTTTGTAAAACATGTTATTGGTTTTAATTCCAAAAAATAAGCATATATTAGAAGTAAAAAAATAACTAATGTTTTTCATGTTAACAGTTATTTTGATTCATCCAGAGCAACTTGAAATGTAGTTCTGTTATTCATTCAAAGTGGTGTTTCTGTTACACGCAGAGGCTGAGAAGTTGGCGATCGACCTAATCTGACGTGCCTATATGACCTAAAATAGCCACCGTTATGGGCACTGGTGCCATCAGACTTTCAACTCTTACTTTGGAATGCTATGGGCTATCAACTCAGTTCCAATTGCATCTGAAAGATGAGCGCTGTGCAATCAGGAGACATCTTTATATATATAAATTAAAAAATGCTGCATAGCAAATCCAGAGCTCCAATCACAACACGTTTTCTGGAAAGATTTTTTTTATTTAATTTTGGGATACATCTTTTTAATCTATTAATTTCACTGTTACATGCTGCTGCGGACTATGAGGAAGTGAGGCAGGCTATTGCTGAGTGAGTGGGTGAATGGTGGGGGGGGGGGGGGGGTGGCCGAAGAGGTGTGTGTGTTGAGAGAGCACTGCAGGCGGCAGGCAGCTGAGTGAGTGAGAGGAGAGCAGCGCCCACGGGGGAGAAGTAGCTAGCTAGTGCTGTTAGTTCGTTGTTCCCACATTACTCCTCATAATGTGCGCGAGTGCTGGCGCTGCTCTCCACTCACTCACTCAGCCGCCTGCTGCCTGCAGCACCCACATGTCTGCAGGGCCACCCACCAACGATTATGTGGCTATGCTACTGGAATGATATGGATTTAATATTTTTTCAAATTATTGAGCATGTCCTCAACTCAAATAAGCCTCAGAAATTGTCCTTATTTAGCATATCAAAAGGCTTATCATGATCCTGATATGGACCTCAGCCAAGAGCATATGCATTGTATGTGCTGAGAAAATATACTATGTAGGCCTACATTTTGGGCTGACAAGTGGCGCAGTGGTCTAAGACACTGTATCTCAGTGCTAGAGGCGTCACCACAGACAACCTGGTTCAAATCCAGACTGTATCACAACCAGACATGATTGGGAGTCCCATAGGGTGGCGCACAATTGGCCCAGCGTCGTCAGAGTTTGGCCAGTGTAGGCCGTCATTGTAAATAAGCATTTGTTCTCCAATGCCTCGCAAAGAAGGGCACCTATTGGTAGATTGGTATTTTTTAAAAGCAGACATTGAATATTCCTTTGAGCATGGTGAAGTTAATTACACTTTGGATTGTGTATCAATACACCCAGTCACTACAAAGATACAGGCGTACTTCCTAACTAGTTGCCAGAGAGGAAGGAAACAGCACCGGGATTTCACCATGAGGCCAATGATGACTTTAAAACAGTTACATAGTTTAATGACTGTGATAGAAGAAAAACAAAATGCAGCATCATATTGTAATGCAGATGGCAAAGCCCTTGTTCCCCCCATGTGTTCTACAGTGCATGTTCTGTATGCACGATAGACGCTCATTGGTTGATGGGCGTGCCATGTTTACGTTATCCAGTTGTCTAGTTTTTCTCACAGTAGTTGAAGGTTTGCGCGCATGCTCATCACATGGACGTGGACATCGCTCTGCCCGAGCAAGAGCGCCTAGAAATAGCCTGTGTTATCACCATTTGTACAGTGCATTCAGAAAGTATTCAGACCCTAAAATTGATTCAATTGTTTGTTTCCTCATCAATCTACATACAATACCCCATAATGACAAAGCAAACAAAGGTTTAACATTGTTTTACCAAATGATATAAACAAAAATAATGGAAATATCACATTTACATAAGTATTCAGACCCTTTACTCAGTACTTTGTTGAAGCCCCTTTGGCAGCGATTACAGCCTGGAGTCTTCTTGGGTATATCGCTACAAGCTTGGCGCACCTGTATTTGGGGAGTTTCACCCATTCTTCTCTGCAGATCCTTTCAAGCTCTGTCTGTATGGAAAGGGAGCGTCGCTGCACAGCTATTTTCAGGTCTCTCCAGGGATGTTGGATCGGGTTCAATTCCATGCTCTGGCTGGGCCACTCAAGGACATTCAGAGACTTGTCCCGAAGCCACTCCTGTGTTGTCTTGGCTGTGTGCTTAGGGTCGTTGTCCTGTTGGAAGGTGAACCTTCTCGCTCTGGAGCAGGTTTTCATCAAGGATCTCTCTCTACTTTGCTCTGTTCATTTTTCCCTCAATCCTGACTAGTCTCCCAGTTTCTTCCGCTGAAAAACATCCCCACAGCATGATGCTGCCACCACCATGCTTCACAGTCAGGATGGTGCCAGATTTTCTCCAGACGTGAAGTTTGGCATTCAGGCCAAAGAGTTCAATCTTGGTTTCATCAGACCAGAGAATCTTTTTTATCATGGTCTGAGAGTCTTTTAGATGCTTTTTTTTTGCAAACTGCCTTTTGCTACTGAGTGGCTTCCGTCTGGCCACTCTACCATAAAGGCCTGATTGGTGGAGTGCTGCAGAAATGGTTATCCTTCTGGAAGGTTCTCCCATCTCCACAGAGGAACTCTGGAGCTCTGTCAGAGTGACCATCAGGTTCTTGGTCACCTCCCTGATCAAGGCCGCCCCCGCTGCAGAGACTTACCCAGAAAGATTCATAGCTGTAACCGCAGCCAAAGGTGCTTCTACAAAGTATTGACTCAGGGGGGTGATTACTTATGTAAATGTATACTGTATTTCTGTATTTCATTTTCAATACACTTGCAAACATTTCTAAAAACAGTGGCCAGATAGCTAACTTGGAGGAAGCATTTAGTGTTCTGTGCGTTTAGCTAGATACCATCCCATGCATTGCATATGAAGTACGATGGATCATTTAGCAAGCTGAATGGAGTGGATGTCACCGAGAATAGTACCCTCTTATTGGATGTCACCGGGAATAGTACCCTGACAGAGTGATCTCCAGCCTTGTCCTCGTCAACACTCCCACCTGTGTTAACAAGACAATCACTGACATGATGGCAGCTGGTCCTTTTGTGGCAGGGCTGAAATGCAGTGGAAATGTTTTTTGGGGATTAAGTTCATTTTCATGGCAAAGAAGGACTTTGCAATTAATTGCAATTCATCTGATCACTCTTCATGACATTCTGGAGTATGTGCAAATTGCCATCATCAACACTGAGGCAGCAAACTTTGTAGAGACCAATACTTGTGTCATTCTCAAAACTTTTGACCATGAGTGTACTATGTGAAAACAAACTTTTTAATATTTTCTACAATTTTCCTCAAAATAGAATCGTTATTTATTAGTTTTGACACATTTAATTCATAGTTAACAATGTTTTGCTTGTTTGAATGGGCCGGAATTAGGAAAATAATCACAACAAATTGGATGCGCCCTTGTTGCCAGGGATAATAAGGTGAATACATAATGCCAGTCTCAGTCAGTGTAAGTACCAAGCCTCCATAGCGGAGCACTTTTGATCCAATATGGCTGCCACCACATCTAGCAGAATCAGTAGCAGGCCCCTGGGGAGCCCAGTAGGTGGGCCAGATGACACCCAGTCCTAGCTCCAGCCATCCAGAGGTAGAGGAACTGATTCAGTTAGACAAAAGGCGATGGTCGCTATCCTGGCCTGTCACAACCGCTCACAGCCACACGACGCTGAGGCCGTCACAAGCCACACACAGCAGAGGGACCCCTGGGAGAAGAGGGGGAGGATAGGGAGAGACGGGGGAGAGAAAGGGGAGAGGGGGACACGTATGCTACACTCTTACCCAGAGGTCCCCAGGGGCAGAGACCATTTATGATCAATGTATGATCACCTGCGGAGAGGGAAAGACGAGTGCTTTTTTTTTGCTCTCTCTCTTTTTCTCTCTCAATTGCTTGTCCTCTCTCTCTCTCACTCCCACTCTCTCACTTGTTTTTGCTCTCTCTTTCTCTTCTGCCTTCCTCCATCGCTCTCTGGTGCACTTGTCACATGCACTTAGACTTAAAGGGCAATTCCACCACTTTCAACATTATTTTCAATATCTCCAGTACAATACCAGTGGCTACATATGTGAAAATGATGCATTTCAACGTTTGTAAGAACAGTGATTTTTCAAGCACTATGAAATTCACGGTGACGTGGGAGCAGGAAAATACCCTCTATCTGGCAAACTCTTTGCAGGTTTTGAAAAAAAGTTTTTCTTACTTTTAATCACACCCTGTCATTTCATAGAGAAGCATTGTTTTTTTGTACCTTTCTTAATAATAATAATAATAATAATAGTAATAATAGTAATTAATTGAATTTGTAAAGCCCTTTTCTCACACCCAAGTCGCTGAAAAATAATAATAAAAACCTATCCTTAAACACAGAACATTGTAAGCAGACAACAATCAAAGCTACTGGATATACAGGTGTAGTCAGATCCGGTGGACATGGGAAAAGAATTAACATAGGTCCTTAAAAGCTTTTCTGAACAGCTCAGTCTTTAGCTGTGCATTAAACAAGGACAGACTTGACAGTGACTGGAAGTGATTTCCACAGCCAAGGAGCCACACAACTGAAAGCCCTGTCACCCATCGTTTTTTGTCTGCTGTGGGGCTGCTGAAGGGAGATGGACATGGAGGAGAGAATTGTGCGGTGAGGGGCAGGAGGTTAGGATTAGGTCAGACAGGTACTTGGATCCAGAATTGTGGAAAGCTTGGTAGGTATGGAGCAGGATTTTAAAGTCAATGCGTAAGCATATGGGGAGCCAGTGGAGGTTGAACCGCACTGGAGGGATGTGCTCACGGGGGAGGTGTGGGTGAGGACACGTGCAGCACAGTTCTGGACATATTGTGCACTCTTAGAAAAAAAAAAGAGGGTAGAACCCGTTTAAAATCAAATCAAATGTATTTGTTGAATTAGCCGAATACATCAGGTGTAGACCTTACAGTGAAATGCTTACTTACAAGCCCTTAACCAACAATACAACAGGTGTAGACCTTACTGTGAAATGCTTACTAACAAGCCCTTAACCAACAATACAACAGGTGTAGACCTTACTGTGAAATGTTTACTAACAAGCCCTTAACCAACAATACAACAGGTGTAGACCTTACAGTGAAATGCTTACCTACAAACTCTTAACCAACAATACAACAGGTGTAGACCTTACTGTGAAACGCTTACTTACAAGCCCTTAACCAACAATACAACAGGTGTAGACCTTACTGTGAAATGCTTACTTACAAGCCCTTAACCAACAATACAACAGGTGTAGACCTTACAGTGAAATGCTTACTTACAAGCCCTTAACCAACAATACAACAGGTGTAGACCTTACTGTGAAATGCTTACTAACAAGCCCTTAACCAACAATACAACAGGTGTAGACCTTACTGTGAAATGCTTACTAACAAGCCCTTAACCAACAATACAACAGGTGTAGACCTTACTGTGAAATGCTTACTAACAAGCCCTTAACCAACAATACAACAGGTGTAGACCTTACAGTGAAATGCTTACCTACAAACTCTTAACCAACAATACAACAGGTGTAGACCTTACTGTGAAACGCTTACTTACAAGCCCTTAACCAACAATACAACAGGTGTAGACCTTACTGTGAAATGCTTACTTACAAGCCCTTAACCAACAATACAACAGATGTAGACCTTACAGTGAAATGCTTACTTACAAGCCCTTAACCAACAATACAACAGGTGTAGACCTGACTGTGAAATGCTTACTTACAAGCCCTTAACCAACAATACAACAGGTGTAGACCTTACTGTGAAATAACCAACAATGCAGTTTTAAGAAAATGGTTTTACTAAATAAACTAAAGTAAAAAATTAAATAAAGTAACACAATAAAATAACAACAACAAGGCTATATACAGGGGTTACCAGTACTGAGTCAATGTGCGGGGGTACAGGTTAGTTACTGAGTCAATGTGCGGGGGTACAGGTTAGTTACTGAGTCGATGTGCGGAGGTACAGGTTAGTTACTGAGTCGATGTGCGGGGGTACAGGTTAGTTACTGAGTCGATGTGCGGGGGTACAGGTTAGTTACTGAGTCGATGTGCGGGGGTACAGGTTAGTTACTGAGTCGATGTGCGGGGGTACAGGTTAGTTACTGAGTCGATGTGCGGGGGTACAGGTTAGTTACTGAGTCGATGTGCGTGGGTACAGGTTAGTTACTGAGTCGATGTGCGGGGGTACAGGTTAGTTACTGAGTGGATGTGCGGGGGTACAGGTTAGTTACTGAGTCGATGTGCGGGGGTACAGGTTAGTTACTGAGTCGATGTGCAGGGGTACAGGTTAGTCAAGGTCATTAGTACATGTAGGTCGGGGTAAAGTGACTATGCATAGATAATAAACAGTGAGTAGTAGCAGTGTAAAAACAAAGAGTGGGGATGTAAATAGTCCGGGTGGCCATTTGATTCATTGTTTAGCAGTCTTATGGCTTGGGGTTAGAAGCTGTTAAGGAGCCTTTTGGACCTAGACTTGGCGCTCCGGTACTGCTTGCCGTGTGGTAGCAGAGAGAACAGTCTATGACTTGAGTGACTGGAGTCTTTGGTCACCTCCCTGACCAAGGCCCTTCTCCCCTAATTGCTCCGTTAGGCCAGACGGCCAGCTCTAGGAAGAGTCTTGGTGGTTCCAAACTTCTTCCATTTAAGAATGATGGAGGCCTCGACACAATCCTGTCTTAAAGCTCTACGGAAAATTCCTTCGACCTCATGCAATGTCAACTGTGGGACCTTATATAGACAGGTGTGTGCCTTTCCAAATCATGTCCAATCAATTAAATTTACCACAGGTGGACTCCAATCTAGGAGTGATCAATGGAAACAGGATGCACCTGAGCTCAATTTCAAGTCTCATAGCAAAGGGTCTGAATACTTATGTAAATAAGGTATTTCTGTTTTTTGTTTTTAATAAATAAGCAAACATTTCTAAAAACCTGTTTTCGCTTTGTCATTATGGGGTATTGCGTGTTGATTGCTGAGGATTTATATTTTTTTAATCCATTTTAGAATAAGTCTGTAACCTAACAAAATGTGGAAAGTCAATAGTTCTGAACACATTTCCGAAGGCACTGTATGTGCGACTGGACCTTCTCAAATAGCAGTTGGGTACCCCTGATCTAAATAATGTGTGGCCAATGACTGAATGCAAAGCACCATACAGGGAAAGCAAAGTACCAACATTCAAATGTACATGATTTCCCTTTCGTACTGTGACTCTATTCTTCTGTTCTCCTTCCCCTCATTGACCCCACAATGGATCTCCATATAATCCCCACTGCTCTGGTTAAGGGCTGCCACAGCTCAACCAGCGGCAGGCTAAATCCACTGGACTATGATCAGGCACAATTGAAAATTCCATCAGAGTAAAAAAAAAGAAAAAAGATAGTGGCATGGTGAAAAAAAAAAAGATGAGACATATAAATCAATATTTAATTTTCTCCCCAGGTTATACAGTATGTTCAGGAGCTAATCAACAGAGACTGGAAAGATGACACCTGGACTATCAATTAGGTTTGAGCGGCCCCAATCTCTCACTCACTTCCCCGCCCCCTCTCTGTCTGTCTGCCTCTTCTGTCTGTCTTCATGCATGTCTCTTTCTCATCCTCTCATTCCTCCATAAGCACTCCTCTTTCTCGCTCCCTCTCTCTCTCCCCCCTTATCCCCTTCTTCACTCTTCTCCACCCATAACCACTCACTGTCACTTACCTCCCGCTCTATCTCTCACCCACCTCACCCACCTGAGTAATTTGTCATTTTAATTACATTGGGCTGAACTACACTCCAATGTATTTTGTATTGATCACCCTGCATTGCTATCAAAAGTCTGATAGCACAATGGTGTGATAAGAGCATCTGTTAAATTAACTAAATATAAATGCACAGTATATGTAAACATTTTGATAAATACTTTGTTGAGGGAAAATGTACTTGATGCGAATGTGATATGTTGTTGTCTCGTAAGATGCGCTAATTGCTCTGGATAAGAGCGTCTGCAAAATGACTCAAATGTGAAAATGAACAATTTGCTCCACCCTGAAACAAGGCTAATAATAATACCCAGTCTGCTTTGCAATTCATTTTGGTATATTCATTACACATATACAGTGTGTTCGGTAAGTATTCAGACGCCTTGACTTATTCCACATTTTGTTACATTACAGCATTATTCTAAAATTGATTTAAAAAAATAAAAAAATCATCCATCTACAAACAATACCCCATAATGACAAAGCAGCTTTTTAGAAATGTTTTCAAATGTATTAGAAATACAAAACTGAAATATCACATTTACATAGGTATTCAGACCATTTCCTCAGTACATTGTTGAAGCACCTTTGGTTTGGTAATGATTAAAGCCTGGAGTCTTCTTGGGTATGAAACTACAAGCTTGGCACACCTGCAGTTGGGGAGTTTCTCCCACTCTTCTTTGCAGATGCTCTCAAACTCAGGTTGTATGGGGAGTGTTGCTGCACAGCTATTTTCAGGTCTCTCCAGAGATATATGCTATAGGTTATATGCTAATATGAAGGATGCATACAACTCCACTGCACTCCCTCCCCTCAGTAGATCAGATCACAACCTTGTCTGGTCCCAGTGCCCAAGAAGGCGCACCCCACTGTCCTGAATGACTTCAGACCTGTAGCGCTAACATCCCACATCATGAAGACCCTGGAAAGGTTAGTCCTCGCTCACCTCAGACCCCTGGTGTGTACATCACTGGACCCCCTGCAGTTCGCATACCAGCACAACATCGGGGTGGATGATGCAATCATCTACCTTCTGCAGAGAGCCTACTCTCACCTGGACCCTTAGTCTCCTGGGTTACGGACTACCTGACCGGTAGGCCACAATTTCTGTGGCTACAGAGCTGTGTGTCAGAACGGGCAGTGAGCAACACAGGGGGGCCCCCAGGGAACGGTCCTGTCCCCCTTCCTGTTCACCCTCTACACCTCAGACTTCAGATATAACTCTGAAACATGCCACCTACAGAAGCTCTCGGATGACTCCGCAATTGTAGGGTGCATCAGGGGTGGGCAGGAGGAGGAGTACAGGAGCACAATCAATGACTTTGTGGTGTGGTGTGAACAGAACCACCTTCAGCTCAACATCAACAAAACAAAGGAGATGGTGGTGGACTTCAGGAGAACCCAACCGGCTGCAGTCCCTATACAGGGTATGGATGTGGAAATGGTTGGGTCATACAAGTTCATGGGAGTCCATATGGACAACAGGCTGGAATGGGCTGGTAACACCGGGGCTCTGTACAAAAAGGGCCAGAGCCAACTCTACTCTATTGATCAAGGATGATCAATGGAAACAGGATGCACCTGAGCTCAATTTCAAGTCTCATGGCAAAGGGTCTGAATACTTATGTAAATAAAGTATTTCATTTAATTTTAATTTTTTTATTAAAAACTATTTTTGCTTTGTCATTGTGGGGTATTGTGTGTAGATTGAGGAGGACAAAAAGGTATTCAATCAATTTTAGAATAAGGCTGTAACATAACAAAATGTGGGGAAAAAATCAAGCGGTCTGAATACTTTCCGAATGCACTATACATTTAGCTAATTTAGCAGACACACTTATCCAGAGTGCCTTGCTCAACATAGCAAGAAAAAAGGTTTTGTAACCGTTACTGAGAATGTTGTTGCTGTTCTGGCCGGCTACTTGCACATTTATTTTTCTCTTTTAAAATACAAAATAAATGATTTTTTATTAAATACATGAATTTATTTTGATACATTGATCTTTGTTTTTTTTTTTGTCTCTGTATTTTGTAATAGTATTTTGTCATTTTTGCCCATCCCTGGTCATAGGCCATTAGTCATTCACATGGTGCACTGCATGTGTGTGACATTAACACAGGCATAGGAGTGTTACTGTTCACATATAATTAGAACTCCTAGAACCAGAGAGAATGTTGATTTGAAAGGGAATGTCACTTCTAGATATTCTATTTTAATGCTGTACCATGTCATTCTCTATTTCTTTGGATGGGTTATGTCTCCCTTGTGTGCATATAATGGATTGAACATTTGAGTAACATTATATGCTTTTGTCAGTGCTCCTCAAAGGTGGTACCTATTAGTATAATGTGACAATATTTAAGTCTGCTGAAGCTTGTAAGTGCCTCACGGAATCATCTAACCACGCACAGAAGTACATTTTTCTTTTCGGAAGAAAAAAAGAATTCAATCAAATTCGGCCATTTTTACTGTTTATCATTTCTGTCTGGTTCTTGATTAAGGATTCAGGTTTCTATTTTGAGAAAACATAGCAATTCTTTCCAGTTAACAGCTTCTCCAAATAACAAGCTCCAATTCCAAAACCAGAACAAATTCATTCAAATGAGTTCTAATCAATATAACAAATGTATGAAAAATCCTGCTGTCAGAGATGAAGAGATTATAACAGTAAAGTGCCATCAAATCCACTATTCTCCTAGTGTGACTAAAATAAGTCTGGGGGCTTCTGCTCTATTTCTTTACTGCAGGGATTGTGATAGAGACAGTAAGTGCTTTTGGAGGTGTATATAAGTGTTTTATCTAGTCTAGTGGATGATGGTGGATGAGAAAAGGTCATAGGAGGTGCTCGTCTAGTGGACAATCAGTCGTAGTGGTGTGTCAGTCTGACTGACCTGTCTAGACAGAACACTAGAAAGATGCAATCACCTGTCATAACAGGCTCAGGCTGTCCTGCTCAACCTGGATGTGGTCCCTGCAGACACGTGTTAGTTTAGCACACATGCATTGGCACACACATGAAGTATCCATATACATTTTAAGCACACTTCCTATATTTCACTTTAAGTTATATTCAGTTTGACACACAACTGTCTGTCGTTGCCTGAAAGGACATTCTCCTCTGCTGGGAAGCTCCATGTGTGTGTGTGCGTGTTGTGTGTGTTGATGGTCCACTGTCCTCAGGGATTCTAGAAGGAGCAGAGAGCCATCGGCCCCAAGTCCCTCTACAGCTGCTTCCTGTCGGTCTGTTTGTCTGCACGGTCAACGTGCCCACAAAACAACCGCGGAGCCTTGAGTGCATTGCAGCCACAGGCCTAAACCATAACACCGCAGGAGGGAGCGTGCATGCGTGCCTGCCTGCCTGCATGTTTATAGGCAGGCGGTCACAATAATCAGGCCCACTGAGCATTGAGCATTAAGCAATGAACTTCACTCTCCCAGAGTAAATGTCCCTCCCCCAGCCCAGCAGCCCTCCAGCTAGGCCCTTAAATAATATGCAAATCTCGTTCTCATACACTGAAGGCAATCTGACTCTCAATGTCACCTAGAAAGTCTTAACAAGGCTTCAATTAACTCGTTAGCAGAGCCGCAACGCTTAAGAGGAGGGCTAATAAGAGGGGAGCGTGGAGGAAATGAGCGTGATTGAGGGAAGGAAAGAAATGGACGGAGGGAAATCCAAACAGGGACTTGTCTTGCATGCTCCCTCGTTTGTTGTTTTCCCCTGTCGACTTGGATGTGTCAAGGTTCTTTTGAGATGTTTGTTTCTCTTACTGTGAAATGTGTTGATTTGGTGCTGTAGTCATCTGATGTGTGTCTCTCTAGATCAGATCCCGTATAGCATTATGTAAGAATGAAGTAGCAATGTCTATATAGAAATAGCAATGTCAAGCCAGGCCGGCTGTGAGTTTTGTCCCCAACTCTATCTGAAAATATCCCATCTTGCACTTACTCACATTCTCTCTCTCTCCCATCCTCTCTCTCATCCTCTCTCTCATCCTCTCTCTCATCCTCTCTCTCATCCTCTCTCTCATCCTCTCTCCCATTCTCTCTCTCATCTCTCTCCCTCTGTCATCCATCCCTCCCCCTCTGTCATCCATCCTCCCCCTCTGTCATCCATCCCTCCCCCTCTGTCATCCATCCTCCCCCTCTGTCATCCATCCCTCTCCCTCTGTCATGCATCCCTCCCCCTCTGTCATGCATCCCTCCCCCTCTGTCACCCATCCCTCTCCCTCTGTCACCCATCCCTCTCCCTCTGTCATCCATCCCTCCCCCTCTGTCATCCATCCCTCCCCCTCTGTCCATCCCTCCCCCTCTGAGGCATAAGCATCTGCACAAAGTGATGCGATGGCACTGATTGCCTGCCCTCCGCAGGCTGCGGACAATCAGATCCCAGCAACAGGGATTACTGGGGCGTGCTGATTGGGGCCACCGCCGAAGAAAAGAGAACAGAAAGAGAAAAGGTTTGAGGAGAAGAACATACTAATTCTGTCCATTCTCACTAATTTCACTCTCATCAACCCCCAATGTTACACACTGCTCCTCCTCATCGATCCAGAGGGTATCTTACAATAGAAGGCTCGGCCTGTCTTCTGAATAGGCTTTCCAATCTGTACTCTGTGTCCGTGTGCATGCGTGCGTGTGTGTGTGTGTGTTCAGTACGTGTGTGTGTGCGCGTGCCGGAGTGTTGGAGTGCTGAATAACAATAGCCCCGGCTCTGACTTCACACTCTCAGGACGCCCTTGTCTGACCACCTGACCACATGCTCCTATTCTAACAGCCCTTTTGTCTATATTCCCTCTCCCGTCTCGCCATCTACTCCACAGAGTGAGAGAGAGAGAGGGGCGCTGGTGAGTTTATTGTGCCAGTGAGCAATTGAGTTAGATTGCATGGACAGGGCCTCTAGACACTTTACCGACTCTCCTCTCTGCATAGACCTTGACAAGGGCCTTTATTAGCTCAAATTAGGCCCATGTCAGTGGAGCGAGCTACCTACTTATTTGTTTTTTTGTTTTTTTTCCTGCTTATTGTTTTTAGCAACGTTTACTTCTGTAGAGGGGCTCTTGAACATTTGTGACCCCAGGGTGTAAAATACTGGAATAGAATGTAAAACAAATAAGGAATACATTTGTCAGTAGTAGACACTTAAAGTATAACAAATGTAGTTGTTTAATTTCATAGATGGATAAATGATCACTGAATCTGATGATAAGCGAGTTGAAATTACATAAAATACTAAATAACAATTCTGAACTATCTCACTAATTTCAACACACACAAAATCTTTCCGCCTGTTTTCGCCAGTCTTCCCACAGCTGACTAGAGGGCATAACAGAGATCTTTCATCAATGTTTAGGCGATGCCAGACCTGATTCACTGCTCAATTATCAGCTCAATAACACACAATATTGATTAATAGTTTGGCTGGGACGCAAACCAGCATACCCAGGGGTGCTAAATGACCGGAATAAAAAAACGACAGATAACATGACCATTAGCACTGGTCCACTAGGAATCTCACTTCTGTTAAACCATCCCCCTGCGGAGTGGAGTGAGTGTAGTGATAAATGCATCATCCATGTCAATGGGCTGAAATATATAGGTGGAAATTGAGAAAGTTATTCCGTAGTGGAGCGGTAAGCACTTGGCAGGAACCCATATTGGAAGTGAGGGCATGTGTTCAGCCACATATACACTACATGACCAAAAGTATCTTCTACACCAATCTCGACAAAATATTTCTGTATGGACCTGCGCTTTGTGCACAGGGGCAAACCTTATCTTTTTAGTCGTAGATTTGGCTACTAAACAGCAAGCTACAACGTTACAACCAGCCACCTAAAGCTATTTTTACCAGCAAACATTAGCACATAACTGGAGTTAGCTAGCTAGTTAGACTGGCGTCTGTTAAGCGCCACGCCTCGCCACGCCGTTTGTAATTTATTAGCAAATGTGTAACATCAGAAACTGTAATTAATGTTACTAGCTAGCTATGTAACGTAGTTGACGAGGGTTGACATTGGTTATCATTATGACCGTGGATGCATTTCAATCTCATAAAATTAATATTGTATATGCAGCAAGTTAGCTAGCTACGTTTACTAGGAAACAGTGAGGAGAAACAATAGTACAACAATTTACTGTTTTAAATCTCTAAAACTGAGCTGGTTTTACTATAAAAATATTTACCTAAGCATGCCTGATAGACATGGTTGTAGGTTGATGTTGTCTAGGTACAGTACATTTGTACGGTCTGGTCACTGTGCAAAGTTTGTGGGTTATGCCATGTTTCATTCTATTAGGCTAGATATAGTTGTACATGTAATTCCTGTGCCTGTGCACATGTATGCATATTTAACTAGTCTGCCCTAATGTTAATTCTATGCTGGCACAGTTCAACTGTCAATCAAACTGTACAATAATGTTTTTGTTTTACAGACAATATCGTGTGGTGCCTGGGATGCTTCCTGGAGTGGATTCTAGATACAAAAACAGAATAACTTTATCCTTCTCTATGGACTAGACATTATGCTGGATTTCAAGCAGATGACTCAGGAGGAGCTGAATGGCAGTTTGATCATGACAACACTCCTCCTTCAGCTTTACAAGTATTTCCTGAACATTACTACACTGGCCATACTGTCTCTTACTGTTTGTTTCTTTGTGAATGGCAATTTCATCATGACCACCAGTTCTCTTAGTTACAGATTGTTACACCAGACAAAGGGATTTAACCATAGATGTTTGGTATCCATTACTGGGAGTTACAGAATAGGTACTGTTTGGTGTAGCACAGAGAATTTTCGACCAACCTTAGCGATGCCGTCTTTGTCCTCGATTCGGCGCAACAGGAGTCTCATAAAATGTCCGTGTCCAGTTGCATGGGTTCAGTTTGAATTTAGAAAATGCTCCATTTATTTGTTTTGCTCCATTAAGTAATCCAACAATGTGTACGCCGCCATCTTGCGTATTTCAGGTTCTCTCTCATTGATCGAGACAGGTTCCTGTCATCGTGACATGAAGCACTTTGGGGTGGACAGCCATCTGTCTCGATCAATGAGGGAAGACTTGAACTAAACAAGGTCGGCAAAAATCTTTGGGTAAAATCACATTATCTGGTGTAACAATCTGTAGCTACAGTTCTCTGCACTTGTGTGTCTCTACTGTACTATATACTGTTGATACAATTATTTTGTATGTTACTTTTACCATAACATTCTTGTTGAATACCCAGTTCTATTGAGTTAGCATTAAATAGTGTACACTCCCCTGTATTTTACTAAAGCAAACATTCTTTGGATATATGATTGTCTCTGTACAGCTTATATAAATAACTTCTCTGAATCTATAAAGGCAGACACATTTTGAAGATTTATTTCATGGTGGTTATACATCAGGGCTCTCCAACCCTGTTCCTGGAGAGCTACCATGGTGTAGGTTTTCGCTCCAACCCTAATCTAGCTCACCTGATTCTAATAATTAGCTAGTTGATAAGGTGAACCAGGTTAGTTACAACTGGGCTCGGAGCCAAAACCTACAGGAGTGTAGTGCTCCAGGAACAGGGTTGGAACCCTATTTTATATGGTCTTATGCTGACTTCCTGCTCCAAATGCAAGTGTAAAACACAGTTTATTTCTGTGGCCTATCTTGCGTTTTGAAAATGCATCATTGTTTATGGCTGTAATGACAGTCTACATTTGCGCGCATGTTCGCATGTGCTGGGGTTGCAAGTTTTGTAGAAGGCCTCTTTTGAGGGCTGTATATCTAAGACCCCTGTCTCTGTTGGCTTCTTCCCTGGAGTGGATTCCCCTTGATATTTGGAGAGCGAGAGAGAGAGACATGCTGCCATGGTCAGGGAAAGGCATCTGGTCACAAGGTCTCGGTCAGATAGCCTCTTCATCCCTATCTTCCTCCATCTCTCTCCCCCTCTCACTCATCTCCTCCTCATCCTCCTCCTCTCCAGCCATCCGACTCAGGGCAATGTGCGGTGCCCTTTAAAAAAGCAAACTTGTAATCGTATAATTAACAATCTGCTAAATTTCTCAAAAGAAAAATAGTAATGAAAAATGTCTGCCTCATGCCTGTGAGTGGGCTGACCTTTCTGAGAGTCTGGGATGGCAGGCGAGGCGAGGCGACTCACTTATAAGGATTTAATTAGCTTTGCTCAGGGGTGTATGGGCTGTGAGCGGACAGAGAGAGGACAGGGAAAGAGAGGGGGGTGGGAGAGCGAGAAGGAGAGAGAGATGAGGGGGAGAGAGGAGAAAACAGAGGAGGAGAAGGCTCTGATTACAGATGCTTCTCCTCTCACCCACCCCCAACAGGCACTCATCTTTTATTTTTTACAATATCATGTTACAATCGCCACTAACTCAAGGTGGGGGGGGGGGTTAGGCCTACTACATGAAACAGGAAAGCATCATGACCTGAGGGAGTGCTGGATCTTTGTTGTTGTTGTTTCTTCTGGACAGTCTCTGCTAGCCTGAGGAGGACCTTTAAGGTCATGAAGCATGCCTTCAAAGTGTGACTCAATAGACAGAGCAGAGCAGAGAGCCTCACTGACTGGATGGATTACGCATTTGTTCTTGTTCTGTTGCTTTGTTTTATCTCTGTCTCTCTGTTTGCAGCACTCACAGAGCTACTGGGTAATCTTAGAGGTACAGTGTTACAGAGACATAGAATACTATAGAAGAACAGCATTATGACTTATATTTTATGGAGTATCTGAAATATTGAACATTCTGGCATTGTTTCAGGTAGGCCGCACAGCAGACCACCAAACCATACCTGGGGTCAGTTGTTATTGAAGTAAACCATAATATACAGTATATATTTTAAAATGTCACTTTATTTCTTCTACTGAGTAGATACTCACATAGCAAATATTGTGATTTTTTTTTTTTACATCATTCTTTGCACAATTCCAGCTAATGTACATCAAGGGTTAATCTGCATTTGTATGCAAATATGTATTTATGTGCCCTTGGCGCAAAGATTCAATGAATTAACGTCTCATTCAGTCCATGTGTAACCTCTACGGATGCCTTCCTTCCCAGCCACTATTTGGGAATGTTAATTGCTTTCGGTCGGCCATTTTCCCCAGCCTCCACCTGTCTCTCTCCGAGTTCCAGAATATTTCCTCTCTCTCCACAGGGGAGCGTCTGTCCCTTAGCCTGCCCCTGATGTCTGTTTTTAAGGGGAATCCACAGCTGAATTCCATTCGCTGGTGCTGCTCGCACGCCGTGCCAACTGCAAAAGTCATGCGCCGGCGAGATAGGAAAGTCCCAGCGCCAAAAAGGGAGGGACTTCAATTATGGCAGTTTGACCCTTTATAACAGGCTGTCTGACTACCTAGGGCGGTTAACGGCGGTAACAGGCTCTGACATCATTTGTGAGCCAAGCTCCCGCTCTCTCTCTCTCTCTGTTATCAGCACCAGTGTAGAAAGCTGTGGCAGGAGATTTGCATAACCAATTCAGCAGAATATGGTAATCCTTACAAATATAAGTTGGTGTAAGAAGAGAACCTTGCCAAAGACAAAGCCTGTGTATTAATATGTAATGATTCTTTCCTTCTGTGAGCACAAAAAACAAACAAGAGAGGAGAAGAGGAGAGGAGAGGAGAACGAGATAGCGGTCTTCCCCTTTCTGACAAAGAGTTGAGTTGAGGTAATTCACAGAGCTGTGTAAATTCAAAGCTCCGCCATAAAAAAACAATGCAAATAGACCTTTTGATTCAGATTTTGGGAGGAACATTTGCCCAAATCAAAAAGATTAGCACCATTGGTTACAGAAGACTGATCATGTCTTTACTTAAACAATTTACTTCTCTCTCTCTCCTCTCTCTCTCTCTCTCTCTCTCTCTCCTCTCTCTCTCTCCTCTCTCCTCTCTTATCTCTCTCTCTCTCTCTCCTCTCTCTCTCTCTCTCTCTCTCCTCTCTCTCTCTCCTCTCTCCTCTCTTCTCTCTCTCTCTCTCTCCTCTCTCTCTCTCAACTTTTTTAAAACTCTAAGATCTTCCGGTTCCACACAGCGGAAGGAGAATTAGTTACAGCTCCTGAAATCTATACCTGTGATCAAAATGTTGATGATTGGGTGAACCATTTCATGTGAAGGATCCATCAATGTATAGGCCTACGTAATTTATGATTTACAGTGTTCAACATTAGAGTCAATGGTTAGTTGACACGTACCACAGTACAATAGTCCTATGATTTGACTAAGGACCCCATACCACCGGACCGTATTATGTAATTGATTAAAAAGGGCCATTAACCTGGTAAATAAACCAACCCAACCTCCAAAACGTGCTCTGGCCTCATCTTCATCCTGAGGTTTGGTTGTATTAAACACTCATAACCTCATAAGAGTATGGTCAGGTTTACTACCTCTCCCATTAACCCTTGCACGTCTCAAGTATCGCCAAATAAGACTCAATAGAGTAGTCTTAAAAGTAAGTTGCCCACATCCCTCTCCCCATTCTAAATCCACAACTATCTGTAAAACACCCTCTGGCTCCATTTATTTATTTTATTAGTATGTCTGCCTGCATAGCTCTTAGGTTCCCTTCCAGCTACATGTGGTGATATGCAAGAGCCAAAGACATATAACTGCTAACAACATCACATTGGTTTTCCCTGGATTTGTACCCCCCCAATCTGACACATCAATCTCATTAACAAGTAAACGGTGTGTGAGTGTGTGTGCGTGTGTGTGCGATACTGAGCCCAACAATGGAAGATATGAATTCAAACTGTCTCGGGTACAAAAAACTGCAGTGAAGTGAACCAACCATCCACCTGTGATTGGTCTCCATTTGAGCAGTAAAACATGAAATGGGCCGTAAACACAGACACACACTCGGAGGTAGAGGTCGATTTGGCTACACAAACACATCAAGCTTAACAATGTAAGAGGCTACCTCTGAGGCTCCTTTTAAGAGGGCCACTCTAAATGAAGACTGTAACAAGTTAACACCTCATCCTTTATTTAGGTGGTGTGAAAAGGGGTATTGGGATCAGAGATGGTGTGCGTCTCTAGAAGCACAAAACTGTATTGAGCAAAACTGTCTAGGTCAGTTACTGTATAAGATCGATGTTAAAACCATTGTACCTATATCTTTGATTGGACTTTAAGTGCCATTGGCTATTACAAAGAACAGACCCTAGTAAGACTGTTTTTTTTCATGAAGTCAGGACCCAGCTATCATAAGTGCAGATTAGAAATGTCACAAAATGATAGATAGATAGATAGATAGATAGATAGATAGATAGATAGATAGATAGATAGATAGATAGATAGATAGATAGATAGATAGATAGATAGATAGATAGATAGATAGATAGATAGATAGATAGATAGATAGATAGATAGATAGATAGATAGATAGATAGATAGATAGATAGATAGATAGATAGATAGATAGATAGATAGATCTCCTCGGCCACATTTTGCCCTCCCTTCCCCTGGGTCCAGCTGTAGACTGATGCGGTCCAGCTGTAGACTGATGTGTCCCTGCACTCATACCCCAGTTTAATCAGCATGAGAGATCCCCCTCATCGGTAGCTCTAACCGCTAATGTGTCTCCTCTCTCCTTCCTCATTACCCTCCCTTATCGCTCCTCCGTCAGTCCCCTCTCGCTCCTCCGTCAGTCCCCTATCGCTCCTCCGTCAGTCCCCTATCGCTCCTCCGTCAGTCCCCTATCGCTCCTCCGTCAGTCCCCTATCAATCCTCCGTCAGTCCCCTATCGATCCTCCGTCAGTCCCCTATCACTCCTCCGTCAGTCCCCTATCACTCCTCCGTCAGTCCCCTATCGCTCCTCCGTCAGTCCCCTATCAATCCTCCGTCAGTCCCCTATCGCTCCTCTGTCAGTCCCCTATCAATCCTCCGTCAGTCCCCTATCGCTCCTCCGTCAGTCCCCTATCAATCCTCCGTCAGTCCCCTATCGATCCTCCGTCAGTCCCCTATCACTCCTCCGTCAGTCCCCTATCACTCCTCCGTCAGTCCCCTATCACTCCTCCACTACCTGCAGCCATGATCAATTCCTCTATCATTTAGGACCAGATCAATTCCTCCCTCCCTCCTCCCCAACTTTAATATCACCCTATTTCCATCACACCACATTGGCAACGCCAATTAGTCACATCGCCCCGGGTGCTGAGTGTAGTGGGTAGGAAATTGGTTTAGTGACTGACTTGAGTTCAGATCTAATGCCAAGCAGACCTTGGATCATGCCTAATGGACTGGGTTTGCATTTTTTGAGACTATGTTCCATTGGTTCCATTGTGCCATGAATTTTCAATCAAGTGCAGCTAAAGCATTGGAAAGAAAACAAATACAATTAATTTGAAGCAGAATAACCTACATTTAAAATTAAAATACTGTAGTATACTATGGTATAAATACTATAGTAATCATTGTAGTGTTTTTGCAGACTTTGCTGTAGTATACTGTAGTATTTACAGAGAACTTCAGTATAAATACTGTAGTAAAAAAAAAATGTAGTACATGCTATAGTAATTAATGTAGTGTTTGTGAGGACTGTAGTATTGACTGTAGTGTTTTGCAAACATTACTAAAGCATTTTTGTTTTTATTATCTTTGACATAGAATTGGAGGCTTTCTTCTTCAGAGAACCTACAAGAGAAAAGAGCTGGACTGGGGTCCAAATAGAGATTTCAGCGCTTCTGCTATTTTCTATAACCTGTCGGGAACGCAATATATGATCTATACTTGGCATGTAGGTTTCTCACTTATGGGTGGCACAAATTGTGATATGGGGGAGGAGAATGGACAGGGTATATGCAAATTAAATAAATACTATAGTAAATATACTATAGTTTAAAAAGTGTTTTTGCGAACTGTAGTGTTTTTGCAGACATTACTGTAGTATTTACTACAGTGTTTTTTGTTGTTGATAATACTGTAGTAATACAACAGTATACTACAACATACTATAGTAAGTACGACACATGATTGAGGGATACTGCAGTTTGTAGTAAAGTATTCTAAAGTATACTACATTTTACTACAGAATTCTCTAGTAAGTACAGTAGCAAGTATTCTATAGTAAACTGTAGTATTTTTACATGTGGATAGTGGCTAGGGAATAGGTTTGGTGACTGACTTGAGGTCAGATCTAAAGCCAATTAATTTATAGAATAGGTTCTGCTGTAAAGTTGATGGAGATGGAGAAATTAAACTGGCTATTTCATCAATATTGAGTTCTTTGAAGGGACAACAATACTATGTATTGTTTTGTATAAGTGACTGTTTGTCACTTATACAAGCCATTGTTTCTCTCCGAGCCACAGAACCCCAGGAATAATAACATCTCTGTTCGAGAAGGAAGCCATGGAGAAATGAAAGGGAGTGGGTTTTCTTTCTACACTAGTGTAGGGCCGGTTACAATTGGTTGGATAATTATCCCCTCTGTTTTGATCAACCGCAATCATGGTAGAGTGATAATGGCCACCAAACAGGGTTGGAACTCACTTCTCACTGCTTGGCGACTGTTAGCACGTTAGCATTCTGCTAAGCAACTGATCCCTCTGATATGCAGTGCAGACATGATTGTTTTTGAAATATTAAAGGGGCTAAAGGTTGAATTTAACTGCTCTTGGCCCATTATGTGAATTTCACAGCTGATATAGAATTTAGCTCAATTCACTACAAAGGGGTTGCAACAGTTGGGTAGCTAATGAATTATCTCACAATTACAAAAGTGAACACACTGAGAATAAGAAAATGGACGTCAATTACCGCCAACTCTACCCAAATTGCCTCTAATGCCTTAATTACACACAAATTGTCAATGTAATTAGAAGCTAATGTTATTTATTATAGTCACATTGCGAAAACTTTATCAAAGTCCAATGCTCCAATTGGTCAAGCCTCGTTATTGCCCAGATCCGGGTAGAACATGCCCTTCAGTACACAAATCTAGGCTCCGTGTCTACTAACTAAATCCTAAGCTGAACCATTCAGTGAAAACTCAAAACTGACTTTAGATCAGTGTCTAGGTCCTAATGGGGCAACCATACCAAACGTAATATATCATACTAATTTCAATGTTCCGGATTTACGTTTATTATGTAACGTTTAGTCTATGAGACCAGGCTGCCTAGAAGAGCAACTTCATCCTATACCTATTCCCCATACCAAGGCCCCATCCCAACATAGAATCATGGCGTACTGGAGGATTGTCCAACTGGTGCTCTCTCTACCCTCTTCCCTCCTCCTACCGTCCCTCTGCAGTGGACGAGAGACTAAGAGAGGGAAGCCTGGAATTAATTATTAATGGCCGTCTCCAGAAAGCTCTGTAAAACATCCCTGTTGAGCTCCCAGAGGTGAGCACTGAGCTTCAAAGCAATTAACACTGGGCTATGAGAGCAGAGAGAGAGAGGAGGGGGCCAGCCACTGGCCGAACTCTGGCCTGCTCATTCATACCATTCATACACTCCAGCCCAGCCTTCTCGCCTGGTAGGGCAGTGGGACCTCAGAGATCATCTCCCCAGGTTAGGAATTCCTAGCCTAGGATTAAACCTCCCATGAACCAGGGTGTTTGGAGGAAACCCTCCAGAAGCTCCATTCAACCACATGGTCCAAAGTGGAAGTGGAGATCCCTTTCCAAGGCTTCTGTTGGTAAGCTACTGTTGTAGATAGGAGTGGTAGAATGGATAGGTCAGGTTTATTTGACCAATACGTTTTCCCCGTGTCAAATACACTGAGTGTACAAAACATGAAGAATACCACCTCTTTCCCTGACGTAGACTGACCAGGTGAATCCAGGTGAAAGCTATGATCCCCTATTGATGTCACTTGTTAAATCCACTTCAATCAGTGTACAGTGGGGAGAACAAGTATTTGATACACTGCCGATTTTGCAGGTTTTCCCACTTACAAAGCATGTAGTAGTCTGTAATTTTTATCATAGGTACTCTTCAACTGTTAGTGACGGAATCTAAAACAAAAATCCAGAAAATCACATTGTATGATTTTTAAGTAATTAATTTGCATTTTATTGCATGGCATAAGTATTTGATACATCAGAAAAGCAGAACTTAATATTTGGTACAGAAACCTTTGTTTGCAATTACAGAGATCATACGTTTCCTGTAGTTCATGACCAGGTTTGCACACACTGCAGCAGGGATTTTGGCCCACTCCTCCATACAGACCTTCTCCAGATCCTTCAGGTTTCGGGGCTGTCGCTGGGCAATACGGACTTTCAGCTCCCTCCAAAGATTTTCTATTGGGTTCAGGTCTGGAGACTGGCTAGGCCACTCCAGGACCTTGAGATGCTTCTTACGGTGCCACTCCTTAGTTGCCCTGGCTGTGTGTTTCGGGTCGTTGTCATGCTGGAAGACCCAGCCACGACCCATCTTCAATGCTCTTACTGAGGGAAGGAGGTTGTTGGCCAAGATCTCGCGATACATGGCCCCATCCATGCTCCCCTCAATACGGTGCAGTCGTCCTGTCCCCTTTGCAGAAAAGCATCCCCAAAGAATGATGTTTCCACCTCCATGCTTCACTGTTGGGATGGTGTTCTTGGGGTTGTACTCATCCTTCTTCTGGGAGTTTAGACCAAAAAGCTCTATTTTTGTCTCATCAGACCACATGACCTTCTCCCATTCCTCTTCTGGATCATCCAGATGGTCTTTGGCAAACTTCAGACGGGCATGGACATGCGCTGGCTTGAGCAGGGGGACCTTGCGTGCGCTGCAGGATTTTAATCCATGACGGCGTAGTGTGTTACTAATGGTTTTCTTTGAGACTGTGGTCCCAGCTCTCTTCAGGTCATTGACCAGGTCCTGCCGTGTAGTTCTGGGCTGATCCCTCACCTTCCTCATGATCATTGATGCCCCACGAGGTGAGATCTTGCATGGTGCCCCAGACCGAGGGAGATTGACCGTCATCTTGAACTTCTTCCATTTTCTAATAATTGCGCCAACAGTTGTTGCCTTCTCACCAAGCTGCTTGCCTATTGTCCTGTAGCCCATCCCAGCCTTGTGCAGGTCTACGATTTTATCCCTGATGTCCTTACACAGCTCTCTGGTCTTGGCCATTGTGGAGAGGTTGGAGTCTGTTTGATTGAGTGTGTGGACAGGTGTCTTTTATACAGGTAACGAGTTCAAACAGGTGCAGTTAATACAGGTAATGAGTGGAGAACAGGAGGGCTTCTTAAAGAAAAACTAACAGGTCTGTGAGAGCCGGAATTCTTACTGGTTGGTGGGTGATCAAATACTTATGTCATGCAATAAAATGCAAATGTATTATTTAAAAATCATACAATGTGATTTTCTGGATATTTGTTTTAGATTCCGTCTCTCACAGTTGAAGTGTACCTATGATAAAAATTACAGACCTCTACATGCTTTGTAAGTAGGAAAACCTGCAAAATCGGCAGTGTATCAAATACTTGTTCTCCCCACTGTATATGAAGGGGAGGAGTCAGGTTAAAGAAGGATTTTTAAGCCTTGAGACAATTGAGACATGGACTGTGTGTGTGCCATTCAGAGGGTGAATGGGCAAAAAAATATATTTAAGTGCCTTTGAACGGGGTATGGTAGTAGGTGCCAGGCTCACTGGTTTGTGTCAAGAACTGCAACGCTGCTGGGTTTTTCACACTCAACAGTTTCCTGTGTGTATCAAGAATGGTCCACCACCAAAAGGACATCCAGCCAACTTGACACAACTGTGGGAAGCACTGGAGTCAGCAAGGGCCAGCAACGCTTTCGACACCTTTTAGAGTCAACGCCCCAAGGAATTGAGGCTGTTCTGAAGGAAAAAGGGATGCAACTCAATGTACAAACATCTAATGGCTATTCTACTACTGTAGCCAAAGACCCTATAAACCTACAGGAACTAACATAATGTCTAAATCCATCCGATGGAGGTGTTTTCTTGGCATTATAAACACAGCCTAAGTGGTCATTAATAAACCCATGGTTTTACATGTCTCCCAGGCATTTGTCCATAAAACATCTAAAGAGGATTTGCCCTTTAGCTCAGTGGGCTAATAAATGTATATGAAGTGAACACTAGTATGACCATAGTCGTAACAAAGGGTTCATTTTAAACCCCTGTCAACGAGATGCCCTGACTATGTGGATTTTAGTGCCTCTTAACACATCTTAACCTTGGGATAATCGCCTCCCCCTGTCTGTTTCTCCGTCAGTCGTTCCCCCAACTGCCTCCCACACGCACACACTTTGTCCCCTTTGTACTGCTCTTCGGGCGCACGATTATATTCATGTGAGTCTGATCTGATGAGAAGATATAGCTTCACTGAATAACTTATGAAAATTTGTCGTCTTCAACTTGAGGCATTATGATGTATTAGTTCCACTACTTTGGCGTTCCGTGTCCACCGTCAAGGTGGGTTATGCAACTATGCAGAGACACTATGACTATTTTTGGGGCAAGAAGGTTGTGTTTTCTTTCTTCAGTTCTATAGGCAAGAAGCAAGTTGAAATTGTGGCTCCAACTAAAGAAGAGAAGAGAAGGAAGAGATGGGGAATGGTATTTATTTTATTTATTTATTTAAGTCAGTTACAAACAAATCCTTATTTACAATGACAGCCTACATTGTTCTACAGGGACAGCCATAGTAGTACGGTGCCCCTGGAGCAAATTACGGTTAAGTGCCTTGCTCAAGGACACATCAACAGTTTTTTCACCTTGTCGGCTCTGGTATTCAAACAAGCAACCTTTCAGTTACTCGCCCAACCCTCTAACCGATAGGCCAGCTGCCGCCGGAAGAGAAGAGAAAGAGGGAGAGGGAGAGGGAGAGGGAGAGGGAGAGGAGAGGAGAGGAGAGGAGAGGAGAGGAGAGGAGAGGAGAGGAGAGGAGAGGAGAGGAGAGGAGAGGAGAGGAGAGGAGAGGAGAGGAGAGGAGAGGAGAGGAGAGGAGAGGAGATACATTAAGGAGGAAACTTCTTTAGCAAGACTTCCTCACTCTCTCCCTTAAGTAGTATTTTACTGGGTGACTTTCACTTTTCCTTGTCATTTTTTTATTAAGGTATCTTTACTTTAACTTAATTTTGACAATTGGGTACTTTTTACAACACTGTACCTGATGTTCTCATAGAATCCATGCGTGGCGAGACACTCAGCTGTTTTTGTGTCCGCAAATTAGTTTTTCAGCATTGTACAATACAGGTTATAAACTCTGCGATGTTGTAAAGAAGCCCCGTCTTGTGGTGTTGTAAGAAGAGGCCTTGGATGTATCATTACTCTCAGATCGTAACTAAACCGTTTACTTCAAAGTAGCAAGGTTCCAGAGGTGAGATTCATTCAGAAGTTCCTTCTGGATAGAACATGCTACATGCATCCCAGTTGATCATCATGGAGGGTGAATCATGCCAAATCCTTCATTGCTTATACGACACATGTATTTTTAGTTGATTCATCATCTTGCTATATTCTTTAAAACTGCAGTTTGCATGAGCTGATGAGATTATCATTGAGCTGGTACAGGCCTATGTCAAAAAATGCATTTGAGGTAAACGCATCCTCCTCTCCCAGTCCCATGTGCAAAGTGCAGGAGACAGCCTATGCCGTCTACATGATATGAGGCTAAGTGTATAACACAGGCCTCTCAGCCCATCATCCTCACTCCCAGATACAAAACAGAGGGGACAGCGGGGCCATAAGGAACCATAAACAAATTGGGAATAAGCTATGCTTCCTTATTTTTCGTCTTCTTCCCGGGAGCTCTTGACAACAGGCCCGGGCCGGGCGGATTGCGGCAGCCTTCGCTGGAGCGTTTCTGTAAATAGATAAGTCAGAGGCGCCCTATCGCTGATCCCTCGGTCGCGAGATCCAATCTGCCGGCCCATCACTCAATGGAAGCGAGCGAGCGAGCCTCTCCTCCTCGCTTCCCTCCAATCCTGCGGCTTGAGGAATATTAAATATGTGTCCTGTCGCAGTCGCCGATGCAGAGTCATTGATTATGTGTCAATCCCGGCCAACCGCTGACGGTCGATTTTTTTTTTAGGGAAGGAGAGGACATGGAGATATGAGGGGAGGAGTGTGGATGTGTGTGTGTGTGTTGTTTTGGGGAGGCAGGATCAGATAGGATAGTCCTAGGACCCTCTAGCAAAAATACAAATATTAGAAATTAACACTGATTCCCTTTTACAATGAGGATTCTAGCAGACTAGCGCCCTACAGTAAGAATCACTGGGAGATTTAAGGCTACAGCAGTGTCTCTGTCTAAATATATTGTCTGAATTTGTCTTTCAAACGTGGACAGGATAAGAAGCTACTATTATTAAGAGATTACCATCCAAGGCGGTACCAACATCATAACTAGTTTTTACGGGTCAGGTCTAATCATAGGGACTAGTTGTAAAGTCATTAAATACACACACACCAGAAAGTGTGGGGCATACAAGATGTACAGTATCCAGAGAGAGACAGAGAGGGGAAATGCATATTCACTCCATATACATCACTTCTGAGGAAGGGTGTGAGAATAAATTGTAGACAACGATAACAGAAAGAGAAATCTGTTTGTTTAGTTTTAAGATTGAATGGTTTTACACTCAGCGGAACTTTTAAGTTCAATGATAACCAACAGACATAACTATGACTGAGTATGTGCTAAGTATTATTACTGCACTGTTGGAGTTAAAAACACATGTGTTTCACTGCACCTGCGATAACATCTGCAAATCTGTGTGTGCGACCAAAAAACTTTTATTACATTTCGAAAGTGTATGCGTGTGGGGGAGGAGTAACGGGCTATGGGTAGGCCATGGTGAAGAGGTGAGCGTGCATTTGTGTGAGAGAGCGAGTTTATAAAAGAAAGTGACCGATTCCATGAATCCAAAACGTTTATTTAGTTGTTTATAGGAATTCTACCCTTTCCTCGTGACAGAAAATACTGTATGTTATATACAGTACATCTAGTCTCTGTGCAACGCTCTTGCTCCCCAGTGACCGTGCCCTGGAGTGACTGCCTATCCCTTTAACAGCTCAACACCGTCATCAAGTGGTCTATTCTGGTACTGGTGGTACTGCTTGAGCGTCTCATATTGATGTGGGTACGTTGCCACTAGAGGGCAGTGCAATAACTGTACATGTACATGTACTGTACGTGCTTTCATCTTTTTCCAAAAAGAAAAGAAATATGTTTGCTATACTCTCAAGCTGTTTGATGAGTAGGCATTAAAATCAATAAGGTTCATTATTTCAAAATGAGAAACATGAGAACACTACTACTCTAACAATGTCAATATTATTTACACCTGTAGACCGTCTACATGGAATCAAATCCGTCAGTCACTCATGTACTCAATTCTATCAAAGCCATGGTAACCAACAAAGCCTATACTTAAAGGTATTTTTCTGTAGTATTCTGGGTCAAATACTTCAGTATTTGAGATGCGCTGGACTATTCCAAAGTTTTCATAATGGGCGAACTAAATCAAGTCTAAAGTCCACTGCACATCAAAATGGGGCCTCTACAGTATCCATATTAGGCCAAGCTCAACTCCTGTTGAGACTAACATGCTGACCACACTGCCTGTGTTGCATGCGTGAGTGTTGCAGAATAAAATATAAACTTGGTTCTATTTTTGATGTGTGAAGCCTCTCCCATCTCCTCATTGGTTTTTAGGAGCATATACCCGATGTGGGTGATTGAAAGATGAACTGAGGTCCACACTCCAGTCCAGGGGCCTCATTTATAAAAAATATTCTTAGATTTATACATGAATTTAGTCTAAGATGATTTCCGACGGTGTGCTTACCTTCGATTCATAAAAGATACTGAGCATTAAAAAAAAACATGTTTAAGCAGGTTCTAAGAAGCCCATTTGTAACTTATGCACCTGTGATCTATAAATCTCAAATTAATTAAAAATTGAAGGCAACCGAACTGCTTTGAAATCAATGATTTCCCCTTATAGAATGCTAGCACAAATGAGGGTTTAGTCAGGAATAGCCATGGACCAAAAGAGAAAAGCTAACTTTTTGGAAGATGAGATCGCATGTGGCAGGACGCGGCTGAATGATGGCTGTGATATTACCCGACATTCACTCATTTCCCTCTGGAATGTCCCAGTAGCGAGGAATCCCAGACAGTACTTGGACAGATACGGGTATGGCATGATTACAGCGTGTCTTCCTTTCCAGAGTAGGGGCTAAATCCGCACACAAATGTAACAGAATATTTCGTTGGAGATAATATCGATTTATAACCCATGGATCATCATGCACAAAAAAAGTCATTCCGGTTTTCAATGTCTTCCAATAACGCAAGAACAGCCATGGTTACTTTTTTCTAATTTGACACACTATTTATAGAACATCGCATCCTGTTTTTAATTCAAAACACCTTTTAATTGATCATTCCTAACAAATTGTTCACAAAGTTAATGCAAAGTTCACCACAGGCTTGGACGGACGCGCATGCGTCCCAAACTGCAATACCCCACATGACCAGCAGGACAATCACTTACGTCAAGTCTAGACTTTGCGTAGAGATAAGATCATTTCCACGTCAAAGTAAGGTTTTACTTTGACGTGGTTTTCTGCGTAAGTCATACTTACGATCAACATTGATCTTACCTACAGGGTCAGCCCCTGGAGCAAATCAGGGTTAAGTGCCTTGCTCAAGGACCATCGACCTTTGGGTTACTGGCCCAAAGCTCTAACCACTAGGCTACCTGCCTGCAGCCCTGTTGGTGGTGGTAAAGCACCTTAAGTTGTTTGCCAATCTCCATTTAAAGAACAATAGAGAGGAGAGATTACTTGAAACTAACTAGGTTTCTCCTTTTATCTGTGGATTGATTGTTGGAGAAGAGAACACACTATTTTGTGTGACTCAAAAATTCTACAAAGATCCAGAAAAAAAGGACATTGTGCATTTCAGGTAAAACAACAACCCAATGTTTATATCCAAGGACAAATGAGCTAGCAACAGCAAGCTAGCTAGCTAAATGTCTATGAATGTTTCATGTGTTTCAACCTGTCCCCGAATTAATATAGTTTGTTCAGAGTTTGTTTAAACATTTCAACCTGCATGTCCTGATTGTGTCTGGTGTGGATGGACAAAATCACCATGCGTGAGATGGCGAACGCACGCGTGGGCCCGGTCTAGTCAGCATGTAAGGCTGTCCTAATGGGGACGCCATAGGCCTAAAACATGGTAGCCTGATTACCAACTGGGCTTATTACTTACCTTTGCTTGTTCTACGGAACCAGCCTTCTCAAGGAGCTTAGACTTAGACTCATTTTGATTCTGAACAGAATTCCTTCACATCAAGGTCGCAAAGGGAAATTGGCTAACAATGAAAGGCTATTTCCTGCAGCATTCATTACAACGTAATTAGCGTTGGCGCTATTAGATTTCCCCTCATTTGAGATCAATATCACTCAGGGCCACGGCTAAATGACTGTGATCAGGCTGGGGTTTTATGTAGCTGCGTGGAGAGTAACAGTCATGGGCCTAGTGTCAGTTATTCCGGTAGACTTCTGTGAGTTAGAAAAAGGTCTTAATTGCCTAAATCTCTCACAATCCCTTTAAGCGTCTAAGCTTTGAAGGAAAACAAAACATCTAACTCGTCAAACTACTGTGCTTGGTTCCTCTTAAACTTTTTTACCTCAGTTTTGTCTGACAAAAATCACAACAGCAGCACTGTGATAGATAGGTACTTTATTGGTCCCCTATATAACTTACTGTATGCATTTGTAAGAGTTGAGTCCAGGTGTCGATGCAGGCCTCTGTGTGTCTGTGTGGGTGTCTGTGTGGGTGTCTAAGGTCAGTCCAACCATCTGTTCAGACAGTCCTGAACATCTCTGCTGATGTAATTACACCCTGCTAAGAAAATAAGTGAAACATCCCCGCTCAATCAATAAAGCAACACTCTCCGACAGATTCAGAAAGCGCAAGGTGAAGAGAACTTTCATCTCATCCCACATGAGAGCGTTTAGAAGTATAAAATATAATAGCATTGGATGCTGGGTAAAGATGAATATAGATACATAAATCAATGCTCTATTGGACCAATGTGTATTGGTGGAAACTGAAGACTTAATTTCTTGGGTAATTAGAGAATACCTTGAACCTGGCTGTGTAAGAATTCCAATACTGGACATCATATCTTGATAATACAACAAGGTAGGAAAGGTGTGTTGGATCTGGACTTTAGACAATGATTATGTATGAGTCCCAACACACACACACACACACACACACACACACACACACACACACAAAGAGACAACGCTTTATTGAGTAGCTGTGCTATTAGTCATGTTATAAATCCTTATTTAAAACATAGTAGAGTGATGCATTCTGCATTTAACACTGAGAAACAGCAGAGATATAGCCAAAGAGTTACTTACATGACATCGGGTTAAAGTATTCATTCATTCATTTACTGTAACAGTTGATAACCTTGTCAAGGACAGACTGACATGGGCAGGTTGGAAGTTTGGTTTTGTACAAAGAAACAGGATTTACAATACAGTATTAATGAAAGCCATTCAGAGGAAGAACTTCATTCAAAAGGTACAAAACAGCAAACATTGGGGGAATCTAACCCATATCCCTCAAAGGGTATGAGTCATCTTTTTTAAAAATATATATATATGTTTAACCTTTATTTAACTAGGCAAGTTAGTTAAGAACACATTCTTGGACAGCCATAGTAGTACTGTGCCCCTGGAGCAAATTAGGGTTAAGTGCCTTGCTCGGGGATTCGATCCAACAACCTTTCGGTTACTGGCACAACGCACTAACCACAAGGCTACCTGCCGCCCTAAATACCCATAAATAGAATACCCATAAAACCTAGCGGTCAAACAGGGAAATGGTTCCAATAGTTTTTCCACCTTTCTTTTTTCCCATAGGGGATTTTAGAAACACTTAAAATAAGGTCTGTGTTTTGTGTAGGCTTACCCTGTGTGACGTTTTGATAACCATGTAAATCTCTGTAGGACAAGGTGATTTTTAGCAATATATTCGCCCCCCCCCCAAAATGGTGCTAATGTGGCTATCATAAAGAACTACAAATGCCTTGATGATCTGGACAAGACTTCTGAATCGAGGCAAACGTAAGAATCTCTGGATTAACTATCTAATGTTAGCTAAATGTAGTTATGAATAATTTGGTAACATATGGACAATTCTGTGAACTGTCTTGTGCAAGTTTTAAATTGACAATACCTGTTAGCAAAGGTGTCAGCAAAAGATGACACGCAGGAGCTTGCAGGGATTTGTAGTTTTGCATGATGTCTACTTTGATGCTAATTAGCATTTTCAAATCAGAGTAAATAAGGCCGAACATATTGATAAAAGTCACCTTGTCCTAGAGAGATTTACATGATTGTCAAAACGTCATGCCAGGGTGAGCCTACACAAAAAACAAATGGAACCATTTCGCTATTTGACCGCTAGGTTTTATGGGTATTATGACCCCAAACTACTACATTTAGGATGCTCTCGCCCTATAGGATTTCATGTTGCCTTCAAAAAAAAAAAAAAAGTGCCACACAGCAAAGACATTTGACAAGAGTGGATGGCCTCGAAGCAATAAGAAGCGTATTTGATATCCTCCTAATGCCCAGCAAATCATTTTTATCCACTCTAATGGACATTCGTTTTTGGTCCTTATTTCAGAGGCAATACTTGCCACAAGTAAATGTCCAGTTAAAATCTAACTTTTAAAAGTTAATATTCTGTTAACTCATACCCAAATAATGTAGTGGACTTGTCCTATACTCGTATGTAGCTAAAGCATAAATTGGAGAAAAAACACACTTCTAAACCCCACCTCTAATTTGTATCTCAAACAGAAATTTAAAAAATGCATGCTATTTCCTCAGCGTATGATGTCATACTCCTGAGGAAGATGAGCTAGCCAATCAGTGATCTATGTTCATTCATTTTTTATGACTGGTAAACACCCACACCATTCTAAACACAAAAGCTTATTTTTAACATACTTAATTACATTTTTTTTTTTTTAAGTAATTATAGGTCTGGAATGATATCACATGTATGAGGGTGTGACCTTTAACTTTCTCTCCCATGTAAAAAAAACAAGAAGAGCTTGGTTTATTAATGTCCTCTGTAGTGGACACCAAAACTACGCTTTTCGACTACTGTAATGTTCAACATTTACTATCAACTGATTATATCCACTACAGCGCACATACAATAAAAACACAAAATATTTGTTAAAATTATTTTCTTTGTACTTTTTTTTTTTTTAATATATATATTTTTTTATACCTCTTATTTACAATGACGGCCTACCCTGGCCAAACCCGGACGACGTTGGGCCAATTGTGCACCGCCCGATGGGATTTTAGCTGGGTCTCAGGAGGATAAAAAAAGTACATGTCTCACAATAAAATAGATTTCAAATCTCAGGACGATATATAATATTTCACTGTTTCAAACTACATTCAAAGTTAAAGAGGAAAGATACTCTGGTCCATGCACTGAGACATAACAGTATCATAACCGTATACCATACTGTACTCACCACAGTTCAATTACCATAGGACAGTCATTAATATTCAGGTAACAGAAGGGCGGGAAATACAAGAGCATTCAAATACTATTTAAATTCGGGAGTGTTCCACAGTCCATTTGAGTTGTTGATGTTGTTGAGTGAAGTGAGATGCCCAATCCACGAACGCGCGGTCAGCAGTTAGATCTGGAGCTGAAACATTTCACCTCGGACATCGAACACATGGTGTCTTTTACATTTTCTCTCATAAAATTCACTATAAACAAGATGAGAAACTACTAAGACAAAGCAAAGCTTTCTCAGAAACAGAAGACGGAAGTTAAGTAGCATGTAAGTAGCCTGTATATTCTTTCTTGGCAATAACAGCACCTCTTGTATTTTGGAGAGACATCGTTTAGGTTACTAATATAGAGTAACGTACAGCTAAATGCACAGAGAACACCACACCACTTACACTTGGAGGCAAAAACGTTACACTAACCCAATGACATCTACCCTGTTTTCTATATTCAGTGTTTAAAACTTGGTAGGAAAACATGGGCCCATATCCAGAATCTAAAATGCAGATTTAACACAGAGACATTCTTGTCAAAATCACATTCACTTGTTTAAAGGGAGTTGAAATACACAGAGGATGAAGTCTTGAGCGTTGCGGTTGCAGTTTTTTTGTCCACCGTGTGACAGTATGTCGGTATCCTGTGTTGTTGTTGTTCAGTGCAATTTCTTCACTCTCTATGGAAGTCTCACCAGGGGTGTTTTCAATCAGTGATGTGAAACACGCTGAACATCGCAGATAGAAATGGAGTGAAGAGAGCTGACACCATTCCCTCCTCTACACGACAGACAATCTTATCTGCTCTACGTAATGGATTTCTATCCGAGACAGTCGGAACGTTGCACATAGAAATTGAGTGAATAGAGCAGACAATTCCCTCTTCTATATGACAGACAATCTGTTCTAGATTAAATATTTCTATCATCTGCAACATTCTCTAACATTGTACTCTTCTGAACAGACTCCAGAGCTGTGTTTGAATACCCATACTAACACTGTATACTACATACTTAAATGAGTATATACTACATACTATTAGTTCATTTTCGTATATACACTGTAGACGAACAGTATCGTTCCAGTTGAGCGTACTAGCGCTTCGCCTGTCTACCGGTAGTTGATGCTGTTGCTATGCAAACTCTTGCTAGCTTGTTAGCATAACAAATGACTAGCTAGACATTTTACGATGTCGGGTGTGTTATTCAATTCGTATCTGGAGTGCCAGAGTGCGCTCTGGGCGTTCGTAAATCCAGAGCGTGTCAGATTGTCATTTGAAAAATGCAGAGCGTTTCGCTCTCGGTGCATTCAGAGCGTACACTGGACGCTCTGGCCGAGGAGTAGCGTTGATCCGAGTGTTCAACTGGCTAACATTGGCTAGCTACTTCCAGACATAAATGAGAGAACACCTCACTCTGACCATTGTACGCTGTTTTCATGATATCCAGAGCGTTGGTGACTAACTGTGCTGCTGGCAACAATTGAATTAAGCTTTTTTTGCCAACGTTTACTGACACTGGCCATATTCAACGGGTGTTCGGCGTTCGTAAATTAACTCCATTGAAACGCACAACAACTATACCATTTAGCTAAGAATTATGTGAATAATCAAGTCAATAAACGATAGTTAATATACTGCCTGACAAGTTCGATGTATTAGTAGCCAACTAATGCTAGGTAACTTGCTAACATACAGGGAGGCAGGTAGCCTAGTGGTTAGAGTGTTGGGCCATTAACCGACAGGTCGCTGGTTCGAATAACCTGTCGATGTATCCTTGAGCAAGGCACTTAACCCTAATTTGCTCCAGGGGCTGACCCTGTAGGTAGGCCTTCATTGTAAATAAGAATTTGTTTTTAACTGGTTTGCCTAGTTAAATAAAGGGTAAATGAAATAAATAAAGGTACATACTACTGTAATGCTATGCAGTTCGTAGGTATAGCGTAGCTAACATATTGTCAGCCAACATTACATGTAACGTAACTTATTTGAAAAGTCATTACTTTATTACATCGCTCAACATTTTCTTAGCATTTGTCATAATTAGTTAAAGCAATGAATTTGTATCTGCTCTCGGCTGCATATTTTCCGCCATGTTCTTCAAATCTGAAAACGCTGCGAAGCCACGCCCATATCTGACGAATTGCATTATGGGCCCTAAAAGTACAGAAGTAGTGTCCACTGCGCGTATACCTTGTATTTTGTCGAATTTAGTACGACATCGGGTAACTTTTTGCACACTACCTATATCCATACTATGACCAACAAGCATATTAAATACTCAATTCACGGCACAAATAGTACGGTTAGTAGGAGTATTCGAACACAGCTCAGCAGTAAGAACTCCATGCTTACCTTTGCCTGTTGTTTCCTCCTAGCCGTGTTTGGCTGAATGCATACTTCTAGGAAAGTAATAGAAAGAGAAGTCATTCAATCTGACTCCCGGTACTTGAACACTTCAAATTATTATTCATCGAAATCACATTAGGCTACATAAGTCATTGGCCGACAGTTTGACCATTTTAGTAATTACAGAATGGCTGTATTCGGAAAGTATTCAGACCCCTTCACTTTCTTCCAAATGTTATGTTACTGCCTTATTCTTGAATGGATAAAAAAAATAATAATAATCTTCCTCACACAATACCCCATAATGAAAAAGCAAAAAAATATTGATTTGAATAAAAAACATAAAATGCCTTTACATAAGTATTCAGACCCTTTGCTATGAGACTCAAAATTGAGCTCAGGTGCATCCTGTTTCCATTGATCATCCTTGAGATGTTTCTACAACTTCATTTGAGCCCACCTGTGGTGAATTCAATTGATTGGACATGATTTGGAAAGGCACACACCTGTCTATATAAAGTCCCACAGTTGACAGTGCATGTCAGAGCAAAAGGAAAGGAAGGAATTGTCTGTAGAGCTCTGAGACAGAATTGTCGAGGCACAGATCTGGGGAAGGGTACCAAAACATTTCTGCAGCATTGAAGGTCCCCAAGAACACAGTGGCCTCCATCATTCTTAAATGGAAGAAGTTTGGAACCACCAAGACTCTTCCTAGAGCTGTCCGCTCAGCCAAACTGAGCAATCAGGGGAGAAGGGCCTTGGTCAGGGAGGTAAACAAGAACCCAATGGTCATTTTGTCAGAGTTCCTCTGTGGAGATGCGAGAACCTTCTCTGCAGCACTCCACCAATCAGTCCTTTATGGAGAGTGGCCAGACAGCACAAACCAGTAAAAGGCACATGACAGCCCGCTTGGAGTTTGCCAAGAGCCACCTAAAGGACTCTTAGAAACAAGATCCTCTGTTCTGATGAAAACTAGATTGAACTCTTTGGCTTGAATGCCAAGCATCACGTCTGGAGGAAACGAGGCACCGCTCATCACCTAGACAATACCATCCCTACGTTGAAGCATTGTGGTGGCAGCATCATGCTGTGGGGATTTTTTTCAGCAGCAGGGACTGGGAGACAGGATCGAGATAAAGATGAACAGAGCAAAGTACAGAGAGATCCTCGAAAAGCTGCTCCAGAGCGCTCAGGACCTCAGACTGGGGCGAAGGTTCACCTTCCAACAGGACAACAACCCAAAGCACACAGCCAACGCAGGAGTGGCTTCGGGACAAAGGTGCTTCAACAAAGTACTTAGTGTATACTTATGCAAATTAGATATTTTCGTTTTTTTGTTTTTTTTGCAAAAATGTCTAACCTGTTTTTGCTTTGTCATTATAGGATATTGTGTTTAGATTGAAAAACTATTTAATCCATTTTAGAATAAAGCTGTAACGTAACAACATGTGGAAAAAGTGAAGGGGTCTGAATACTTTCTGAATGCACTGCATATAGAAATAGGCCAGGCCTGCGTATTGGGTTGGGAAGAGGAAACAATGTCCTCCTCACCTGGTTATAGATGGATATCAAACATGCCTTCCTCCACTGCCTCTGGGTCTTCCTCTACAATCACTGAGTGAGGAGGGAGAAAAAGAGAAATAATATTATTAATTCACGCAGGGCAAAATTAGGCCAACAGCCATTACTAATTAATACCCCAAAAACTAGCCATCCAATTCCATAACCACCTAAAACCAAGATACCTCCCACTCCTACCACTACAGAGCCTAGAAACGCCAAGAGATTTAAAGACAAAAGTCCCCTCATCCAGCTAGTTCATTAACCACTACCAACCCGACAAAGCCTCACGCATTTTTCAACATTGTTTTTTACAATAAGATAGTTTTGGAGTTAGACAAACTGGATTCTTTGGCAGGGACATATACAGGATGGTATCCTCCACAATTTAACCTTCACTCAATATCAAAACTTCAAACCTACAACCTACTTTTTGGACAATATTTACCTGAAATTCTATCAAGGATTTCATTTTCCCAAGCTATACAGGGGTTGCTCTGGCAATCAAAGTCCTGAGATCCTGGAATCTGAGACAGACCTAATATAACTTCAACTAGTGTGAAGAGAGGTGTCGAATCCTTTGAAGCTGTTCAGAGAACATCCACTGCCATTTTCTTCAAGCAAGTGGGTGTGACACCTACTCCCGCTGCCTGCTTCACTGCGCCTTTGATTTCACCTGGCGATCTGTTCACTGTCTGACCTGGCTTGTCTCCCCTGTCTGGAACAGGTACCCCCACCACACTTCCCTGTGTGAAGCGAGAGGTGTTGAAGCACCCCACCCAAATCCAGAGGCTTTGAAGCCCCCTCCTGCTGTTTAGGGTCCATTCACTGGCATTTTGCCTCCAGCACACAGGCACTGTTGGGGCGAGTGACTCTGATCTACAATGGCTAGCCCCAAGTCGTTATATATTAAATTTTTTTCTTGCACATTTTTCTATTTTGGCATTTGCCTGATGTCTCATACATGCTTTGTTGATTACAAACTTTCTTTACCCAACCGTGGGACAGACTGTCTGTTCCCACACTCAGGACTGACTTTCTATTGGTTACCCAGACTTTTGGCCTACCATCCCATTCTAATCATCTCCTGCCGGCTTTGTATTCATGTTACCTGATAAAATTGCTATACAATATGATCTTGTTGCCATCTGATGTACATTCACATGTCATACATGAGCAATGCAGAGCTCTCCCTGTCCTATGCCGTGCCTTGATTGTATTACTGTTGATGATATCTGGTAATGTGCATGCACACCCTGGCCTATCTACTGTTGCTAGTCCCAATTCTGACTTGTGCTCTGATATCTGCTTCACTGATTTCTGCTCTCGTAAAAGCCTGGGTTTTCTGCACGTTAACACTAGAAGCTTAATACCTAAAATAGATCAATTGAAAGTGTGGTTTCACAGCTCCAAACTAGATGTGTTGGTCATTACTGAGACGTGGTTAAGGAAGAGTGTTTTGAATACTGATGTTAACCTTTTTCTGCAAGACAGATCTTCTAATGGTGGGGGAGTGGCAATTTTTACGAAGGATCTCCTTCAGTGCTTGGTTGTCTCCACCAAGTCTGTCCCCAAACAATTTGATTTGCTGGTTTGAAGTATTAAACTTTCAAATAGCTCTGTGTTGACTGTTGCTGGGTGTGATCATCCTCCATCAGCACCGGCCTGAACCCTACCTGCCCTAAGCTCTCTCTTGGCCCCTTACACTAAGTCTCAATGTGTCAAGGCTCTATCCTAGGCCCCATCCTCTTCTCAATTTACATCAACAACATAGCACAGGCAGCAGGAAGCTCTCTCAACCATTTATATGCAGATGATAGTCTTATACTCAGCTGGACCCTCCCCGGATTTTGTGTTAAATGCTCTACAACAAAGCTTTCTTAATGTCCAACAAGCTTTCTCTACCCTTAACCTTGTTCTGAACACCTCCAAAACAAACATGTGGTTTGGTAAGAAGAATGCCCCTCTCCCCACAGGTGTGATTACTACCTCTGAGGGTTTGGAGCTTGAGGTAGTCACCTCATACAAGTACTTGGGAGTATGGCTAGACGGTACACTGTCCTTCCTATATCAAAGCTGCAGGCTAAAGTTAAATCTAGACTTGGTTTCCTCTATCGTAAATCGCACCCCAGCTGCCAAACTAACCCTTATTCAGATGACCATCCTACCCATGCTAGATTCCGGAGACATAATTTATAGATCGGCATGTAAGGGTGCTCTTGAGCGACTAGATGTTCTTTGCCGTTCGGCCATCAGATTTGCCACCAATGCTCCTTATAGGACACATCACTGCACTCTATACTCCTCTGTAAACTGGTCATCTCTGTATACCCGTCGCAAGACCCACTGGTTGATGCTTATTTATAAAACCCTCTTAGGCCTCACTCCCCCCTATCTGAGATATCTACTGCAGCCCTCATCCTCCACATACAACACCCGTTCTGCCAGTCACATTCTGTTAAAGGTCCCCAAAGCACACACATCCCTGGGTCGCTCGTCTTTTCAGTTCGCTGCAGCTAGCGACTGGAACTGGACAGTTTTATCTCAATCTCTTCATTCAAAGACTCAATCATGGACACTCTTACCGACAGTTGTGGCTGCTTTGCGTGATGTATTGTCATCTCTACCTTCTTGCCCTTTGTGCTGTTGTCTGTGCCCAATAATGTTTGTACCATGTTTTGTGCTGCTACCATGTTGTTGTCATGTTACGTTGTTACCATGCTGTGTTGTCATGTGTTGTTGTCTTAGGTCACTCTTTATCTAGAGTTGTTTTGTCTCTCTTGTCGTGATGTGTGTTTGGTCCTATATTTATATTTTATTTATATTTTTTAATCCCCGCAGGAGGTCTTTTGCCTTTTGGTAGGCCGTCATTGTAAATAAGAATTTGTTCATAACTGACTTGCCTAGTTAGATAAAGGTTGAATATAAATATTATAAAAACAGAGGGGTGCTGTTTTGTTCTCTTAATACCTTGGGATACTGGCGCACTTTTTGGGTAGGAAACAGTAGGCCTACACAATTACTTTCATAATGCATTTTATACAAGGCTCCACCTTTTCGTGTACATTACACAATTACTTTCATAATGCATTTTGTACAAGGCTATGTCAAATTTTATGAGGGTTGCATTTTTTTTTTATGGGAAATTATAATACACACAAACTCACTTTGTTTGAATTCATGTTATAGCCAACTATTTTGAATTATATGTATGAATTATTTTGAATAAAATATTTGTATCATCTAGTTGTCATGTATTCATTAACTGGTTAAATGTTTGTTGTTTGCATGTTTTACTAATGACTAACATGGTTAAATACATTTTGTATTTCCACAGAAGAAAGCAACAATTAAATCATCACACTACTGTAAATAAATGGACACTTCCTGTTATAAAACACTTCCTGTTCTATGTATCATGTACCGTGTATCTGTCTTTTGTGTACTTTCGTTGTGGCATTTTGCACCTGCCCTGTGTTTTGTTGTAGTTGCTTGACAATGAAATTTCCCCCCCGGGGGATCAATGAAGTACCTATCTATCTAAAAGCGATGTTGCTCTCCATTAATAAATGGTGAGTAATGCTCAGTCTTATTTTGTATTGATTTATTTAACTTTAAAAAGGTTTATTTACAATCTATGGGATATATGGTGTTGGGAATAGAAGAGTCTGAAATGAATTAATTCCCCTAACTCTAAGCTATGTTTAATGTCAGCAGAAATGTACAGTGAGACATGCTCAGTCTGAAGCCCTTCGGCTATTGGTTTCACAGCCCTATAATAATTATACAAGTTATATCACCTTAAAACAGGTTTATTTACAACCTATGGGGTACAAGATGTTGGGAATAGTGGCATTGGAGAGTCTGAAATGAATGAAATACCCTAAGCCTAAGCTATGTTCAATGTCAGAAGCAATAGGACAGTCCGACATATAACCCCTAACTTGAGTTCAGTCTTTGCCAATGAGAACCAAGAGGGGCCTAGCTTCGTGCTTCATGACTGGGAAAGGCCTCAATTCTAGGCCTTAGAAAATCCTACATCCATCTCATTAGATCAGAACAGGATCAACAGTGATTCATATTACTTGTTTGCCTCCTAAAATAAAGGATAGCTGTGCATTTTGCTGCATGAAACACACTTACATTATTTGTCTACCCATATGATGTGGAACATTGTCAGTTTATTTTACATATAAGCTTCAGTAACAAAAGAACACCGTGGTTGTAATACTTTAAAAACAGGTAGTTGTTAAATGTGTAGAGTGTGTTTCTTTTGGGTCCACAGGGGTAAGTTAACAGGGCATAGCACTTTCCATTCATCTTCAGGTAACTTTGATGTAAGGCTTGATCACACCTGTAGTGACTACTTCTATCCGTCACGCCCATTGTTGTTTATCCATTGTTCACTAGATATATCAATGTAATTACACCAAACACAATGTTGAAAAACTGAATGCTTCCCACCACTAGATCACATAACTAGACGTGAGGTGGACGTGATCCCAACGCTGCCACCAATGTAGCGGAAGAAAGTAAACTGTATACACTACCGGTCAAAAGTTTTAGAACACCTACTCATTTTTTTTATTTTTATATTTTCTACATTGTAGAATAATAGCGAAGACATCAAAACTATGAAATAACACACATGGAATCATGTAGTAACCAAAAAAGTGAGATTCTTCAAATAGCCACCCTTTGCCTTTACAGCTTTGCACTCTTGGCATTCTCTCAACCAGCTTCATCAGGTAGTCACCTGGAATGCATTTTAATTAACAGGTGTGCCTTCTTAAAAAGTGAATTTGTGGAATTTCTTTCCTTCTTAATGCGTTTGAGACAATCAGTTGTGTTGTGCCAAGGTAGGGGTGGTATCCAGAAGATAGCCCTATTTGGTAAAAAACTAAGTCCATATTATGGCAAGAACAGCTCAAATAAGCAAAAGAGAAACAACACTCCATCATTGCTTTAAGACATCAAGGTCAGTCAATTCAGAACATTTCAAGAACTTTGAAAGTTTCTTCAAGTGCAGTCGCAAAAACCATCAAGCTCTATGATGAAACTCTCTCTCATGAGGACCGCCACAGGAATGGAAGACCCAGAGTTACCTCTGCAGCAGAGGATAAGTTCATTAGAGTTACCAGCCTCAGAAGTTGCAGCCCAAATAAATGCTTCACAGAGTTCAAGTAACAGACACATCTCAACATCAACTGTTCAGAGGAGACTGTGTGAATCAGGCCTTCATGGTGGAATTGCTGCAAAGAAACCACTACTAAAGGACACCAATAATAAGAAGAGACTTGCTTGGACCAAGACACATGAGCAATGGACGTTAGACCAGTGGAAAGTTGTCCTTTGGTTTGGAGTTGAAATTTTAGATTTTTGGTTCCAACCTCTGTGTCTTTGTGAGACACAGTGTGGGTGAACAAATGATCTCTGCATATGTATTTCCCACTGTAAAGCATGGAGTAGGAGGTGTGATGGTGTGGGGGTGCTTTGCTGGTGACACTGTCAGTGATTTATTTAGAATTCAAGGCACACTTAACCAGCATGACTACCACAGCATTCTGCAGCGATACACCATCCCATCTGGTTTGCACTTAGTGGGACTAGCATTGTTAGTGGGACTAGCATTGTTTTTCAACAGGACAATGACCCAACACACCCCCAGGCTGTGTAAGGGCTATTTGACCAAGAAGGATGGAGTGATGGAGTGCTGCATCAGATGACCTGGCCTCCACAATCCCCCGACCTCAACCCAATTGAGATGGTTTGGGATAAGTCGGACAGCAGAATGAAGGAAAAGCAGCATGTGGGAACTCCTTCAAGACTGTTGGAAAAGCATTCTAGGTGAAGCTGGTTGAGAGAATGCCAAGTGGTCATCAAGGCAAAGGGTCTCAAATATCAAATATATTTTGATTTGTTTAACACTTTTTTGGTTACTACATGATTCCATATGTGTTATTTCATAGTTTTGATGTCTTCACCATTATTCTACAATGTAGAAAATAGTCAAAATAAAGGAAAACCCTTGAATGAGTAGGTGTTCTAAAACGTTTGACCGGTAGTGTATATAATTTTTAGGTTTTTAGGCTAGCGAACTTGCAAAATTGTAAAAAATATTCTGGGCCCTCAGAGTTTCCCACGCCAGTGAGCTCCAGACACACAACTGTAGTCTAGGTTATTTGCGCAATGGATAAGAAGCGGTGCTTGACTTGGGCAGGAGCTCACCGGAGTACCAACCAACACATTTTCTTCTGCTTGAGCTCCTGTTCCTCTCATAGAATATTAGCTCAAAAGTATTGTGGAGCTCCTGCACCTAAATATAATACAAGCACCCAAAATGAATACGGGAACCTATTTCAGTCCAAGTCAAGCACAGATAAGAAGTAACTAGTTAGGTCTATTTTATGAGCATTACATTTTTCCCTTTCACGCTGAGTGGTTATCGAAAGGGAGAGAGCTAGAAAGATTTTTCAAATAAATTGAGGAATTATTGTCACTCTCAATGGATGGAAAAACATACTTAGTTTGCTTGCTGTTTGAGGTGAAGAAAACATTACTTTGAGAAACTCCAAAGCTCATTTAGTGGTGGTGCGTTAAGCCAAATCAGAAATACTATCCCCAAAATGGGCACATTTATATTCCTACATTTGCACGCAGGCCAGGTAGCCTATAGGCCTACTTCTAATCTTAAATCAGGTGTGCGTCCTTACACAAAATTGACAGTAGCGCTCCAAACAAAAGACAATTACTAAATTGAATTGGCAAAACTCGTAAATAAACCAAAACTTGTTTCTCACAAGTGTTGCATAGGTTGTCCGTTCTGCAAACAACGTGTCCACTCCAACAATGAGAACGGTAAAAAGAATAACATATTGAATGCATTAACAAGAATTACCGTAACCAAATAAATATTGTAGTGATAAAGTATAGGAATTAAACAGTAAATGTACTACTACTGGTGAAATATACAGTATAATAAGGAATGGATATACAGAAACGACTGACAAAGAAGTTATGAAACATTGAATGCGCACAAATTGGTGGAAAAGATCGCATTCTGGAAAGAGAAGTGCATTGTGCGTCAGGGCGCTGCATGGTCAGTAAAACGTCTGCTTTGGCCATGCAGCATTTACAGCGATATGGCCTCTGCAGCAGTCAGGGCATTCATACTTCTTGTACTTCGCGGAGCAGTGCAGAACCGTCGTGAAGGAAGTTGTCAAGAGAGTTTGTGTGTAATCAGGATGTACCGCCCCCCAACTACCGTCAACTAATCAGGTCAATGCGGAGCTATACAGAGCCCTCCACATTTGGGGGACACATGGCGATGCGGTACAAAGCAATTGCGTCACAGCATTCATATGCAGCCACGGACCACATTTTCAGATCAAGCATAAATTGGCTTTTAGTGTAGGCCTCCACAATGGATTAGTTCACTGAGATGGGCGCAAATAAATACACACACAAACACATATTTACACAGTGCCTAAACCACTTGACTTTTTCCACATTTTGTTATGTTACAGCCTTATTCTAAAATTGATTTAAATAGTTTTTTTCCATCATCATTCTACACACAATACCCCATGACGACAAAGCAAAAACAGATTAGACATGTTTGCACATTTATAAAAAATAAAATAAAAACGGAAATATCACATTTACATACACCCCCGGTCAAAAGTTAGTAATATTACTCATTCAAGGGTTTTTCTTTATTTTCGCAATTTTCTACATTGTAGAATAAAAGTGAAGACATAAAAACTAGGACATAACATATATGGAATCATGTAGTAACCCAAAAAAGTGTTAAACAAATGTTTGAAAGAATGGTTGAGAGAATGCCATGAGTGTGCAAAGCTGTCATCAAGGCAAAGGGTGGCATTTTGAAGAGTCTGAAATATAAAATGTATTTTTATATGTTAAACACTTTTTTGGTTACTACATGATTCCATATGTGTTATGTCATAGTTTTGATGTCTTCACCATTATTCTACAATGTAAAAAATACCCTGAAAGAGTAATATTCCAAACTTTTGACCAGGGGTGTAACTATTCAGATCCTTTACTTAGTACTTTGTTGAAGCACCTTTGGCAGCAATTACAGCATAGAGTCTTCTTGGGTATGACGCTACAAGCTTGGCACACCTGTATTTGGGGAGTTTGTTTCATTCTTCTCTGCAGATCCTCCCAAGCTCTGTCAATATGGATGGGGAGTGGCGCTGCACAGCTTTTTTCAGCTCTCTCCAGAGATGTTCGATCGGGTTCAAGTCCGGGCTCTGGCTGGGCCACTCAAGGACATTCAGAGACTTGTCCCGAAGCCACTCATGCGTTGTCTTGGCTGTGTGCTTAGGGTCATTGTTCTGTTGGAAGGTGAACCTTTGCCTCAGTCTGAGGTCCTGAGCAGTGTACCATCAAGGATCTCTCTGTACTTTGCTCCGTTCATCTTTACCTCGATCCTGACTAGTCTCCCAGTCCCTGCCGCTAAAAAAACATCCCCACAGCATGATGCTGCCACCACCATGCTTCACCGTAGGGTGCCAGGTTTCCTCCAGACGTGACGCATGGCATTCAGGCCAAAGAGTTCAATCTCGGTTTCATCAGATGAGAGAATCTTGTTTCCCATGGTCTGAGAGTGGCAAACTCCAACCGGGCTGTCATGTGCCTTTTCCTGAGGAGTGGCTTCCGTCTGGCCACTCTATCATAAAGGCCTGATTGGTGGAGTGCTGCAGAGATGGTTGTCCTTCTTGAAGGTTCTCCTATCTCCACAGAGGAACTCTGGAGCTCTGTCAGAATGACCCCGATTGCTCAGTTTGGCCGGGGGACCAGCTCTAGGAAGAGCCTCGGTGGTTCCAAACGTCTTCTCTGACATGCACTGTCAACTGTGGGACCTTATATAGACAGGTGTGTGCCTTTCCAAATCATGTCCAATCAAATCGAATTTACCACATGGACTCCAATCAAGCTGTAGAAACATCTCAAGGATGATCAATGGAAACAGGATACACCTGAGCTCAATTTCGAGTCTCATAGCAAAGGGTCTTAATACTTATATAAATAAGATATTTCTGTTATAATTTTTTTTATACATTTGCAAAAAAAAATTCCAAAACCCATTTTCGCTGTCTCATTATGGGGTATTGTGTGTAGATTGCTGAGGAATACAATTATTTAATACATTTTAGAATAAGGCTGTGAGGTAACAAAATATGGAAAAAGTCAAGGGGTCTGAATACTGAATACCAACAGCCTATCGACGAAAAAAATCTAAATCAGTTGACTGATTGGGGTCAGTCCTAAAACATGCTGTACCATTCAATCTCATAACCTTCTGTAAAGACTACCTGGTTGAAGTATGATGCTACTGGTTTTTGAGTGACACCAAATCTGAAGAATCATGGTGAGATGCGGCCCTAGTATTAGTAGAAGCAGATTGGAGGTTGGGGGGTGGGGGGTCTCACCTGTGTTCTGTAGGCTGGGTGAGGTGTTGGCTGGAGGGGGGAAGCTGTAGGAGCGGGCCTGGAGAGAGGGTGCGTGCTCGTGGCTGATGCTCTTGGTCCTTTTACGACACTCCACCGCCAGACGACCTTGACACGCCTTGTGACAGCTAATTCCACACGCTGTCCGGGGGGGTACGGGGGGACAGAGGACCGAAGAGAGAGGGGAAGAGGAAGATCAGGAACGAGGGAAGAATGCCGGTTTAGACAGGGAGGGCGAAGGAGTTGGAGGGAACAAATGTGAGGTAAAGGAGGGGTGCAAAAAGAAACATTGGGGCAAAGGGAAGAGCCAGTGCTGAGAGGTAGATGCTCTTACACACAGTGCTCTTACACACAGTCTCAGTAAAATGTCCACATCAGCAAAAGACAGCTTCGATAAATGTCTCTGTATATAACACCCAGACTGATCCAGACTCCACACACACGAGAGAGAGCCAGACACTCAGCACCTCTGTTCTACACCATCTGCGACAAGCCAATTCATTTCAATTATCCGCTGCCATCGTCTCTCCCACTCGGCGACTGGGGCTAACAATGGTAATGGAAATTAATGGCTGAGACCTCTCATTGACTTCCACACATCTCATTAAGGCCCACAGCAGAGTAGAGCATCCCAACACTACAGCCTATTCCCTATGTAGAGCACCACTTTTGACTAGGGCCTATAGTGAACAGGGTGCCATTTGGGATGCTCCCTGAGAGACAGACAGAGTCTACTGAGTACAAAAGTCTAGTACAGACAGAGTTCAGGTGTATGCTAATGTGGGTTGGCGCTAGCGGAAGTCTGCCGTGTGACTTTGAGCAGGTGAGGGGGGACAGATTATACATTTGTCTTGAAGGTCTGTCTGTCTATATTCCATGGAAATGGAATATTAGGGCTAGGAGTGTTTATTTTATTTTATCCTGTGTACTCTGTTTGTTTTTTGTTTTTCAAAGGGAGCCCTGTAAGGGGATAATGTAATGTAGTCTGATGTATTTACCATGGCTTTTACCATGCTGCTGACATGAAGCTTAAAGCCACCTTTGGTTCGAGTGACGATTGTTCGCATCAATGATGACAAATGGAATTGGTCATTCAATGACGTCAAGTGTGGCAGAATCTATAAACGTTTTATTTCATAGCTATTTGAACTATTCAAGTTAGCTAAATGTATTGATTCTCTTACCTTTACACTTGTATCCCTGTTTGTAGAAGCCCCATATCTAGAGAGAGAGAGAGAGAGAGAGAGAGAGAGAGAGAGAGAGAGAGAGAGAGAGAGAGAGAGAGAGAGAGAGGTAGTGAGAGAGAAGAGGGAGAAAGAGAAAAGTAATTTGTCACTTGTCTTCATGAAATTCTTGGAACATGAAGCCAAGGAGACAAAGGAAGGGCATCTAGTGACAGATTAGGGCAGAGTGACAGGGTCAGAGGTCAGAGAGAGTAGAGGATGACACATGGGGAGAAGGAGCAGGTGGAAATGGAGAGAGAGGACGGTAGAAAGAGAGAGAGAGGTAGAAAGAGAGAGAGAGGGAGAGGTAGAAAGAGAGAGGAAGAAAGAGAGGGGGAGGTACAGGAACAGAGAGAGTTGTGGAGGAGAGACAGAAGGAAGAGGAGGCGGAGGAGGTGGGGGAGTGAGATCAAGCAGACGCTAGGAGCCCACCGCGGGGGTACAATGGCATGAAAGACCTGTCCAGGAGATCACAGCCACATCAGAGATCTGAGGACCGAGAAAATAACCTGACCCTACACACACACACACAGGCAGAGCCTCAATGCCACCAAAACACTTACCAGCCATAAGTTCAAAGATAATTCATTTTCTTTCAAAAACTACACCTTTCCTACACAAATAGATGACTACAAAAACTCCCACTAGTCGCCAAGAACAAAGGCCTCGAGAGTCTCATATCAACAAACATGGCCTTATAGAGTTAAACACCAATCTAACAACTGGCCCCTTGTATAGCCTAACCCTAGCCCTAGCCCCTAACCCTAGCCCCTAACCCTAACCCTAGCCCCTAACCCTAGCCCCTAACCCTAGCCCTAACCCTAGCCCCTAACCCCTAACCCTAGCCCCTAACCCTAGCCCTAGCCCCTAACCCTAGCCCTAGCCCCTAACCCTAGCCCCTAACCCTAGCCCCTAAACCTAGCCCCTAACCCCTAGCCCCTAGCCCTAACCCTAGCCCTAACCCTAGCCCTAGCCCCTAACCCTAGCCCTAACCCTAGCCCCTAACCCTAGCCCCCAGAGCATCACAACACTCTCTCACTTCCTGGCTGCGGACCAAATGGAACCCAATTCCTATTTTAGTGCACTACCTTTGACCCTGGTAAAATACAAGGAATAGTTTGGGATGCACCCCATCTCCCAGCTTGAACTACACAGAGAGTACAGAGACCCATTTACAAGGAGCTTTAAGCTCTCGCTCCATTAAGTGTGTGATAAGACTACAACGATGGCGGTCAGAAGAGAGATATTAAAACAATGTTGGATTGTGAAGATAAGTCTGAGTCGCCGAGGGCCACTGAACACCATAACGGTGCTGGGCAGCTGAAAATTTTGAAGTAAAAAATGTGTTATAACAGCCAACAGGAAAGCAAGCAGACAGGAAGTAGCTGGTGGCTGAGTCACTTTGCACATTTCTATTTTCATTCCCCCACCCCCACAAATGTCATTATTTATTGTATTTTTCTCCGAAGGGCATGGACATTTCACTTAGCTCCCCCATGAATCAGCAGTGTGTGTGCATGCACGTGTCCACACAAAATGAGAGAATGTCACTGGGTATGTTTGTCGATGTGTTGCACCTCATCTCATCATCATCACCTCATCACCTGAACAAGGCAGTTAACCCACTGTTCCTAGGCCGTCATTGAAAATATGAATATGTTCTTAACTGACTTGCCTAGTAAAATAAAGGTAAAAAAATTTAAAATTCTCTCGCCGTCTTCGTACCTGTTAGTGGTTTCAGGAGCGGTCACCCAGTTCAGTATCAAACACTCTGGGCCTCATTACAGCCCCTGACTCACTGGCCTTGTGTGAGACAACAGAGATATCCTCTGAAGCCCTCTGAGGGTGAGAGAGTCCCCTCGGTCTCAGTCTCTTGTCAAGGAGCCCAATTACCTGCCTGCTGCAGTATCTCACTATCCCAGAACTGGATCTCTAAATAATTGGCATGGTGTACACCAGACCCAATGATGATGCCGAATAGTAATGCAGACCCTTGTGGTTTTAGTATCTGTTCTCAGATGCTACTATCGGTCACGTTTCCTAAAGCCAGGTTCCCCCGTAATGCTCTACAATTGGAAGTGGAGGAGAGGGTGTCGCTTGCCGAGTTTCAAGCTCTGATAGAAAACCATTTTATTTACCATTGTAATTAGTTTAACGTATTGTATTTTGCTGGTGTTGTATGTACACTGTGACTACTTCCTGCTGACCTCGAAGGGTCTTTTCCTGGTTAAATAAAATGTGCCAATGTTGTAATCATGTATTTGTCTGGAACTGCATAGTAATAGTGGCCAGACGTGACCATAGTCATCCACGCCATTCTGTCCAAGGGGCTCTTTCACCAATCAATTTATCAATCCATGCATTTAAAAAGGGCTTTTAAAGACAGCAAGGAATAGGGACCTAATAGCCTGTAGGAGTGAGTATTCAAAGCCATTTTGACTAAGGGACTATTTCAGCATTAAAAGCATCCATTTGTCAATCAATTAATCAATCCAGTTAAAACCTCAGGTAGGGATCTGCATTGTACATAGAAGAGTGAGGATGGATTTATAGATGGTCAAAGTGACAGTGTACTCACAAAGCCAGTGCAGTGTTCACAGAAGGTGGGCTTGACGTAGGTGGTCTCTATGAAGGTGTGGATGAAGCCCATCTTACAGTTGAGCAGAGAGCTGGCCTTCATGAAGTAGTCGATCATCTCCTCTCGGCTGATCTTCCCATCTCTGGTGAGAGAGAGCAAGACACACAGAGAGAGAGAGAGAGCAAGAGAGACAGAGAGAGAGAGAGAGAGAGAGAGAGAGAGAGAGAGAGAGAGAGAGCGAGAGACACAGAGAGAGAGCGAGAGAGAGAGAGAGAGAGCGAGAGCGCGAGACACAGAGAGAGCGCGAGACACAGAGAGAGCGCGAGACACAGAGAGAGAGAGAGACGCAGAGAGAGAGAGAGAGAGACGCAGAGAGAGAGAGAGAGAGAGACGCAGAGAGAGAGAGAGAGAGAGAGAGAGAGAGAGAGACGCAGAGAGAGAGAGAGAGAGAGACGCAGAGAGAGAGAGAGAGAGAGAGAGAGACGCAGAGAGAGAGAGAGAGAGACACAGAGAGAGAGAGAGAGAGAGAGAGACGCAGAGAGAGAGAGAGAGAGAGACGCAGAGAGAGAGAGAGAGAGACGCAGAGAGAGAGAGAGAGACGCAGAGAGAGAGAGACGCAGAGAGAGAGAGAGAGAGACGCAGAGACAGACACAGACGCAGAGACAGACACAGACGCAGAGACAGACACAGACGCAGAGACAGACACAGACGCAGAGACAGACACAGACGCAGAGACAGACACAGACGCAGAGACAGACACAGACGCAGAGACAGACACAGAGACAGACACAGAGAGAGAGAGAGAGACGCAGAGAGAGAAAGAGAGAGACGCAGAGAGAGAGAGAGAGAGAGACGCAGAGAGAGAGAAAAAGAGACGCAGAGAGAGAGAGAAAGAAACAACATAATGTCTCCTTCCCTAATCTAACTGTGTGATGCTATTATGCATAGTATTACAATATCAGTTATAAGCGACTGTTGCTATGTAGCCTATGGTAACAGTTGCCAAGATGCTGATTTTGTCTCTCACTGGTTCTTGTCCAGTTCTCCAAACTTGCTGAGGTAGGGGAAGTTGTCCCTGATGATCTCGAACTCCTCCCTGGAGATGTGACCGTCCCCGTCCGTGTCAAAGTTCTTGAAGACAGACTGTAACCGTGGAAACACACATATCTACAACATACCCAACATTCAAAACAAAGAGTACTATGGTTGTCATTCCTGTGACTTGTTGTGATTAATAAGACGGTAGTGGAGAGGATAAGCCAATGACGTTCCTTCAACAACTTGTAATTAGTTGGTTCAACCAAGCTGAGAGAGGCTTAGCTAGCATAACGTACGTCCACCATCTTCTCTATGTGTTTGTTGATGACCACAGGGTCGGCTTTGGGCTTCACAGACGCTGCCCACTCGTCCATCATGGAGGGCTGGGGGGCGGGAGCGGGGACGGGGCCAGAGTTCTGCCAGACCAATGAGAAGACAAGAACATAAATTCTCCAGAGACTTCCTAGAAGCACTAAAAGGAAAAGTTCAACATAAGAGAACAAGAGTGTTCAAATGTCATGAGGAGATTAACACATTGGTTTCCTGTAAGCTAGAAGAATATACTATCTATAAGACATAATAACAAAAAAAATGGCTTCTTATTAAGAACACATTGGTTTCCTATTGGTCCCTACTGGCCCCTGGCCCATAGCGCTCACTGCTGGTTTAGCACTGCGTGGCTCTCTCTGTAGAGACAGCTGGTAGATCTCCTCCTCTGTGTGGTACTGGTCCAGAGACACCTGCAACATAGCAACTCTATTAATATAGCATGTGGATACCTTGACGACAGAGCAGAGACTGAGATAAAAAAAATAATAATAATAATAATGTCTTGTTTTAAGAGGCATACTATTACTTTGTAGTAGTAAAACTACCTGTTTACCTCAGAGCTACTTCCTTTTCAGTTGAAATGAATAGAAAGAGGTTGAATAACCAGCAGGGATTTTAAAAATGGACTAAAGTATACTAAACCCTGTCGAGGTTATTTGTTTTAGCTCACATTTGACTGAAAAATCAAACATGTTTCTCTGCCAAGCAAATATAGAGATTCTCATATCAAGGACATCATAATGGAATCACCTTCCTTGTTGGACTGGTAGAAAATATTGGACTGGTAGACTTGAAGGCTACTCAACATTGAACCGTATTGCCATGGTTTCAAGCACATTAACTTTTTAACTCAAACTCCTAACTTCTATCCAAACGAACATGAAGTTGAATAAACTCAATAAAGCCAGTGAATAAGATGATTGATGATTTTGCCCTTCAACTCATGACTGTCAAGTTATTTCCTGTTTGTCAGAGATTAGGTGCAAACAAGAAAGAGAGAATAGATTTTCACTCCGCAAACCAGAGCGAGTGCATACACCATTGGATCATAGCTAAAACAGAAGAAGACACATGACCCGTGCTTAATTTGAGACAGATCCTGCCGGAACAGGATCCGGTACCTCTCCGTTTTGGACCATTTTTGTTCAGGAATCATTAAAATATTTTGCAATGTCAAAAGATTTTATGAAAGCGATAATAATAAGTCTGTTTGAGACCAATGGGTAGCCGTGTGAAAAGCGCGCCAGTATCTCACACACAACTAGAATGATATTCACTTTCTATCATCTCTCCCTCTCTCTACTCTGATAGACATGAGCCTGCAACTCATCTCTCCAGAGTTGCACTTCATATTTTATTTCCTTTTAGAATCATAGCCGCGCAAAGTGTTCTGGGCACCCCTGATAAATTTAAATACATTTGCCAAAGTTATAGAATTACTGCTTTCTGTTAAGAAAGAAATTTAAATAATTCAGAATAACTTACTACACCATGAGAAAGCCTTTTTTCTTTTTAATAGCTGTGGATTTTGTGTAGCCCAATCACAAGGCATAGCCTACAGTCAGGAACAAATCTGTTAATAGCATAAATAATACCAAAATAGATGATCAACTTCCAAATATTGGCACGAACACGTCGTCCATCACCGACGAGTAAGCTGAGCATCATTGGGTGATTCAGTGAAACTGGAAAGCAGTTTTAGGACTCATTTTCTCCTCATATTGTAGCCTACAATATGTCTCCACACACCTAAGCTATTGATAGATTCAAGGCAAAGTCTTTATTATTGATCTCATATTATTAGTGTCAAAGTAGCCTGTCATTTCGATAATTAGTGCGGTGTCATTTTTGTATTTCATGATATGCATGCAATGCCTTATTATAAAAAGTGATTTATTTTTCTCATGCTATCCGGTACCTCAGCGCCCCAGGTCACCCCAACTCTCCCGCTCACTTTTTGTTCCGCCATCTCCCGATTTACAAGTTAAGCACATCACTCATAATGATAGGGCATTCAATGGGAAAGGAAATTATATGGCAATATCACATTCTAACAGTGTATGCCTTTTCAGAGAAGCTTAATAATTTCACTATAGAGCGGAACGGTCATGGCTATCAATATGACTAGCAGAAATCTGATTGCTTTTTGGAGGTAGTCAGTCATTCTTGATACCCGCTGGAACCTATTAGAATGTGCATTGGGTTATTAGGTCTATTAAGTCACCAAGCTCCCTCTCCATTCTTGGACTCCCACTAGATTCCTTCAACGACAACAACAACAAATCCTTCACATTCAACTTAGTCCTTAAAATTTGAGTGACAATCCCCCTCTTGTCCACACGCCATCATTGATTCCGTTAATTTGTGGTAGATTGCTGTATTTCAGGGACCTCGTCATTGGCGTCACCTCACAGTGTCATGTGACAGAGGCATTACTTTAAGAGGGACGCCTTCTGTTTCTAAAATTGTCTTGGACGGTATCTCCTGCATACCTAACCATGTTCTATTATTGTCAATGACGGATATCCTTGTGTGCCTCTAGTTCACCATGGAAACATAATTGCCAGAGATTTTAGAGATTTGTTGGCAGATTATATACACATCAGTGTGTAAAAGGTGTGCGCCATCTTGGAGCAGCAGTTTCTAAATGACATAACCCAGATAATTAACGGTTACCTCCAGATCAAATCTACAACAGATCAATTAGTAATACGGGTAAAGGAATACATGTCACCCCCCCCCCCCCCCCCCCCCCCCCCCCCCCATATATCTTAAACACATTTAATAATATTTTCTAAATGAATCCACATATCGGTCTAGCCTGGTCCAAGATCAGTTTGTGCCGTCTTGCCAACTACTATGGTCATTGTCACAGCATTAGGAAGGCAGCCCAAACAGATCTGAGACCAGGCCAAGTTGGTTGAGTACGTCTGTGTTAATGCATCGGTACATAGAGCCATATATCCCACCATCCCCATATGTGGGGAATATATACTTAACAAAAATAGAAACGCAACATGTAAAGCGTTGGTCCCATGTTTCATGAGATGACATAAAAGTAGGCATGCACCGATCGATCGGCAAGAGATCGGAATCGGACGATTTCCACTCAAAATACGAGATCGGTGCTAGTCCGATTTTCCTTTCTAATTGCCGATACAGAAAACAGATCTTTGACGTAAAATACGTGAGCCAAGAGTTAATTTGCGCCAGTAAAGCTCTCAACGTGTCGGCCGTGTGGCAATTTTACAACGTGTCGGAGACAGATATAACTAATGCAATATGTGTAAATCCGGTGTATCTCGAGGTGGAAGCAAGTCCAAAACATTTAATACAAGAAACTTAATAAGGAAATGTACGACGAAATATTGAGTGAAACTCCAGAGGCACGGGAAAGCAGCAGCGGAGCTGTATCGCAGATGCAGCTTTACCTCTCAGGCACCCATTCCATGGAGCGCACAACCTCTGGCTTACTGGCAGAACAACAAGGGCCGTTTTCCTGCTCTCGCAACCGTGGCACAAGCTTAACTCTCTCCGCCCTCCACAAGTGTGGACAGCGAACGCTTGTTTAGCTCTGTTTCACATATCGTGGATGAAAAGAGGAACAGACTGTCTTCTGAAAAAGTGGAGATGCTCATCTTTGTTAAAAATAAATCTACCATTGATGTTTAAAAGTGAGAAATAGGAGATGTAGCAATATGGCATTGACAAATTAACCTATTTTAAGTTTCTCACTGCCTCACTTATTTTCAAAGGTCCATGTTCATAGGCTAATTCATTTGTTTCGAAGAATGTTATTTTATTTTTTACAAAAACCCAACTAATTTTGTTTCCTTTTATTGCCTATTTGTTAGCTTTTTTTTTGGCATCATTTAAGTATTGTAAATATTCAGATGTGGAAATAGGCCGTAGGCAGGTGACTGTTATGCTGAAAAATATTTTGATTAGCCTATTATATAAACTCTGTTGCTAAAATAATACAGTTAGTGTCAATTTTTGTCAGGTTATAGCCTGCATTACTGCATTTGAAATGGCTTTCAATTCACCACAAATTTTGAGTTCATCTGGAATAAAAATGTATCTTTAATGAATAATATACATATAAAAAGTATAAAATCGGTATCGGCAGATTTTGAAGACATCGGCATCGGCCTAAAAAAAAGTGATCGGTGCATCCCTACATAAAAGATCCCAGAAATGTTCCATACGCGCAAAAAGCGTATTTCCCTAAAATGTTGTGCACATCCCTGTTAGTGAGCATTTCTCCTTTGCCAAGATAATCCATCCACCTAACAGTTTATTAAACAGCATGATCATTACACAGGTGCACCTTGTGCTGGGGACAATAAAAGGCCACTCTAAAATGTGCAGTTTTGCCACACAACACAATGCCACAGATGTCTCAAGTTGAGGGGCCGTGCAATTGGCATGCTGACTGCAGGAATGTCCACCAGAGCTGTTGCCAGAGAATTGAATGTTCATTACCATAAACTGCCCCCAACGTCATTTTAGAGACTTTGGCAGTACGTCCAACCAGACTCACAACCGCAGACTACGTGTATCCAGGCCAGTCCAGGAACTCCACATCCGGCTTCTTCACCTATGGGATCGTCTGAGACCCATCACCTGGACAACTGATGAAACTAGGTTTGCACAACCAAACAATTTCTGCACAAACTGTCAGAAACAGTCTCAGGGAAGCTCATCTGCGTGCTTGTCTTCCTCACTAGGGTCATGACCTGACTGCAATTCGGCAACGTAAGCGACTTCAGCGGGCAAATGCTCACCTTCGAGGGCCGCTGGAACGCATGATCTTCAAAGATGAATCCCGGTTTCAACTGTACCGGGCAGAAGGCAGACGGCATGTATGGTTTTGTGTGGACGAGTGTTTTTCTGATGTCAACGTTGCGAAATATCTGTATTCCCAGTCATGTGAAATCCATAGATTAGGGCCTAATGATTTTATTTCAATTGACTGATTTCCTGATATGAACTGTAACTCAGTAAAATCTTGAACTGTTGCATGTTGTGTTTATATTTTTGTTCAGTTTATTTTGAATATATTTCATGTACAGTGTCATGTTATATTTCACTATATATATATACAGTGGGGAGAACAAGTATTTGATACACTGCAGATTTTGCTGCAGATCAACTGTGAGTGACGGAATCTAAAACAAAAATCCATAAAATCCCATTTTATGATTTTTAAGTAATTAATTTGCATTTTATTGCATGACATAAGTATTTGATACATCAGAAAAGCAGAACTTAATATTTGGTACAGAAACCTTTGTTTGCAATTACAGAGATCATACGTTTCCTGTAGTTCTTGACCAGGTTTGCACACACTGCAGCAGGGATTTTGGCCCACTCCTCCATACAGATCCTTCAGGTTTCGGGGCTGTCGCTGGGCAATACGAACTTTCAGCTCCCTTCAAAGATTTTCTATTGGGTTCAGGTCTGGAGACTGGCTAGGCCACTCCAGGAACTTGAGATGCTTCTTACGGAGCCACTCCTTAGTTGCCCTGGCTGTGTGTTTCGGGTCGTTGTCATGCTGGAAGACCCAGCCACGACCCATCTTCAATGCTTTTACTGACGGAAGGAGGTTGTTGGCCAAGATCTCGCGATACATGGCCCCATCCATCCTCCCCTCAATACGGTGCAGTCGTCCTGTCCCCTTTGCAGAAAAGCATCCCCAAAGAATGATGTTTCCACCTCCATGCTTCACGGTTGGGATGGTGTTCTTGGGGTTGTACTCATCCTTCTTCTTCCTCCAAACACGGCGAGTGGAGTTTAGACCAAAAAGCTCTATTTTTGTCTCATCAGACCACATGACCTTCTCCCATTCCTCCTCTGGATGGGCCTGGACATGCGCTGGCTTGAGCAGGGGGACCTTGCGTGCGCTGCAGGATTTTAATCCAAGACGGCGTAGTGTGTTACTAATGGTTTTCTTTGAGACTGTGGTCCCAGCTCTCTTCAGGTCATTGACCAGGTCCTGCCGTGTAGTTCTGGGCTGATCCGTCACCTTCCTCATGATCATTGATGCCCCACGAGGTGAGATCTTGCATGATGCCCCAGACCGAGGGAGATTGACCGTCATCTTGAACTTCTTCCATTTTCTAATAATTGCGCCAACAGTTGTTGCCTTCTCACCAAGCTGCTTGCCTATTGTCCTGTAGCCCATCCCAGCCTTGTGCAGGTCTACAATTTTATCCCTGATGTCCTTACACAGCTGTTTGATTGAGTGTGTGGAGTCCGTTTGATTGAGTGTGTGGACAGGTGTCTTTTATACAGGTAACGAGTTCAAACAGGTGCAGTTAATACAGGTAATGAGTGGAGAACAGGAGGGCTTCTTAAAGAAAAACTAACAGGTCTGTGAGAGCCGGAATTCTTACTGGTTGGTAGGTGATCAAATACTTATGTCATGCAATAAAATGCAAATTAATTATTTAAAAATCATACAATGTGATTTTCCGGATTTTTGTTTTAGATTCCATCTCTCACAGTTGAAGTGTACCTATGATAAAAATTACAGACCTCTACATGCTTTGTGAGTAGGAAAACCTGCAAAATCGGCAGTGTATCAAATACTTGTTCTCCCCACTGTATATACACACACACACACATATATATATATAGAGTCACTAACCGTGAGTAGATTGAGCAGGTCTGTGTTGGAATCAATGGTGGGTGGTGTGGTCTGGATCAGCGCCAGCTCCTGGAGGATGGCATACAGCTGTTGACACTTGGCCAGGTTGACCCTGCTCTTGCCCGGGTCGGCCCAGTCGGACAGTGCCACGTGCACGGCGATCAGGTCCTTGAGGTGCACGCCCAGGATGGGGAAGCGAAAGCCTGTGCACTCGGAGAAGCGGCGGCGGTACTGGCTGTAGTTTCCACAAGACGTCACCAACTCGATCAGGCTGTTGAACAGCTGAGGGGAAGGACGGAGGAGAGGATGGAGGGATGATTGGAGGAGGAGAGGAAAGATTGGTTAAGAGGGGAAGGGAAGTGAGTGTGGATTAACATGGTCTGATAGTATAAATAACTTTTCCAAAATCCTTAATGTAACTGACAAGAAGTCCTGATATCTACTTGCGTTAATGTTCTCAGATAGTAATGGTAACACCAGGCTGTTTGAAGAGTGATAACAAAGTGTACATAAGGTATGAGATGATTAATAGTTAGCTCACCTTGTTGGTCTCATTGCTGATGTGTGTCTGGGTGTCTTTGAGGCGAGATATAGAGCTGTTACTGAGCCCCCCCACTACCGCCATCAGAGTGTTGAAGTTCTGAAGCTGTAGCAGTTTCTGTACGAACCGGAGAAGAAGAAGAGGGAGATAAGGAGAAAATTACTTTTCGGTCGTTGTTGTTGAGCACTTCCTCCTACTTTCCTTTGTGGTTTGCTAAGCTCCGAGACCAATCTGAACTCCAAATGATTAACTAGCCAAGGCTGAGACAGAGAAGAGGTATATGAGAGAGAGAGAGAGAGAGAGAGAGAGAGAGGTATATGAGAGAGAGAGAGAAATATCAAAGATTCAGAGAGAGACGTGAGGCACTGGGTGAGAGACCTGGAGAAAGACTAGAAGCCAGAGACGGAGGAGGAGAAGAGGGAGACGGAACGATTGACAAGGAGCCAGAGGGAGAGGAGGAGAAGAGGGAGACGGAACGATTTACAAGGAGCCAGAGGGAGAGGAGGAGAAGAGGGAGACGGAACGATTGACAAGGAGCCAGAGGGAGAGGAGGAAAAGAGGGAGACTGAACGATTGACAAGGAGCCAGAGGGAGAGGAGGAGAAGAGGGAGACGGAACGATTGACAAGGAGCCAGAGGGAGAGGAGGAGAAGAGGGAGACGGAACGATTGACAAGGAGCCAGAGGGAGAGGAGGAGAAGAGGGAGAGGAGCAAGCAAGTTATAAACAGTGATTTAGAGAGTAAGAGAGCGAGAGACTGGAGTAAGAGGAGAGAGAGAGAATATTTTCTCTGTAAGGGAAACCGAGAGTATTTGATGAAATTGGAGGCACACAAAAGCAGGAGATAACAAAAATCCTGGGAAGGTCACACATACACACTCCCTCTCACACATACACACACACACACACACACACACACACACACACACACACACACACAAACCTCAAGCAATAAACTGCACTGCTTGCGCTGCACTAGAATATTGCAGAGTCTAATAATACCATTCAAACCGTAGGCAGCACAGCACACGTTATAATCAGTCACAGTGGCAGTAATACGTTTGTGAATGGAGCTCCGCAAGGCCAAAGCTTTGCCCGTCAGCCCACATGGCATGTTTAGGAGGACTGCCAGAGGGCATCATTTGTTTAAGCTCAAATACCCGCCCCGGTCGCTCCAATCAATGGGCAAAGCTTTGTGGCAGAGTGGCATGATGGAGACTCTACTAAACTGCTGTATAAAAATCCCATTGACTAACAGTGACAGGTATCAATAACACAGGGAATATCAGGGTATCCTGTCGATACGCCAAAGCTTTCCACTGTGTGGGATAAGTAACGTACTACATTAGGGCTGTGTGTGTAAGGCACTGTCAGTAACTACATAATGACTGACGTATACAATATCTGATGTATGATGGGAAATTCCGGCAAGCATTATGACGACAAATCAAAAAGGGGCGTATGGGTAAAAGCCTATGGATTGTGCAGAGACGTTAGGGGAGCGACAGAAGAGAGAAAAGAAGGAAGAGAAAGAGAGAAAATGGCCTAGTTCAGGTGAAACAGGAAGTGAATCAGAAGATAAATGGAAAGAGCTAATTATATTTGGAAAGGATGAGCAGAGAGTGAGTGAGAGAGGGAGGGGTGAAAGGGGAAAGCGAGAGAGAGAGAGGGGGGGGGGAGCCAGAAGTAACCCTTCCCTGGGGTTTATTGGCACAGGATCACAGCTTTGGAAAATACACCCACACAACTTTTAGGCGGATATTTTTTTTCGGCATTTTTCTCCTGTCACCATCCAAAATAATTGAGAGAGAGAAATCTTTCATTCTACAAATTTTGGGAGGCAAAGTGTTCTATTTAGCAAACTCAGTCAGGGTGCTAAACTAGCTAGCTAGCACCCAGCTGGGCTATTTGAACTCTGGCATATTTGGCAGAGGAGGGTTGAAGGGTGGGGAGAGGGGGGGGAGCCTGCCGGGGTGTCAGTGAATAAATCATGAAGAGTTTGTTTTGGAGAGGAGAGGAGAGGAGAGGAGAGGCACACTCCAAACATTCTTCTTTAACAAATCCAAATATAGCCTCTCTTCTGTTAGCAGGGACACCTACTGGTAGTAGTAGTACTGGGAGAATAGCACTACTGATAAGCATACTTGGATCATTTCTGTAAGGAATAATGGACAGTAATTGTCTACAAATACAGTTCATAATACCTGAAGGTATTTTTTAAGGTTTGTTTGGTACGTATACAATCTCTGTCCATATCTGCATCTCTCTCCCTTTCCAAGACAAAACTCCCCAGTCTCATCTCAACTGCTAACACAAGGCTTTACAACAATCCATGTCACTGCCCTTAGTGGCCCAGGACCCAACTCCTTACCCTATAACCATAACCAAACTGGAATTATTTGCCTGAAGTTAACCAATGACATTTACTGTCTAATATTAAGCAGTTAAATTTGTTTATGACCTCGAAGTAGAGCCCAGTAGCACAGTCCCAGATCTGTTTGTGCTCTTGCCAACTCCATTGCTTTCAAAGTCAAGCCAAACATGACAGCGAGTGACAAGTAGTTGAAGTGATAGCACAAACAGACTGGCACTGAGCTTCCCTCAGAACAGATTAAATAACAGGAAAATTCCAACTCCAATCTGCCCCCAGCCTACGTGCCTGAGCCACCCTGACAAAGTGGGAGATGACTTCTGCCCTCTGGGGGGCAGTGGGCTTGCTGAGCACCATGAGCTGGATCCACTGAGACACACTGTTGAACAGGGTGATAAAGCGCTCCAGGATGGGGTTGTCCACCGTGCAGCCATGCATCACAAAGCTGTGGTAGTCCTGGAACTGGAAGAGGGTCAGAGAAATGTAATGGATTAAGTAGGCAGACAAAAGCAGTTACGTTTTCACTTGGGACTATTCCATTAGTTATATTGTACCAGGCAAGGTCAATCAAGTGCAAGTTTAAGTATTTGAAAGAAAACAAAAATTATGAACCCAGATCTGGTGGACAGACACACTGCTCCCCACAGCCCCACCTACCAGTATCTTGCAGAAGGACTTGTACTCCAGGTAGGTGAGGTGTGTGGCCAGCTCACTGGAGTCCAGGTGATCAAACAGCAGAGACATTTTCCTCTTCTTAGACAGAGAGGGTTGCCGCTGGGTCACCTGACGCTTCCATTTGTACGACGGTCTAAGAGGGACAAAAAGCACACAATACCATAGTACATACACTGAGTGTACAAAACATTAAAGAACATGCTCTTTCCATGACAGACTGACCAGGTGAAAGCTATGATCCCTTATTGATGTCACTTGTTAAACTCACTTAGTAGATGAAGGGGAGGAGACAGGTTAAAGAAGGATTTTTAAGCCTTGAGACATGGATTGTGTATGTGCGCCAGTCAGAGGGTGAATGGCAAGACAAAAGATTTAAGTGCCTTTGAAGGGGGTATGGTAGTAGGTGCCAGGCGCACCGGTTTGAGTGTGTCAATAACTGCAAAGCTGCTGGGTTTTTCACACTCAACAGTTTCCCATGTGTATCATGAATGGTCCACCACCCATAGGACATGCAGCCAACTTAACAAATGTTGGAAGCTTTGGAGTCAACATGGGCTAGCATCTCTGTGGAACGCTTTTAACACAGTCCATGCCCCGACAAACTGAGGCAGTTCTAACGTCAAAGTGGAAGAAAAAGTTTATAACTTTTTTAAGATTAATAAATACAATATAGTTATTGGATGTTAGAAAAAACCTTTGGCAGCAATTACAGCCACGAGTCTCTAAGAGCTTTCCACACCTGGGTTGTACAATATCTGACTATTATTCTTTAAAAAAATCTTCAAGCTCTGTCAAGTTGTTGGGGATCATGGCTGGACAGCAATTTTCATGTCTTACCATAGATTTTCAAGCAGATTTAAGTCAAAACTGTAACTTGGCTACTCAGGAACATTCACAGTCTTCTTGGTAAGCAAGTCCAATGTAGATTTGGTCTTGTGTTGCAGGCTATTATCCTGCTGAAAGGTGAATTCCTCTTCCAGTGTCTGGTGTAAAGCAGACTGAACCAGGTTTTGTTCTAGGATTTTTCCTGTGCTTAGCCCTAAGCAGGTTCTTTTTATCCTGAAAAACTCCCCAGTCTTTTCCGATGACAAGCATACCCATGACATGATGCAGCCACTACAATGCTGAAAATAAGGAGGCAGTTGTGTTGGATTTGCCCCAAACATAGGGCTTTGCATTCAGGCCAAAAGGTTTATTATTTTGCCATGTTTTTTAGCAGTATTACTTTAGTGCCTTGTTGCATACAAGGTGCATGTTTTGGAATATTTATATTTTGAATATTTGTGTTCTTTCACTTTAAAGTCACTACATTGTTGTTGATTCAGCCTTCGTTCTCTCCCATCACAGCCATTGAACTCTGTAGCCATTTTAAAATCAAACGGCCTCATGGTAAAATCCCTGAGCAGTTTCCTTCTTGTCCTGCGACTCAGGTCAGAAGTACGACTGTATCTTTGATGTGTCTGAGTGGTTTTTAATACACAATGCACTAGACCATGCTTAGAGAGATATTCAGGGCCAGATGTACTAACGCTTTTGCGGCCACTTCAGGCGTATTTGTTTCGCAAAGTGCGCATAAAACCATGGCGAGGTATGTACGAACGGGACGCACCGAGATGAAAGCTCAGACTGCCTGTCGCGGGAACTGAAAATGGCAAAATGGGCTTTTCGTGTCGTGCATATGCATTCATGGGATTGTCAAGGGGAAAGTGGGAGTGTCACATAAAGAGATGGGAGGGGAAGCATAAACTGCTCCTAATTATGTATTCCGCCTTATGTACAGAAAAAGCCGATGAAAGCGCAGCCTCTATTTTGTGCTGAAAATTCTCTGCCTCTTAAAAGCAGGTGTAATTTAGGAAGCTGGTTTCCTGGCATATGCCTCCTGGTGAAATGGCAGCAGTAATCCCAGCAAGACGAAGACATAGGCCAAGGAGACGAGCTGAAAAGATTTTTGCCACAAGAATCACACTTTTTCAGTTGAGTGAAAAAGAAATCATTAAGCGTTACAGATTAAGCAGCTACGCAATATAATAATTTTCGCTATTACAAAGAGGAAATACACATTAAACGAACAACAGCAATGTTGGACTTTTGTCAGTGTGACTGTTTGTTCAGACTTAATTTTTATCTTTCTGAGACCTGGCCTCAGTATAGTTGGAGATGGCACAGGTCTGGGTTGCGCAGGTCGGGATGGCACAGGTCTGGGTTGCGCAGGTCGGGATGGCACAGGTCTGGGTTGCGCAGGTCGGGATGGCACAGGTCTGGGTTGCGCAGGTCGGGATGGCACAGGGCTGGGTTGCGCAGGTCGGGATGGCACAGGGCTGGGTTGCGCAGGTCGGGATGGCACAGGGCTGGGTTGCACAGGTCGGGATGGCACAGGGCTGGGTTGCACAGGTCGGGATGGCACAGGTCTGGGTTGCGCAGGTCGGGATGGCACAGGGCTGGAGGTTCCGGTCATGCTTACAATGATTACCTTGAGGCAGTTGTTGGTCTCCTGCTGCTGGCGACATAATCTTGTGACAGCTCGCGTCATTCCATTCACTGCCACCACAAGGTATTTTACCTGCTGACTGTGGTGCCTCACAGCCCTGATGGAAATGGCCATCTTCTGCACATCCGAAGACATCTTTTGCTCAGTCAAGAGCATTTCATCCACGTGATCCATGTTCATCCTACGTGCGGGTGCAGAGGGTAGAGACGAGGTGGAAGGTGCACAGGATGCCGGTGCAGTAGCACCAACATTTGAAAATGCGCTTTCTAAAGGGGAAAAAGGATATGTAACACACTTAACACTCGTAACACCTACAAAACAACTTATACAGCTGTTCCACTTTTTTTTTGCCAGCGTAGCGTCCATACATTTGTAATAGGCTAACGAACCGTTATGTATACCGAAGGGAAATCACAGAAATTCAACACTTTAGTGCTGCAATAATCCCGGACAGTTTTTTACTATCAGCAATGGTATTGGGTGGGTGAATGTTCTATTTTTCAATAGCTAGATATAAATCAAATAAATATAAATGTGACAACAAAGTCCATTTACAATCACGACTATTTAATCTTAAATCAGATTTACCTTCATTTTCTAATGTGGACTCAGTATCAATTCCTTCCACGCCTTCCACCTGTTCAGCAACCAGCGTTTGCTGCACAACATCTTCAACAGTGGTCAATTCGCTCACTTCTGGAGGACCTGAACCAGATTTCCTGGCCTGTGCCCTGTTAAATGCAACTTTTTCTTTGGTACGGCGTTTGAGGTCCTGCCACCTCTTTTTTACCTCTTCCACCTGTCTGCGGGTCGAGGATATTGCATTGATTTTTTGTGTGATTTCGGTCCAGATGGCATTCTTTTGTGTGGGTGTGGAATTCCAGGCTTGTATGATGTTTAAATGTGCTGTTACCTCATGAACAAGCAGATCAACCTCGTTATCGCTAAATTTTTGTTTTGGCTGTTTTGCCTGACTTGGTGTCTGATCCATGATGGAAAGAGAGGAGGCCGCCCATTCAATTGCGCGTTTAAATACGCGCAATGTACGGTATAGTGGGTGGGGACAGGCGCTGATTACCTGATGAACTGCAGGTTTGGTACAGAACACGCACACTGAGGTTTCACATCAAGCACTTTCTGCGCCTTGGCCATGGCGCTATTAACGCTGCGTTCGCAAATGTACGTACATCTGGCCCTCAATGTCTGATTTGTTATTGTTACCCATCAACCAATCACGGCCCTTCTTTATGAGGCTTTCAAAAAGCTCCCTGGTCTTTGTAGTTGAATCTGTGCTTAAAATTCAATACTTGACTGAGGGACTTTGCAGATGTTGTACTGTATGTATGGGGGACAGAGGAAGGGTTAGTCATTTAAATATCATGCCAACCCCTTGTTTCACAAAGAGTGAGTCTGATTTGTGATTTGTTAAGCCCCCCAAAAAAAGGGGCTGAATACTTATGCAACGACTATATTGGTGTTATTTTATATTAATCTTAAAAATATATATACTTTGTGTATATTGTTGAGAAAAAGACAATTAAATCCATTTTAATCCCACTTTGTAACAATAAAATGTGAAGAAATCCAAGGGGTCGGAATACTTTTCAAAACACTAAAACTCAAACCTGGAATCCAAACTGAATATTGCCCTTTTTCACTACGTTTTTAAAATGTGAAACAGGGCGATATTCAGTTTACATTCCATGCTGCATTAGTCTCTACGACGGGGCCTGAAACTATGACAATGTGCAATCGAGGACAGAAGACAGTACAGAAGACGCAATAAAAGAAAGAAAACCCTTAGCAGATGTTTAGGAAACTCTTCTGTCCCAAGAAAGCGCTATATAACGACCCACTAGGGATACCAGGGTCACAGACAGACAAAGGAAATATGATGGGTCATTTAGGAGCTCTGTCACACGAGGTCCCAGCCTCGGGCCTAAGAACGTGCCATGTAAGGCAGCATGGGAAAGGGTAAGGGAAGATACTAGTCAGTTGTACAACTGAATGAGTCTTCCGCGTCTAACCCAACCCCTCTGAATCAGAGAGGTTGCTGGGGGCTGCCTTAATTGACATCCACGTCTTCGGCGCCCGGGGAACAGTGAGTTAACTGCCTTGTTCAGGGGCAGAGTGACAGATTTTTACCTTGTCAGTTCAGGGATTCGATCCAGCAGCCTTTTGGTTACTCACACCTGCCACCCATACGGGACACAAAGGCTGCGTTTTTTTCCACTAATTGGTCTTTTTAATCAATCACATTAGATATTTTCACATCAGACTTTTTCAGAGCTGATCTGATTGGTCAAAAGACAAATTAGTGACAAACAAAATCTGAATTGGGCTGCCTGTGTAAACAGGCACTGTAGTATCGCAACTTTCTGCTGTTTTTAATTATGTTTTGTTGTTCGAGCTCTGGTGAGTATTTATACACACTGCAGCCAAGGACACACCGACTACACACACACTGTAGTGTAGAATGGGGACAGTCACACCAGTGGCGGCTGGTGGAGGGAGAGATCACTGTAGAACAGGGACACTTACACACTGTCGATGTCGATGAGCTGACTATGGCGCTCGTTCCCCTCTGTGGTCAAGAGGTCCTTGAGGTCTTTAATCTGCTCTGCCAGTTCTGGGTTCAGATTGAACTCTGCCGGGAACTCCGAAATCCAGTACCTAGGGAGAGAGGGAGGGAGAGAGGGAGAGAAAGAGAGAAACACAGAGACATAGTGATGGGTAAAGCAATAAAGAGACATCCCCAAATTAATAACAAAATCAATTGCAAATGTGTCTTACTTCACCAGGTGGCAGATTCTAGTCCTGAGTTCAGCAGCACAGCTCTCCTCTTGTGATCTGATCAACTGTTAAGGTACATAAAACATCTACAAAGACATTTAAAATCAAAATACTTAACTGCAACCAGTTTTGCATAATGGGAACATCCCATCCAACTTACACCTTCCATTCCATTCACTGACGCCTTAACCCTAAAAGCACCAACCGCGGTCCATTTTGACCCCAAGGGGTTAGATATGGAGCCACCCCAGATTTGAGGGTGCGTGACAGCCACTAGACCTAAAACAAATGTAAATACATATTTAGCTTCCAGTCAATGTCTCTATACCAAGTTGAGAGTCATCTTTCAGATGCAATTGGAACTGAGCTGATAGTCCATAGCATTCCAAAGTTAAAGCCAAAAGTCTGATGGCACCAGTGCACATATCGCATATACAGACGTGGCCAAAGATATTGGCACACTTGCACATTTTTCAAGTAACTCACAATTTCCCCCCCACAAAAAAGTTGAAATTAAACAATTCTTTATTTCACTGTTAATATTACAGAACCTTTGTTTTTGATTCAGAACTTAGAATAAAAATGTAAATCAGAAAATAAACAGAAACGGTATTGACAAAATTATTGACACCCTAGACTTAATATTTGGTAGCACAGCCTTTGGTCAAATTAATGGGCCTTAAACTTCTTGATAACATTACATACGGTGGAAACAGGAACATCAAGGCCTCTGGAGATGGACTTGGAACCTTGACTGTCCAAGCTTGACTACAATCTTGTCTGACCTCCTCAGGTAATTCTCTGGTTTTCTTTATTTTCTCCATGCTCATTGAGGTACACACAGTGACACAAAACAGGACAATGAGTCCTTTTCTCTATTCAAACTGGTTGAATACGTGCTTTTTACACTGCAGTCACCTGTATGGGATCAATATCATGCCAAATGTATTCAAATGTAAATCCACATATGTAAATCACTATCCACAAACACATTTTGACTTGTATTTGTAAATCAATATATTGCATTAGAATTATTTTATAACTTCAGATATGCAGGTCATTTCCAAGGGCCTTAAGTAAAATGACTGCCATAAAGATTTGCACATATGCCCAAAAAGTTAACGCGGTCTTTCTACGTCTGAGAACTTCTTTCTACGCCTGAGTGACAACTTTTTTTCCTATGACTCCAAATCGCTTTCTACGTGTGAGAACTTTTTGCGCACGTGCAAATCTTTATGGCAGTCAGTTTATTTAAGGCCCTTGGAAATGACCTGCATATCTGAAGTTATAAAATAATTCTAATGCAATATATTGATTTTACAAATACAAGTCAAAAGGTGTTTGTTAGTGGATGGTGAATTGAATTTGTGGAAAGTGATTTACATTTGTGAATGCATTCGGCATGATATTGATCCCATACACCTGCAACTCACCACAGGTGAGTCCAATTCCAAATTAAATGAGAATCACCTGCTTGAAATTGTAAGGGCTGATACATGCTTAGCTAATTAATATGTTAATCTACAACAAGAGTTATTAACTGAATGTATTGTGTGATCATAGAGCTTTAGAACTGCTGTAGGTTTGGGTAGGGGGGAGCTATGTGGAAGGAATGTGCTAGCTTGGGGGTTTCACGATAGAACTGTATTTTGTTGTAACATGAAACTAGGACATCTACTGAGAGGACAACTGCTTCCGTCAACTGGATTGCGTCACGAGGCTGGGACCAGCCTGCACGCCAACGATAGGCTGAGTAAGTTTAAACCACACTCAGCCTCTACTCCGACAGGTCAGCAAGGAGCGGGAACGATTCCGTCTGAGTATTTAAGGAAGAACAAAGGACAGGGGCACTCTCTTCTCATGCGCTGCTTGCTGTTTGCCCTGCGTGGTGTCACAGTGAGCCTGTATACACGAACTTCATATTTACCATTTAAGGGTTTGCTAGAATAAAATACATAGATGATTTAAACAGCGTAGTAATCCTTTTGTTCCAATACCAGATTTGAATTGACGCGACCTTAACAAAATCTAATTATTTCTAACTACTTCTGGTGCCAATAATATTGTCCAGGCCATTTTAGGATTTCTTTATGGATTTAGCGAAGATTTATAAAATTATTCAAATTTTTTTGTTTTGTTCACCGCACACCGGAGACATACAGCGGGTGAAATAAGTATTGAACACGTCACCATTTTTCTCAGTAAATATATTTCCAAAGGTGCTATTGACATGAAATTCTCACCAGAAGTTGGTAACAACCCAAGTAATCCATACATACAAAGAAACCAAAACAAATAAGTTCAGAAATTAAGTTATGTATAATAATGTGAAATGACACAGGGAAAAAGTATTGAACACATGAAGAAAGGGAGGTTCAAAAAGGCATGGAAAGCCAAGACAACAGCTGAAAACTATCAGTAATTAAAAAGCAATCCAGCCCCCTGTCAGTGCAAATTAATATCAGCTGGTTCAGTCCCAACTGATTGCCTACAAAAAGGTCTCATTGCCAAGGTGTCACACAAGACACATCTCATGATGGGTAAAAGCAAAAAGCTGTCTCAAGACATTCGCAACCTAATTGTTGCAAAACATAATGATGGCATTGGTTATAGGCGCATTTCTAAGCTTCTGAATGTGGATACCAAAATATGTTTTAATTTCAACAGTTTTCTGGAAGAAATGGTGCGTTATTTGAAAAAAGTGCAAGGGTGCCAATATTTTTACCCACGACGGTATTGGTCATATATACAGTGGGGAGAACAAGTATTTGATACAATGCCGATTTTGCAGGTTTTCCTACTTACAAAGCATGTAGAGGTCTGTAATGTTTATCATAGGTACACTTCAACTGTGAGAGACGGAATCTAAAACAAAAACCCAGAAAATCACATTGTATGATTTTTAAATAATTAATTTGTATTTTATTGCATGACATAAGTATTTGATCACCTACCAACCAGTAAGAATTCCGGCTCTCACAGACCTGTTAGTTTTTCTTTAAGAAGCCCTCATGTTCTCCACTCATTACCTGTATTAACTGCACCTGTTTGAACTCGTTACCTGTATAAAAGACACCTGTCCACACACTCAATAAAACAGACTCCAACCTCTCCACAATGGCCAAGGCCAGAGAGCTGTGTAAGGACATCAGGGATAAAATTGTAGACCTGCACAAGGCTGGGATGGGCTACAGGACAATAGGCAAGCAGCTTGGTGAGAAGGCAACAACTGTTGGCGCAATTATTAGAAAATGGAAGAAGTTCAAGATGACGGTCAATCTCCCTCGGTCTGGGGCACCATGCAAGATCTCACCTCGTGGGGCATCAATGATCATGAGGAAGGTGAGGGATCAGCCCAGAACTACACGGCAGGACCTGGTCAATGACCTGAAGAGAGCTGGGACCACAGTCTCAAAGAAAACCATTAGTAACACACTACGCCATGGATTAAAATCCTGCAGCGCACGCAAGGTCCCGCTGCTCAAGCCATTGCATGTCCAGGCCCGTCTGAAGTTTGCCAATGACCATCTGGATGATCCAGAGGAGGAATGGGAGAAGGTCATGTGGTCTGATGAGACAAAAATAGAGCTTTTTTGGTCTAAACTCCACTCGCCGTGTTTGGAGGAAGAAGAAGGATGAGTACAACCCCAAGAACACCATCCCAACCGTGAAGCATGGAGTTGGAAACATTATTCTTTGGGGATGCTTTTCTGCAAAGGGGACAGGACGACTGCACCGTATTGAGGGGAGGATGGATGGGGCCATGTATCGTGAGATCTTGGCCAACAACCTCCTTCCCTCATTAAGAGCATTGAAGATGGGTCGTGGCTGGGTCTTCCAGCATGACAACGACCCGAAACACACAGCCAGGGCAACTAAGGAGTGGCTCCGTAAGAAGCATCTCAAGGTCCTGGAGTGGCCTAGCCAGTCTCCAGACCTGAACCCAATAGAAAATCTTTGGAGGGAGCTGAAAGTCCGTATTGCCCAGCGACAGCCCCGAAACCTGAAGGATCTGTATGGAGGAGTGGGCCAAAATCCCTGCTGCAGTGTGTGCAAACCTGGTCAAGAACTACAGGAAACGTATGATCTCTGTAATTGCAAACAAAGGTTTCTGTACCAAATATTAAGTTCTGCTTTTCTGTTGTATCAAATACTTATGTCATGCAATAAAATGCAAATTAATTACTTAAAAATCATACAATGTGATTTTCTGGATTTTTGTTTTAGATTCCGTCTCTCACAGTTGAAGAGTACCTATGATCAAAATTACAGACTTCTACATGCTTTGTAAGTAGGAAAACCTGCAAAATCGGCAGTGTATCAAATACTTGTTCTCCCCACTGTACATAAGTGGCCATCTTATTAGCTCAATTGCCAATTTCTCAGCCTCCGAGAATCACAACACATGAATTAATAAATAAGACACACGTCCATAACAAGATAACATAAGAAACAAAGTTTGACTATAATGTGTGAACATTTAATTTTTAAGCCTTGAGACATGAATTGTTGGGCATGTGTGCCATTCAGAGGGTGAAGGGGCAAGACAAAATATTTAAGTGCCTTTGAACGCGGTATGGTATTAGGTGCCAAGAGCACTGGTTTGTGTCAAGAACTGCAACGCTGCTTGTTTTTTTACACTCAACAGTTTCCCGTGTATGTATCAACAAAGGTCCACCACCCAAAGGACATCCAGCCAACTTGACACAACTATGGGAAGCATTGGAGTCAACAAGGGCCAGCATCCCTGTGGAACGCTTTCACCTTGTAGAGTCAACGCCCCAAGGAATTGAGGCTGTTCTGAGAGCAAAAGGAGCAAGGTGCAACTCTCTATCAGGAAGGTGTTCCTAATGTTTGGTATCCTCAGTGCGTAAGGGCGCTTTTAGGGTTAAAGAGTAGATGTTGCTCTTACAGTAGCTGACAAGACCTGATGGTGAAGGATACTTGAGCAGTAGTTTCTTAGCCATGTCGGTGGAGGGGAGGTACCAAGGGTGCATCATGAGGAACATGCGCACTACGGAGGGGTCCTTCAAAGTGCCCTTCTCATCTGAAAGAGGACAGATGCATTCTCATCGCACAACAGCCTTTACAATAAAGGGCAGTCAGTCAAATGACTGAAGTTTTACTGCAAATAAGACAACCAATTACTATTGAGACTGACAACATTAGCCATTTATGGTGGTGCATTGACATATGGGAAATTGCTATCTATTCCGTTCCTAGAAATGAAATGTTATTCTGATTGCACAAAAGATTAGGTTGTTTATTTAGACCAGGGCTCTCAAACCCTGTTGCTAGAGTGCTAGTGCTAGCCTCCTGTAGGTTTTCGCATCAACCCCAGTTGTAACTAATCCGAATCATCTCGTCAACCAACTTATTATTCGAACCGGGTTTGCTAGATTAGGGTTGGAGCAAAAACCTACAGCACTGTAGCTATTCCAGGAACAGGGTTGGAGAGCCCCAATTTTGGACATTGAGTAGCAGGTATATTTGAGTGCTCATTGGCAAATAAAAAAGCACTGACCGAAGGCATGGATGCACGCTTCCACCAGCTCATCTACCGTTGCAGCCTGATCTAAAGATATGGGTTCCATCTTCCTCCTCTGGTCCTCTCGTTTTCCCAGTGGTCTTTCTCCTCTACCCTTTCTTCCTGAGCACAAAACGAGGAGATGGAGAAGATTAAAACGGGATTGCACAGAAACTAAATTTCACCAAAGGAATTCAACTCCTGTCTAAAAAAGATGAGCGCATTGCATAGTGAGAAAGGGAACGCATTGCTGCATGGTTTGAATGGTCGCCAGTGATAGTCTTATGTTGCTCGGATCTAGTGATGCAAGCTATCCAGGAAGTATAAAGGAAATGTTGACAAAATCTAACAATTGAATGTCTGGATACAGATGGATTGCCGTTGGGTTATATTTGAAAACAGCATACTGCAGCAAACAGACGTCCGTAAGTGATAAACAATGAATGTGTCAGATCAGGAGGCATATAACTCGAATTGTCAATGACAGTATTCTGATGAGACCAGCTTTCGTCGGAAGTACAGTATATCTGACCCAATATCTAGATATACATTGTGTGTCTTTTACAGTACGTACAGTAAACCTCATTGTGTTTTTTAGGGGCACGAAATAAAATAATTGATAGAAACCCATCAGACACAGCTGATATTAGTCAGTCAGTCTCTCAATAACCCCCTTTCACCCAGAAACCACATCTTTTCACTTCCTGAAATAACTCTGTAATCATTAATTAAACACTTTTTCCTCCACACAGGAAAGAATACAAGGCATGTCAATCGTCTCACCCTGTCGTTCCACATTCAAAAGAAACTGTTATTCTGGTTTTTCGTAGTATGCTATTTTAGTGAGGTATTGCTCAGCGGGGTGCCATGGCAACACATCCTCATGCCCACCCTCCCTATACACACACACACACAAACGTAAAGTAGTGCAGAGTGATTAGTGCTTTTTTAAGGTTGGTTCGGTAACAGTTCGACTATCAAAATATTACCTCAAATATTTGGTTTCGATAATAAATCAATAAAATAACATTACAATGATTGGAATTTCCATTAAAAAGCTCTACAAAAATTTTGAACATTCAGTTACCAAAACAATTAAAATAGTCCATTGTCTGTCCACATTGAATAGATATCAATAAAAATACTATAAAATATTTCAGTTGTGAATATTACTTACAGTAGTTTTATTTAATTACTTTATTTTAAATTCCTTAAATCTCATCTCTGCACAGGCAGTAGCAGTCGGCCAACCACACCATCTAACATGATCTGCTCCTCATACTGTAAAACATTTCCACTGCATTTCAGCCCTGCCACAAAAGGACCAGCTGCCATCATGTCAGTGATTGTCTCGTTAACACAGGTGAGAGTGTTGACGAGGACAAGGCTGGAGATCACTCGGTCATGCTTATTGAGTCAGAATAACAGACTGGAAGCTTTAAAAGGAGGGTGGTGCTTGAAATCATTGTTCTTCCTCTGTCAACTATGGTTACCTGCAAGGAAACACGTGCCGTCATCATTTCTTTGCACAAAAAGGGCTTCACAGGCAAGGATATTGTTGCTGGTAAGATTGCACCTAAATCAACCATTTATCGGATCATCAAGAACTTCAAGGAGAGAGGTTCAATTGTTGTGAAGAAGGCGTCAGGGCGCCCAAGAAAGTCCAGCAAGCGCCAGGACCGTCACCTAAAGTTGATTCAGCTGCGGGATCGGGGCACCACCAGTGCAGAGCTTGCTCAGGAATGGCAGCAGGCAGGTGTGAGTGCATCTGCACGCACAGTGAGGCGAAGCCTTTTGGAGGATGGCCTGGTGTCAAGAAGGGCAGCAAAGAAGCCACTTCTCTCCAGGAAAAACACCAGGGACAGACTGATATTCTGCAAAAGGTACAGGGATTGGACTGCTGAGGACTGGGGTAGAGTCATTTTCTCTGATGAATCCCCTTTCCGATTGTTTGGGCCATCCGGAAAACACCTTGTCCGGAGAAGACAAGGTGAGCGCTACTATCAGTCCTGTGTCATGCCAACAGTAAAGCATCCTCAGACCATGTGTGGGGTTGCTTCTCAGCCAAGGGAGTGGGCTCACTCACAATTTTGCCTAAGAACACAGCCATGAATAAAGAATGGTACCAACACATCCTCCGAGAACAACTTCTCCCAACCATCCAAGAACAGTTTGGTGACGACCAATGCCTTTTCCAGCATGATGGAGCACCTTGCCATAAGGCAAAAACTAAGTGGCTCGGGAACAAAACATAGACATTTTGGGTCCATGGCTCCAGTTCCTCTCCATGCCCAGGAAACTCCCCAGACCTTAATCCCATTGAGAACTTGTGGTCGATCCTCAAGAGGCGGATGGACAAACAAAAACCCACAACTTCTGACAAACTCCAAGCATTGATTATGCAAAAATGGCCTGCCATCAGTCAGGAAGGGGCCCAGAGGTTAATTGACAGCATTCCAGGGCGGATTGCAGAGGTCTTGAAAAAGAAGGGTTAACACTGCAAATATTGACTCTTTGCATAAACTGAATGTCATTGTCAATGAAAGCCTTTAACACTTATGGAATACTTGTAATTATACTTCAGTGTACCATAGTAACTACTGACATAAAGATCTAAGAACACTGAAGCAGCAAACTTTGTGGAGACCAATAGATCAAAACGTTTGGCCACGACTGTACATACACACACTCAGCAAAAAAAGAAACGTCCTCTCACTGTCAACTGCGTTTTATTTTTCAGCAAACTTTGTATGAACATATACAAGATTCAGATGAACGTACTTTGGTGCGAAGTGCAAATCAATCGCAGAACAACAGCAAAGGACCTTGGGAAGATGCTGGAGGAAACAGGTACAAAAGTATCTATATCCACAGTAAAACGAGTCCTATATCGACATAACCTGAAAGGCCGCTCAGCAAGGAAGAAGCCATTGCTCCAAAACAGCCATAAAAAAATCCAGACTACGGTTTGCAACTCCACATGTGGACAAAGATTGTACTTTTTGGAGAAATGTCCTCTGGTCTGATGAAACAAAAATAGAACTGGTTTGGCCATAATGACCATCGTTATGTTCGGAGGAAAAAGGGGGAGACTTGCATGCCGAAGAACACCAACCGTGAAGCGCGGGGGTGGCAGCATCATGTTGTGGGGGTTCTTTGCTGCAGGAGGGACTTGTGCACTTCACAAAATAGATGGCATCATGAGAAAGGAAAATGATGTGGATATATTGAAGCAACATCTCAAGACAGTCAGAAAGTTAAAGCTTGGTCGCAAATGGGCCTTCCAAATGGACAATGACCCCAAGCATACTTCCAAAGTTGTGGCAAAATGGTCAAGGTATTGGAGTGGACATCACAAAGCCCTGGCCTCAATCCTACAGAAAACATTTGACACAAGTTAAACAATTTAAAGGCAATGCTACCAAATACAAATTGAGTGTATGTAAACTTCTGACCCACTGGGAGTGTGATGAAAGAAATAAAAGCTGAAATAAATCACTCTACTATTATTCTGACATTTCAAATGTTTTAATTAAAGTGGTGATCCTAACTGACCTAAAACAGGGAATTTTTACTAGGACTAAATGTCAGGAGTTGTGGAAAAACTGAGTTTAAATGTCTTTGGCTAAGGTGTATGTAAACTGGTGTGTACATCACTGGACTCCCTGCAGTTCACATACCAGCGCAACATAGGGGTGGATAATGCAATCATCTACCTTCTGCAGAGGGCCTACTCTCACCTGGACAACGCAGGTTTCACTGTTAGGATTATGTCTTCTCACCCTGCTACTGGGTGAAAAGATGAAGAGGATGAAAGTGGAAGCACCCTTAGTCTCCTGGGTTACGGACTACCTGACCGGTAGGCCACAATTTGTGCGGCTACAGAGCTGTGAGTCAGAACGGGCAGTGAGCAACACAGGTGCCCCCCAGGGAACGGTCATGTCCCCCTTCCTGTTCACCCTCTACACCTCGGACTTCAGGTATAACTCTGAAACATGCCACCTACAGATGTTCTCGGATGACTCCGCAATTGTAGGGTGCATCAGGGGTGGGCAGGAGGAGGAGCACAGGAGCACAAATCAATGACTTTGTGGTGTGGTGTGAGCAGAACCACCTTCAGCTCAACATCAGCAAAACAAAGGGGATGGTGGTGGACTTCAGGAGAATGAAGGCCAAACCGACTGCAGTCCCTATACAGGGGATGGATGTGGAAATGGTTGGGTCATACAAGTTCCTGGGAGTCCATATGGACAAAGGGCTGGTAACACCGGTGCTCTGTACAAAAAGGGCCAGAGCCGACTCTACTTTCTGAGGAGGCTCAGGTCCTTCAATGTGTGCAGTAAACTATTGCATATTTTCTACCAGTCTGTGGTGGCCAATGCCATCTTTTTTGCAGTGGTGTGCTGGGGCGCCTACATTAAGGCCGGTGATGCTTCTCGGGTAAATAAGCTGATCAGGAAGGCTAGCTCTGTTCTGATTAACCTTGACACTCTAGAGGAGGTGGTGGAGAGACGGATCCTGGCCAAACTTCTGGACATCATGGACAACATTACCCACCCTCTGCATGCCATGGTTATGACGCAGAGGAGCACCTTCAGTCACAGACTGATCCCACCACGGTGTGCCAGAGAGCGCTACAGGAGGTTCTTCCTTCCGGCGGCTATCAGACTATTTAATGCCTCAACGGGGTGCCATGCCTTTGGCAACATAGACCTGTGACTGTTGGGGTGTTAGGACTTAGTTGAACAATTAGGCATCCATCCATTCATCCGTGAGTAAATCTCTGGTCTGTAATCACTCAGGACTTATTCATTCAGGACTGTATGTACATATTCATGTACAGTTGTTATATCATATCACGTGCAATATTGTAAGTCATTCTTGGATTGAACTTGCGTAGTCATTTACTCAGGACTGTATACTAGTATCTTTTTTTTTTTTCATTGCATTTAGTATATTGAATGTGCAATACGTTCATTTATCTGTAATTAACCCTGTACTAAGGACCTCTTCCTGTTATTTACCTGTACAGTTAATGTAACCATGCTAATATTCATTTACCTGTACATTTAACCAGACTGTATATTAAGTAAACTTATATCATATGCGCATTTAGCTAATTTACAGCGGGTGAAATAAGTATTGAACACGTCACCATTTTTCTCAGTAAATATATTTCCAAAGGTGCTATTGACATGACATTTTTACCAGATGTTGGTAACAACCCAAGTAATCCATACATACAAAGAAACCAAAACAAATAAGTTCAGAAATTAAGTTGTGTGTAATAATGTGAAATGACACAGGGAAAAAGTATTGATCACACTTACTGATATTTATTTAATACTTTGTACAAAAGCCTTTGTTGGTAATGACAGCTTCAAGATGCCTCCTGTATGGAGAAACTAGTCGCATGCATTGCTCTGGTGTGATTTTGGCCCATTCTTCCACACAAAAAGTCTTCAAATCTTGAAGGTTCCGTGGGCCTCTTCTATGAATCTTGATCTTCAGTTCTTTCCATAGATGTTCAATGGGATTTAAGTCATGTGATTGGCTGGGCCATTCTAGCAGCTTTATTTTCTTTCTTTGAAACCAATTAAGAGTTTCCTTGGCTGTGTGTTTGGGATCATTGTCTTGCTGAAATGTCCACCCTCGTTTCATCTTCATCATCCTGGTAGATGGCAGCAGATTTTTGTTAAGAATGTCTGGGTAAATTTGCCCATTCATCCTTCCTTCAATTATGTGAAGTTTGCCAGTACCATTTGCTGAAAAGCAGCCCCACACCATGATGTTCCCACCTCCAAACTTCACTGTTGGTATGGTGTTTTTAGGGTGATGTGCAGTGCCATTTCTCCTCCAAACATTGTGTGTATTATGACATCCAAACAGTTCAATCTTGCGAGGAGCACCTGGTCGAGGCAAATTTATGGTGAAATGATTGTCTTTCCACTTCCGTATTATGGCCCCAACAGCGCTCACTGGAACATTCAGAAGCTTAGAAATGCGCCTAAAACCAATGCCATCATTATGTTTTGCAACAATTAGGTTGCGAATGTCTTGAGACAGCTCTTTGCTTTTACCCATCATGAGATGTGTCTTGTGTGACACCTTGGCAATGATACCTTTTTGTAGGCCATCAGTTGGGACTGAACCAGCTGATACTAATTTGCACTGACAGGGGGCTGAATTGATTTTTAATTACTGATAGTTTTCAGCTGTTGTCTTGGCTTTCCATGCCTTTTTGAATCTCCCTTTATTCATGTGTTCAATACTTTTTCCCTGAGTCATTTTACATTATTACACATAACTTAATTTCTGAAATGATTTGTTTTGGTTTGGTTGGTTGCTACCAACATCTGGTGAAAATGTCATGTCAATAGCACCTTTGGAAATATATTTACTGAGAAAAATGGTGACGTGTTCAATACTTATTTCACCCGCTGTAAGTATCTTTCTCTGCCATTGACCTGTATAGTTAACCATGCAATTTATTTATTTATATCAACGTGCAATAACTGTCATTTTTTCACCTAACACTATAACAATGTATAGTGTACATATGCGTTTCTATAGCGTTTTGCACTCAAGACTGTGTATTTTTATAATTTTTCATACTGCCGCACTATGTATCATGTATCGTGTATCTGTCTTTTGTGTATTTCACGCTGGCATTTTGCACCTGCCCTGTGTTTTTCGTAGCTGATTGATGAAGTAATTTCCCCACGGGGATCAATAAAGTGCCTACCTACTTATCTATCAGTGAATACATCGAAACTATGAGAACACATATGGAATCATGTAGTAACCCCCAAAAACATTTTAAACAAATCAAAATTCTTCAAAGTAACCACCCTTTGCCTTGATGACAACTTTGCACACTCTTGGCATTCTCTTAGCCAGCTTCATGAGGTAGTCACCTGGAATGCATTTCAATTAACAGGTGTGCCTTGTTAAAAGTTAATTTGTGGAATTTCTTACCTTCTTAATTAATTTGAGCCAATCATTTGTGTTGTTACAAGGTATAGTGGTTATACAGAAGATAGCCCTATTTGGTAAAAGACCATGTACATATTATGGCAAGAACAGCTCAGATAAGCAAAGAGAAACGACAATCCATCATTACTTTAAGACATAAAGGTCAGTCAATCCTGAAAATTTCAAGAACCTTTTAAGTTTCTTCAACTACATTCACAAAACCATCAAATGCTATGATGAAACTGTCTCTCATGAGGACCGCCACAGGAAAGGAAGACCACGAGTTACCTCTGCTGCAGAGGATAAGTTCATTAGAGTTACCAGCCTCAGAAATTGCAGCCCAAATAAATGCTTCACAGAGTTCAAGTAACAGACACATCTCAACATCAACTGTTCAGAGGAGACTGTGTGAATCAGGCCTTCATGTTGGAATTGCTGCAAAGAAACCACTACTAAAGGACACCAATAAGAAGAAGATACTTGCTTGGACCAAGAAACACAAACAATGGACATTAGACCGGTGGAAATCTGTCCTTTGGTCTGATGAGTCCAAAGTTTAGATTTTTAGTTCCAACCGCCGTGTCTTTGTGAGACGCAGAGTAGGTGAACAGATTATCTCTGCAAGTGTGGTTCTGTGGAAGTACTGAAATTCCCAAGGAATGTTGTTTCTTAACGTTCTCTGAACAATGAGAACATTACTTTAAATTGAACCATGAGGAAACCTGTTTTAAACTTTATGCTGAAGTACTGAAATTCTCACAGAAGAACATTGTTCCTTAACGTTCTCTGAACTATTTGAGAACATTCCTAATGTCAAACCAGTTGGAGAACATTCCTAGAACAGGGCGAAAGATATTCCTAGAACATTACCAAAGTTGAAATGAAATGTAACCAGGTTAGAACTTTGAGGAAACGTTCTATTAAAGCAATGATATGCCAAGAGAATAACGCATTTTTTGTATAGTTCCTTAAATGTGCTGGAATGTTCAAAGCCAAGCAACTATCCTGCACCATTCCCAGAAAAATGTGGGAAGGTTGTATGGAAACTAACACTGTTGTCATGTTTATGACGTAGTGAATTAAAACTAGCCATGTAGTTTATGGTTTGTCACCAGTCAGGATATAAAACATGCCATTAACAACTAAACTGTCATCAGAGAGCAGAGCGGAGGTTACAGCATATGTTCCTGCTCCATCTACTAGGAGGATTCACACAATTCACATTATCCCAGAGGTTTCATTGTTTTTAGATGTTGTAGGTATGCAAGTACGTGCATTAGGTCTCTCCTGCATTAGAGGACTAGTGATACAGGGATGGTGTGTGTGTGTGTGTGTGTGTGTGTGTGTGTGTGTGTGTGTGTGTGTGTGTGTGTGTGTGTGTGTGTGTGTGTGTGTGTGTGTGTGTGTGTGTGTGTGTGTGTGTGTGTGTGTTAGGACTCTAGCCTGCACCAGCCAGAAGGCTGATCTTTGGTGGCTGGTTGCGTGGGAATGGATAGGAGGCACTGCAGCAAAAGTGTGTGTGTCACAAAAGAAAGAAGCCTTCTTCCTCAGGCTGATTCTGCTGCAGAGCGGTGGGTGGACACACTCAATTACAGTCTTCACCATCAGTCTGAAACACACACACACACACACACAGGGGGGAGAGAGACAGAGCGAGAGAAAGAGAAAAGGGAGAGAAAGATGGGGAGAAAAAGGAGGGGGGGAGAGACCTCTAGAGCCACTCACCATCAGTCAGTAACAGCAGTATTTATTTACCTTTATTTAGAACAAAGAGCACTGCTGCCATACAGTAACCTCCATATGAACACAATAAGACCTGACAATATACTCTGTCATAAACCAAGTTTCCATCCAACCTATAACCTTTATCTGAGTAAATGTCAGATTTTAAAAAAAGAAAAGAAAAAAGTAATGACAGGCCTGATGGAAACAGAACATTTTTCAGTAAACTTTACAAATGTCGACTAATCAAAATACTCTAGAAAAGATGGGATCTATTTGTGTTGGTAAAATTAATTGTGCGAGAAATGTCAGGGCAAAAATATTGATATAATAACCATCATAGCGAGGTAAACCTGGAGTCAATGACATTTTGTGTGGTCCTCCCACTATGACTTGTCAGTTCATTAATATAATAAGTTGTGATGAACTTCTCAGGGTGGTGAAAATACATGGTGATGAGCTTGATGCTGTTTTCCAATAAATATCGAGGGTCTTATTCTGGTGACATGATCGTCGATGCTTGTCCGTAATAATCTCACCATGTAGGCTATACGAAAACCATTAGTAGAGTTGGAATGTAATGGAAACTTATTCTACAGTCGGTACATGGGAGCTTATTAACCGCAAAAGGTGTTTTTATGTGCTCATCACTAGAGTTGCAAACTTTCCGGTAAATTCTGGAATTTTTCATGGGGACAAAGATCTGACTTTTTGGAGAAATGTCCTCTGGTCTGATGAAACAAAAATAGAACTGTTTGGCCATAATGAACATTTGTTTGTGGGTGTCTGTCTCACTCTCTCTCTCTGTGTGTCGGTGTCTGTCTCTCTCTGCCACTTCCTCGATCTCTCTCTGCCACTTCCTCTCTCTCTCTCTCTCTCTCTCTCTCTCTCTCTCTCTCTCTCTGCCTCTCTCTCTCTCTCTCTCTGCCACTTTCTCTCTCTCTCTCTCTCTCTCCCCCTCTCTCCTTCCGCCTTTCCCTTCTTTCTCTCTCTCTTTCTTTCCTTCTCGCCTCTCCTTCTTTCCGCCTCTCCCTTCTTTCCGCCTCTCCCTTCTTTCTCTCCATTCTGCATCTAACTCTCTCTCTCTCTCTTTCTCTCCCTCTCTCTCTTTCTCTCTCTCTCTCTCTCTCCCCTCTCTTTCTCTCCCTCTCCCTCTCTCTCTCCCTTCTTTCTGCCTCTCCCTTCTTTCCGCCTCTCCCTTCTTTCCGCCTCTCCCTTCTTTCTCTCCATTCTGCATCTAACTCTCTCTCTCTCTCTTTCTCTCTCGCTCTCTCTCTTTCTCTCCCTCTCTCTCTCCCTCCCCCTCTCTTTCTCTCCCTCTCCCTCTCTCTCTCCCTTCTTTCCGCCTCTCTCTCGCTCTCTCTCTCTTTCTCTCCCTTCTGCCTCTCTCGCTCTCCCTTCCTCTCTTTCTCTCCCTTCTGCCTCTCTCTCTCTCTTTCTCTCCCTTCTGCCTCTCTCTCTCTCTCTTTCTCTCCCTTCCTCTTTCTCTCCCTTCTGCCTCTCTCTCTCTCTCCCTCCCCCTCTCCTGCTTTCCGCCTCTCCCTTCTTTCCGCCTCTCCCTTCTTTCCGCCTCTCTCTCTCTCTCTCTCCCTTCTGCCTCTCTCTCTCTTTCTCTCCCTTCTGCCTCTCTCTCTCTCTCTCTCTCTCCCTTCCGCCTCTCTCTCCCTCTCTCTCTCCCTCCCCCTCTCCCCCTCTCCATTCTTTCCGCCTCTCCCTTCTTTCTCTCCCATCTGCCTCTCTCTCTCTCTCTCCCTTCTGCCCCTCTCTCTCTTTCTCTCCCTTCTGCCTCTCCCTTCCGCCTCTCTCTCTCTCCCTCTCTCTCTCCCCATCTCCCTTCTTTACGCCTCTCCCTTCTTTCCGCCTCTCTCTCTCTCTCTCTCTTTCTCTCCCTTCTGCCTCTCTCGCTCTCTCTCCCTTCCTCTCTTTCTCTCCCTTCTGCCTCTCTCCTTCCTCTCTTTCTCTCCCTTCTGCCTCTCTCGCTCTCTCTTTCTCTCCCTTCTGCCCTCTCTCTCCCTTCTGCCTCTCTCTCTCTCTCTCTTTCTCTCCCTTCTGCCTCTCTCTCTCTCTCTTTCTCTCCCTTCCTCTCTTTCTCTCCCTTCTGCCTCTCTCTCCCTCCCCCTCTCCCTCCTTTTCCGCCTCTCCCTTCTTTCTCTCCCTTCTGCCTCTCTCTCTCTCTCTCTCTCTCCTCTCTCTCTCTCTCTCTCTCTCTCTCTCTCTCTCTCTCTCTCTCTCTCTCCCTCTCCCTTCTTTCCGCCTCTCCCTTCTTTCCGCCTCTCCCTTCTTTCCGCCTCTCCCTTCTTTCCGCCCCTCTCTCTTTCTCTCCCTTTTTTCCGCACCCCTCTCTCTCTCTCTCTCTCTCTCTCTCTCCCTTTCCCTGCCTCTCCCTTCTTTCCGCCACTCCCTTCCGCCACTCCCTTCTTTCCGCCTCTCTCTCTCTTTCTCTCCCTTCTTTCCGCCTCTCTCCCTCTCTCTCTCTCTTTCTCTCCCTTCTGCCTCTCTCTCTCTCTCTCTCTCTCCCCCCTCTCCCTTCCTTCCACCTCTCCCCTCTTCCTCTCTCTCTCTCTTTTCTCCCTTCTGTCTCTCTCTCTCTCTTTCTCTCTCTCTCCCTTCTGTCTGTCTCTCTCTCTCTCGCTCTCTCTTTCGCTCCCTTCTGCCTCTCTCTCCCTTCTGCCTCTCT
>CM042423.1:16920773-17260773 GCA_023634145.1 Thymallus thymallus
CATCTCCCTTCTGCCTCTCCCTTCTTTCCGCCTCTCCCTTCTTCCTCTCTCTCTCTCCCTCCCTTCTGTCTCTCCCTCTTTCTCTCCCTTCTGCCTCTCTCTCCCTTCTGCCTCTCTCTCTCTCTCTCCAGCCCTCTCAATTCTTTCCGCCTCTCCCTTCTTTCCGCCTCTCCCTTCTTTCCGCGCCTCTCTCTCTCTTCTTTCCACGCCTCTCTCTCTCTTCTTTCCGCGCCTCTCTCTCTCTCTCTCTCTCTCTGCCTCTCTCTCTCCTGCCTCTCCCTTATTTCCGCCTCTCCCTTCTGCCTCTCCCTTATTTCCGCCTCTCTCTCTCTACCCCCTCTCCCTTCTTTCCGCCTCTCTCTCTCTCTCTCTCTCTCTCCCTTCTGCCTCTCTCTCCCTTCTGTCTCTCTCTCTCTCCCTTCTGTCTCTCTCTCTCTCTCTCCCTTCTGCCTCTCTCTCTCTCTCCCCCCCTTCTGCCTCTCTCTCTCTCTCTCTCTCTCTCTCTCCCCCTCTCCCCGCCTCTCCCTTCTTTCCGCCTCTCCCTTCTTCCTCCCTTCTGTCTCTCTCTCTTTCTCTCCCTTCTGCCTCTCTCTCCCTTCTGCTTCTCTCTCTCTCTCCAGCCCTCTCAATTCTTTCCGCCTCTCCCTTCATTCCGCCTCTCCCTTCTTTCCGCGCCTCTCTCTCTCTCTTCTTCCGCGCCTCTCTCTCTCTTCTTTCCGCGCCTCTCTCTCTCTCTCTCTCTCTCTCTCTCTGCCTCTCTCTTCTGCCTCTCCCCTTATGCCTCTCCCTTATTTCCGCCTCTCTCTCTACCCCCTCTCCCTTCTTTCCGCCTCTCTCTCTCTCTCTCTCCCCCTTCTGCCTCTCTCTCCCTTCTGTCTCTCTCTCTCTCTCTCCCTTCTGCCTCTCTCTCCCTTCTGTCTCTCTCTCTCTCTCTCTCTCTCCCTTCTGTCTCTCTCTCTCTCTCTCTCTCTCCCTTTTGTCTCTCTCCCCCCCTTCTGCCTCTCTCTCTCTCTCTCTCTCTCTCTCCCCCCCTTCTGCCTCTCTCTCTCTCTCTCTCTCTCTCTCTCCCTTCTGCCTCTCTCCCCCCCTTCTGCCTCTCTCTCTCTCTCTCTCTCTCCCTCTCCCCGCCTCTGCCTTCTTTCCGCCTCTCCCTTCTTTCCCCCCCTCTCTCTCTCTCTCTCTCTCTCTCTCTCCCTCCCCCCCCCCCCCCTCTCTCTCTCTCCCTCTCCCCCTCTCCAACACACTGTACACTGAGATAAGTCTTGACTAGCCCAGGACAACATCATGGGCACATCCTCACTCAAAACAGAATACTGTTTGAACCCAGGTGTGGGTTTCTATTGTCACTATCAGCAATGTCTTGTTTAAAAGCAAACCACAGTGTTTTCTCTAGAGTCAGTGTGAAAAGTACGTTTCCTAACAAGAACGCAGACAATCCATTATGTGTAGGAGTAACCGACTCAGTTCCTTTTTATGTATGCTCTCCTAAACATAGCTCTAACCAGAGAAGAAAAATCCCACTTCCTGTGTGCACTACTGTGACTTGGGGCATGATAGGGCATAAAGATAACATAGGCTCTGAAAACATTAGGCCCTAATCTATGGATATCACATGACTGGGAATACAGATATGCATCGGTTGGTCACACATACCAAAAAAAATAAACAGTCAGTATCTGGTGTGCAGCACGACACATCTCCTTCGCATAGAGTTGATCAGGCCTTAATAAAAACTTGTATGCCATCTGTAAACACACACAAAAAAAAAAAGACAGGAACCTTCCCACTAGCCCTGATTGGCTGAGATGATGGCTGAGCTGGACATGCCGAGAGATGAGCTTGAAGTGGTCTGCCACGTAGCATGCTTCTGTCTATAACATGAGCTGGTCAGTAGGTTTTTTATTAAATTTTTAAAAATCAGTGGAATTAGAGTATGATAGCTAAGGAGATGGGAGGAAATTCTGTCGTTTGATTGCAAATATGCGGAGGAAGTTGAAAAGAGAACACACGTCTCCGGATTACATCTTCAAACTAAGGGCAACCATGGCATCCATGACAGAGAGGGAGAAGCATCCATCCATGTATACGGGTAAGATAGTCTAGCTAGCTACATTTTCAGATGTTACACGTTTCAAATTGTCAGAAAGTTGTTTTCATTTCAAGTTAAACCGTACTTTTAGCTATCTAGCTAACGTTACGTTTATGATCTGTGTAGTAATATTATTTGTATCTCAGAGCCATTTGCATTAATAGAATGTTCATGATGTCACTGTGACAACTGTCGATAGACGTACAGTAGCTGGTAAATTCGCTCTGGCTATCTACTACAATTTCCGAGCACTCTCGTCTGATGGCCTTACATGCGAATCATTGAAGAGGGTGTGAACGATGCTGAATGGGTGTAGACAAAGAATAGCTTAGCTCCCCAGTAGGTTTACCAAAACATTCTAGGGCCATTTTCTCAAAAGTGAGGTTACAAGTTTAACGACTTTCAAAGCAGAATTACTTTCCCATTGTTCCTCAACTGTAGTGTATTATATAAAGTACACTTTTGTAGCTCTTTCAAATTTGTTACACAAGACCGAATCGAGCCGGTCGGTCACATTTGTGCACAAAATTTGAGAGAAATAAGCTTTTTTTTTGTGCGTATGGAAAATGTTTGGGATCTTTTATTTCAGCTCATGAAACATGGGACCAAAACTTTACATTTATATTTTTATGTCTTGATTCTGAAATAAAACATTTCACATTCAATTATTCAACATATAAAACATTAATATTAAAAAGAGGTCCAATGCAGTGAAATTATTTCAATATCAAAGAATTTCTGGGTAACAATTACGTACCTTACTGTGATTATTTTTCACTATTTTAATTGAAAACAAACAAATAGCTTCTTAGCAAAAGAGCAATTTCTTACGCAAGAATTTTGCTAGGACTGTCTGGGAGTGTGGAGAGAAAAACTGAAATTTCCAGTGGGCTCCCTGCTAATTTTGAAAGTATGATACATTTTATGAGCACCACCAACACAGTAGCTGGATAAATGGATTCAAAGGGAACCTCTTCTGAATGTGCAATCCAAAAGGATGGCTGTGATTGGTAAATAACCTATAATGTCAATTTCTAATTATGAAATGGGTAATACCATTAAAAGTCACAGAGAGCCCAATCTGGAAACATGTTTGAAGAGTATATGTAGAATAAATGAATGGTAAAAAATGTATTTCATAATATAGACATACTCCATATTTGAGAGAACACTGATGGGTTTACCCTACAATCACTTTTTGACATCACCCCTTTTGATTTGAACAAAAGTTTTACCCATTTTGCATACCCCACCATTACATGAGACAGTAATGTCTTCGTCACGGGAAAAGATAAAACGGTTGAGATTTCTAATTTAAAAGCCTGTTGTTTAGAACTTTGCGGGCACAACACAAACATGTCAGTTGTGAAATATGGTCTAAGCTACAACATATGTGAAAATCCAAAAATATAGATAGCTGTCATTAAAAAGGCTTAAAAACAATTTAAAACATTGTTTTTCAAGAAATTAAATAGTTTGACAATACTGTTTGTACAGCTTTTAAATATCAAACTCAAAACCATGTATCTTTTCCATTGATGAAGACATGGATGTCTCATGGTATGCCAAATGAGTTAACGTTGACCATCTTTGTCTCCTGTATGTTTGGTAATCGGGTCCAAAAAGTAACTTCTCCAAAAAGTCACATTCTTCCATGGGCAAACATGTATCGAAAGTTTTATTTAAATCAAAAGGAATGCTGTGAAAAAGAGATTGGATTCATACGTTTTCTACCTATAAGGAGTATAAGGACACCAAGATGGCTGTATCCTGTACGGTTCACAGATCATAGGGTCTTAATTGGGTATGTAGAAGTCTAAAAAGGGCCTAAAATTGCCAATTTCATCATGATTTTCTCAAATGTATGTAAAAAGCATGTTAAACATCCCTCCTCCCAATGAAGTTCCTATGTGAGAATTGCCAGAACAATCTGATACAAATCTGCTCCTGCTGGCATGAAATCACCCATAAAGGTCTATGTGCATGTTTTGTGGGCATGTAGACATAAACTGAGGTAATCCAGTGATACAACAGGAATAATGAAATGTGTACAAATACATTTTCTATTGCAGGTGCATGGTCAATTCTTTCAAACAAGCATAGTGTATACTTCACACATCACATCAATAGTCTGCTTGTACTACTCCACAGGGTGAATACGGCTGTGGTCACCCATTGTATTTTAATTTGTTCTCCCACCCACCTCATTGACTAGGTCTCTCCTGGCTGCTTCAATTTTGGACTGCTTGATCTATAGCCGTAACACCTTTACATTTCTCCCACCCTTTCTCTGGCTCCTCCCAGGCATTCCATCTTTGCCCTTTAAGGTGAAAGGAGCACTGACAGGAGGACATTGCACAGGTCCTCTCTGGCTCCTCCCAGGAACATGCAGGGCTGAGAAGGAGAGAGAGAGCGCAATTGAGAGAGAAAGAGAGAAAGAGAGAGAAAGAGAGAAAGAGAGAAAGAGAGAAAGAGAGAAAGAGAGAAAGAGAGAAAGAGAGAGAGAGAGAGAGAGAGAGAGAGAATAATTTGGAGACATGGAGGTAGAGAAAGGAGGAGATAGAGGAAGGGAGAGAACGAGAGGAAGGGAGAGAACGAGAGAGGACAGGAAGTAGTGAGCCGTACCCCAGTAATGCGACTAAATGCTGCTTCCCTGTAATTACTTTCTTTATTGGTTTATTTTGCTCTCCTGGGATATATTTATTTATTTGGCTTTTTTCTCCCGCCTTTCTTTTTCCATCCCCCTCACCCTTTCCTTCTCTCGCCCCAAGTCCCTCTTTCCCTCCTCTAACCATATCTCAGTCCTTGGGCATAAATCAGCCCTTTACAAAGAATCGCCTAACAGCCCTTTACAAGAATTGCCTAACAAAGGCGCAGGGGCATGGCGGCGTTGACGCTGGTCGGCGAGGGCGATCTCTGGTCCTGGAGCATCTTGGGAGAATGCGAAATGTCACGCATGTACGCAGAAAGAGTACGAAAAGAGAGCAGTAGGGTAATATGCCTGAGGAGAAAGAGTGGAGGAAAGCTTGAAGGCTTTCTGTGTGGAGAGAGAGAGATCAGATTTCTACCTGTGCATCACGCCCACCTCAGCTGGCTTCCTTTGTTCATGCTGCAGAGGTGTAGAACACCAAACCAATAACTTCAGGCTATATCACTCCAAATGTAACAGAGGTGCTTTGGTGAATCATGCTTGTGCAATGGGTAACTCCCGAGATAATGCTCCTGCTTTAGCTAAGAGGGTTAACAATCTTGTAGCATGCAGCAGCCCCTGGTTCGAATCCGGACAGTTACACAAACACTCTTTTGAGCAAGCACAGTGCAATAGTTAGGCCAACTATATAGTCAATGACATATGGATCAATCAACTCCCTAAGATGTTATGTTTGGACTTTGGACTAATTGCCTGATTGATCATCCAGGCCTACTGAAGGGACTGTGTATTTGACGTGTTACGCAGTATGTGTAGATATAGGTGGGTCGGGAAGGATACGCCTAGATACGACATTATTTGCATGATGCTGCATTTCTCTCAATCAGTAACTGATTCGCAACAGGAGCACAGAAAGCAGCATGTTACCCAATATTCAAATAATTGCTCAAGTTAATCAACAACATTCAGCTCAACTCTTCATGCAACTGGAACAGAACCCACACCAGAACAAGCTGATGAGCTCAGAAAACCTGTAGGCCTACACATACATACACACACACACACATACCGTATATATATCCCCTCCACGCCCATCACCCCACCATGTTTCTCAATTGAGCCATGTCAAAAGCTTTAGTGAAAACCTCCAGACAGACAGACTTACAAGTCAAAGCCCTAAATCTGACAGACAACATTCTAGCGGGGAGGGATAGCAACTGTGGTCAAATCAGTGAGGCTGCACTGCAGACCAACTCAACGGGCCAGAACACCGCTGGCCTGCCCTGTCCTAATCCCAGCTGTTCTGTGGGTGGTTGGAAGGAAGCGCCTGACAGAGCCGGTGGAGTCGGGCCGACCAACACCCCTGCCTGCGCTCCAGACACCAAGGAATGAGGCCAGCGGATCGATACACAAACAAAGTGAGCAGGGGTTTGACCTCTCACTTGTTTTATTTATCACTCGTGCAACCTGTGGAGCCACACAAAGCATGGTGCACAGACTGGAAAGTAACCCAACACTCATAGCTGATTCATATCCAGCCAGGTTTCTCAAGATCCACTTTGAAATTGGACGTCCATCCACGTCCCAAGGTCGTCGGGAGACGCGTTCAAAACCTGTCACTAGGGGCAACGGTGAGCGCTATTACCATCAAGTAGGCTTGGATTTTTGCTAGGGCAGGGTTTCCCAAACTCATTCCACGGAGGGCAAAAACATAAACAAATTCGAAATGTGACGTTTGGAGCAACGAAATTTGACGTTTGGGGAAACGTCTGAATCTGAAGTCAAACTGGTCAAACCATGAGATCTTGCTATTCATATCGAAGTGTATAGGGACTTATTTGCGATCATCAGTGGTAGGGAGAAACTCTCCAAAGTGCCTATGAATAACAGACCTAAGAGTTATTGACCGTGTACCTAATATTGCACTTGAATATGTATGAGTGATATTAGTGTAGGTTATATTACCAGGTCATAACAATGCATCATTTTAAAACAATGTGAAATTCAACACATTAATAACCATACAGGGTGTTTCTTTGTGTTGAACAATGATCTAATGATGTCTATAGCCGGTAGTATAAAGACAACACTGTGTCTCATACACAAATGTAGCCCATCTGTTTCACTCAATAGGGATGTGAGAATATTCTCACCCTGGTATTACTGTGAAAAACACAGGGGCGTGGTTTGCTAGAGCATGAAATAACATGCTGCTGCTCACCCATTTTTTTACTATATACTTTTAGCAATGCCAACAAGCTCTCACAGTCTCACTGCAGAATTAGACGTTTATCCAAGTTTCTCCAAACGTCAAATTTAGAAGTTGCTCCAAACAACACATTTGTAATTGTTTTTGACACCCTGGATTGCTCCTTTTGCTCTGTATCCTTCCACTGGAGTTTGGGTTAAGTTGAAGTGTAATTAAGGGTTAAGGTTAGGTGAAGGGTTAAGGTTAGGGTAAGGGTTAGCTAACATGCTAAGTAGTTGCAAAGTAACAAGTAGTTTAAAAGTTGGTAATTAGCTAAAATGTTAAAGTTGTCTGTGATGAGATTCGAACTCATACATTTGGGTGCCATTTGTTCGCGTTATGTACAGAATAATACGAAATGCTCTGATACCAGGTTGCGTGGCTGGTTTTGAAGGTATTTCTCGATGTCCTCGGGATATGGATAGACGTCCAATTTCAAAGTCAATCTTGAATGATCTCCCTGAGCAATGTGTGGTTAAGATGTATGCAGCACAGCACATACCCACTGTATGAGTTTACATAATTAGGCGATCCCTCCCTTGCGCCACATGCGGATAAATCATATTTAATTGCGCCACTTGGAGATCCTGTAAAGAGCCATTGGAAAATAACACACTATCAAAACATAGTGTCACAGCTTGCCTCTTGAAATAACCCTCCACAAGTTCACCTTATTGGGTATAAATAAATAAAAAGTGATGTAATGAAGCCAAGAGCCGTCCAAACCACGAGAGATCAGTCATGAATAAAGGTTTATCAAATCAAATTAATAACCCTGCACTCTGCTGTAGCCAGATATGTCTTACCTTCAGAGTTTGGAGAGTCCCATCACACGAAATGTCTGCTCAGTTATGCGCTGAAACTAAAATAATGTGCGCCAGGATACCTTCCATAAACAAATTACGAGACCATGTAGGTTGGATGGCTATGGTCTAGATCTAACTGTACGGGTAATAGTCTTTTGGGTAGCATCAAACGATAAAGCCTATGCATGCACTTGCAAGTCCACGGAAAAAGACGCAGTAAATAATGCGAAAATGAAGTCACAAGTTTCAGATTTGAGATCCGTTGGAGTTGATGATACACAGCTACAGGTCTCAAATGCACGTCTGCCCATGCGCTTATGCAACGAACTACTGCCAGCTGCCAGCACTTAGTGCCAAGTTAAAATAGATCGCTAGAGCCGTACATAAGTAATATGTTATGCTTTGAGGCTCACACCGCAGTGGTTCAGCTCAATCTACTGTCTCACAGTCCCACCTATTTGCGATGCCTCATCGTAGCACCCCATCCGCAATAAATGTGCATGAATGATGAAGGTATTTATTTATACATTTGGGGCATATAGGCTATTAGGGCTGGTCATTTTATTCGTAGGCAATATGTTTGAATTGTCTTTCATAATTGTTAGGTAGATGTAGATATTGGTTACATTTTACAGCTTTTTTTAAGGCTAATAGGCCTACTAATTTTAGGCTGACATAGGCCTAACACACAGGCCGAGTCTGTTTGCCATATCAGTGTTCAACATGCAAAACATCTAGGCTACATATCATTTAAGCCTTCTGACATTGCGAGACTATGGAGAACATGCTTGGTATGTTGATGTCGAAGATTTGGGCAGTCTCCTGATTCAGAATGGTTCATGTCGATTTGTTATTCAATCGATTTGACAACAGTAGGCTATTCATTGTTATAACTAAAGACAGGTGGCTCAAGTCACAGAGAGAGATACTCGCAAAGCCAGTGTTTTTAAACTAGAGATGTCACGTTATGTCAATCAATCTTAAATTCAACATTTAAACCAATAAAATTGCAGTACTCACACATGCCCATCCTCTAAAGTTCTGCCCAACCAGGAAGTTAGAAGCCGACCGTGTCAGAGGTAGGTTTTAGCTTCATGGAAATGTCACATCGTATATTTTGTATAATAACACTATAATAACACTATAACACTAAATATACTGATAACACTTGTATTTCTAACATTTATAAGATGGGGCAAATAGAAGCCGATACGTGTTACTTTCACGCTTACTATTGCCTTTCTCTGGTTGACTGCATGCTTTAAGTCACTGTCCAGGTATAGTTTATCAGCTAATCCGTGCGTTTATTTAGTGGACACGTCATATCATCCTTATCATAAATACTGTATTACTTACCCTCTTAATTTCTGTCTATAGCTTACTATACAACAGACTGTGAAAGGAAATATAGGTAGCCTATTCTGTGTCAATAACCATTTATTTTAGTCTCATCTCAGACCAGACCATTGGCTAAGCTAAATAAACAGTGGAAACTGCAACACACTCAGCTTTTCACAGGTCTTGGAGCGGGTCCCTGGGACATGGACACCTGTTTATTATCATACACTGATATTCCCTTGTATACACATCAGATTCATTGTATACACTCCCGAGGAACGAAGAGGGGTTACTAGAAGGGGTAAAAGGCACCATGGATAGCCAGGAGGTGGGAGCCATGCTGAATGAGTGTCACAGGGCTGTGTCTGCAGCAGGACTGGTGGTGGTGGAGCCCACAGAGGAAGCCCAGCTCAACTTCCAAAGATACCGAGGTACACCAGCAGAGGGTGCCCTTTGCCTAGTTATAAAACTATGGCTGGGACAAAGTTTGTAGCTTTGCGTGGCCATAATGTTTTGTCAGGTGTTTAAATCTACAGTAGAATAGGATTGAATACAAATAAAATAATTGATGCAGCGGTCTAAGGCACTGCATTGCGGTGTCAGTACAGCCTGGGGTTCGATCCCATAGGGTGGCGCACAATTGTCCCAGTGTCGTCCGGGCTAAAGGAGGGTTTGGCCAGGGGGGAGCTCTAGCGACTCCTTGTGGCAGGCCAGGTGCCTGCAGGCTGACTTCTGTCATCAGTTGAACGTGTTTCCTCCGACACATTGGTGCAGCTGGAACCACCACTAACTCAGCTGAACATAGTTTTCCGTCGGAGTAACCCTCAAGGTTTACTGTTTGTTTTATTGTTCACATTACTTCATCTGTTGTCTAGTTGGTGTCTTTCTTTCTTTTTAATGCAGGAGTTTTTCAACTCACTCAATATTGTTAGCCTGAATGCTAGCGGTCTGAGAGATCTTACAAAAAGGAAAGCCTTATTTGTATATTGTAAACGCAGTAACGCACATTTAGACTTTCTTCAGGAAACTAATTTGTGTGAAAATGACTTGACATTTTGGAAGTCACAATGTGGAGACACGGCGTATCTAAGTCATGGATCAAACCATTCTGCTGGTGTTTTGACGCTTATCCACAAGTTTAAAGGCGGCATTCTAGAATCCACGTCTTCACAGGATGGGAGATGGGTCATAGTAACTGTCAAACATGACAATGCTATTTCCATCATCTGTAATGTGTACGGACATAACTCACATGCTCCAAATAAGACCCTTTTAGCCCAATTTAACAGAAGATTACAGGATTTACTCAACAAATATTCAGAGGCTTTTCTAATTCTCTCAGGGGATTTTAACGAAACGCCTGATGATTCAGCTGATCGATTTCCTCCTAGAATGAGTCAAAGCTCTCAAAATAGCAATATCATTTATTTATTTAACCTTTCTTTAACTAGGCAAGTCAGTTTTGAGCAAATACTTATTTACAATGACGCTTACCTGCAGGGTCAGCCATAGTAGCACAGCGCCCCTGGAGCAAATTAGGGTTAAGTGCCTTAAGTGTGTGAGTTAAGTTCCAACATTTGTTTAGTCTTGGACCATTAGTTTAGTCTTGGACAGCCTGGGCTCCTGAGTGGTGCAGCAGTCTAAGGCACTGCATTTCAGTGCTAGAGGCGTCACTCCAGACCCTGGTAAGATTCCAGGCTGTATCACAATCCGGCTGTGATTGGGAGTCCAAAGGGCGGTGCACAATTGGCCCAGCGTCGCCCGGGTTTGGCCGGGTTAGGCCGTCATTGTAAATAAGAATTTGTTCTTAACTGACTTTCCTTGTTGAATAAAGGTTAAATAAAAATACACTGTCTGTGTGGGTGGACCATTTCAGTTTGTCAGTGATGTGTACGCTGAGGAACTTGAAGCTTCCCACCTTCTCCACTGCGGTCCCGTCTATGTGGATAGGGGGGGTGCGCCCTCTGCTGTTTCCTGAAGTCCACGATCATCTCCTTAGTTTTGTTGACGTTGAATGAGACGTCATTTTCCTGGCACCAAACTCCCAGAGCCCTCACCTCCTACCTGTAGGCTGTCTTATCGTTGTTGGTAATCAAGCCTACTACTGTTGTGTCGTCTGCAAACTTGATGATTGAGTTGGAGGTGTGCTTGGCCACACAGTCATGGGTTAACAGGGAGTACAGGAGAGGGCTGAGCATGCACCCTTGTGGGGCCCCAGTGTTGAGGATCAGCGAAGAGGAGATGTTGTTTCCTACCTGGGTGGCGACACGTCAGGAAGTCCAGGACCCAGTTGCACAGGGCGGGGTTCAGACTCAGGGCCTCGAGTTTGATGATGAGCTTGGAGGGTACTATAGTCAATGAACAGCATTCTTACATAGGTATGCCTCTTGTCCAGATGGGATAGGGCAGTGTGTAATGTGGTGGCGATTGCATCGTCTGTGGATCTATTGTGGACGGTAAGCAAATTGAAGTGGGTCTAGGGTGGCAGGTAAGGTGGAGTTAATACGTTTCGGAGGACGTATGACTCGACCTTCGCCTCTCCCGAGCCCGTTGGGGAATTGCAGCGATGAGACAAGATCGTAATCACGAAAAAAGTGGATACATTTTTTTTAAATAATAATTTATTGTGAATATGAATGACCTTTATCACTTACTGTATAAGGAACCCATACATCTCAAATAGACCCATTCAACTTTAGAGAAGCTTTTACGTGTTCTTCTTTATAATGTTTTCGCTTCACCATATTCTGTCCACTTATTTCCAGAGTCCCTGTCAGTTGAACTAAGCATGCTCCTGCAGGAGGCAGTGGCGATGAGGTGGCCCTTTGTACCAGAGAAGTGGCAATACAAGCAGTCAGTCACTTCCCAGGACAAAGTCAACTTGAAGGACTTAATAAGTCAAAGTCTACCACAGCTACTGGTAATATGACCCTGCATGGCTTCCACTTATAGCAAAGCAAAATCAAACAAAGCACTCCCTGATGAAGGCATATGTTTTGGTAGACTAGGGTGCCAAAGTGTTTTGACTTTGAATGTATTGATACAAGATGCCATAAAAAACCATAGCCATTTATCACTAAAAGACTGTCTTCGAAGTGGTTTAAACTCTTGATTGATTTTGATGTGTCAGGCTCTGCTGAAGGCGTCCATCTTGGCCAGGGAACCCCAGTGGGCGGCGGGTGTGGTCTTCCTGATGGATCGGTTCCTGTATTGGACAGATGAGTCCAGCCGGCTGCTGAAGATCACCAAGCTCCTCCACAGACACTACCCAGGAACCTCCATCGCCCCCCAGCTGGTCATACGACAGGCCAGGGTCTACCTCAACGACGGTGAGTGAGGTCATCATTCTGCGACTCCAGACTATATTTCTCACAGACTGGTTATTTGTTTTTTTACTGACTATATTAGAGTCCATGCTGTGTATTGCAATACTAGTTATTTGTTTTTTATTTTATTTACCATACTATCAAGATGAAGCTCCTTAGCCTTAAAGGAACATTCCACCACAAAACATTTTTGGGGTATTTGTTTCATTAGTCCGTTGTTGACATTTCTGTGTTTTGAAAGTTACACATCTTGAAAACGTGATTGCTGACAAGCTAAATATTAGCTAACATAAGTCAACAACGGACGAATGAAACAAATACCAGAATTTTCCTTTAAGTATGATGCTTTGTACCATTTGTCGTGCTTGTTGTCTCACCCACAGGTAAACTCCAGAAGGCAGAGTACATACTGAGCAGTCTCATCAACACTAGTGGAGCAACAGGTAGGCTTACAAAATGCAATTCTCTTACCATTTAATGTTCCATACGAGGGTCTGTGTTAACCAGTGTGTTTGAAATCTGCAGGTTGCTGGATATATCAGTCTGACAGTGATAAGACTCTTATCCAGGCGGTCAGTGTGCAAGTGCGTGGACAAGTTCTGCAGAAACTCGGTAAGGAGAGAAAGAGACTCTGATTCTGTGTATTTATCCTTTATCCCCATCTCTGAATGGTAATGTTTCATCTCAGGACTGTGGCTGGAGGCTGCCGAGCTGATCTGGACCTCCCTGGTCGGTTATTACGCTCTTCCTCAACCTGATAAAAAGGTGGAGCCAAAACATCCAGTACACCCCAATGACTAACTGAATACTAAATCACACAACAAATCTGTGAACTGCTCATATTTTCCTCCGTTGGTATTATAACTACTAGGTTGAATATGTGTTTAGTATGTGTTTTGATTTGTAGGGCATTGGAACATCCCTTGGGATTCTGGCCAACATATTGGTGTCTATGAATGATGGAGACTTCCATGCGTTTAAGACCAATCCAGGCATTGACTTGGTGAGCACTCAGTCTTATGTTCTAAAGATGCACATTGACGTCAGCATGAGTTGTATGATTTATGACGCTTTTCGAATATCTCTGACCTCTGCATGACCTCAGTGTATATCTTTATGTCTGGAGTAGTGTTTTCTCGGAAACAATGGCCATCGTCTCCTCTCAGCAGCTGAGGCAGCTAAAATGGCGGTGGTGTACAGCCAGTATGCCTCGCTGTACGTGTTAACCAACGTGGTGAGTCCTCTCTTTCTCTGTTTTGTGTTTTTCTGGGGGGGGCGGTTGTGGTGGATAAGAGAGAAGTCTTCTAGAAAGGCTCAAGCTTACTGCTAGGTGAGCACTGTAGCACAACTGCCTATTAACATAATACTAGATATTATGCTATGTCATTCTCGCTCTCTTTCTTTCTTTCTTTCTTTCTTTATCTTTCTCCAGGTCACGCAAGGCACCTGTCTGTTGTCCTACAGTTTCTCAGTAGAATGCCCCGCCTCGGACAAACACTCCTTCCTCCTCCAGGCCAAGGAAGCCTTTGAGATCGGGCTACTTACCAAAACAGGGGGGGACAAGGTCACTAGCAAACAGGAGCTCCACACATTCCTCAAGGCAGCCTACTCTCTTACTGTCAGTCACAAGTGGCTAGGCACCCCACAGAAGACAGTGGACCAGGCCAGATTGGTATGCCGGGAGGCTTTGGAGAAATTCTATGCCTACTGCCATGCAGACAGCCAAAAGAGAGATGCCCTCTGCAGTGGAGTTATGAGTCTGATAACCCAAGTGAAGAATCTACTGCGGGTCAATCCATTCCTGAACTCAGACAAGGGGTCGTTCATCCCGGATAGCTACAGAGACATGGTGGAAGAGAGAGCGGTGCGGTTCACTCTGGATGGTTTCTCCCAGGTGATGGAGAGGTTCAGGCAGTACCACACCTCTGTGTGTGAGGCCTCTGAGGCAAGCTGTAGGAGGAAGCATAAAGGCCCCCAGTCTGGACTCTGTATAACAGCACTGGGGACCACAGCAACGGCCCCTAACACAGAGTGTGCCACTGAGAACCACACGCCCCAAAAAGCCACACATAAACAAGAGTTAGACAGAAACAAAGCACCCAATGCCTCTTGTTTAGCTCCAAAGTTACCACACGAACAGGAGCTCTGTACAACTCTGGGTAGCACTGAAGAGCTACCAAGCAATAGCTATAATAAAATGGCTCGCAAATCACTCAGTAGCAGCCTTGGGTCCTCATTTGAAAAAGTGTCTTTGAACAGCGCTGGGTCTCCCCTCAGTAGTAGTGGCAACAAAGACAGCAGTGTTCCGGATAAGGTGAACATGGAATATCTGTGCGGTCCAAACTGTCTTACCGAGGTTAGTGAAGATGGGTTGGAAAATGGGTCAGAATCTAAAAACAAGACCAGGAAAAGAGATGGCCTCGGAGCAAGTCTCAGTGCTCAGGCAGGATCCAACTCTTACACCCGGGTCACTTCGTCATCCTCCAACCACACAGGAAGTGATGTCGAGCAGTTTGAAATGATTGACGAACAGAGTCTAATAGAGACTGTGGAGACTGAGGAGGAGTGTCACAGAGGTGGTGCGTCAGTGTCTGTGAGACCTACAGGAGACGGAACAGTGATGCATCCTGGGTACCAAGACAAGTCGAGGACTTCCTCCTTTAGCTCCATCGGCGACAGCCTCGGCTCCCAGTCATCATGGCAGAAACTATCTCTGTCTGACACACCCCGTGAGGCAGCTGCAGTACCACAAATACGTTCTGCAGCCCCAGCAACTGTAAATGAACACAGAGATCCCGCTGCCTCCCAGATAGTTCCAACCTTCAATGTGGATCAAGAAGCAGAAACGGAGGAAGACACTGAATCACCTCACCCCATTGGGCCGAACAGTGCTTCAGCCTATTACAAAAGACCTCCACAACTAGGATCTGAGGGCCTCATCCCAGAGCAGTGTCTCTCTACAGAGATAGACAGCTCCTATGAGATGGTGGAGGAAGAGATAGGACACGTAGTTAACAACACTGAACCCTGTGCTAAAGAGAACCAGATTCCCTCTCATCATAACTCCTCATGCTATGCCTGTCTAAAGCACAGCATCGTGGGTGATCTAGTGCCTGAGAACCAGTACGTTTTGACAGAGGAGGACTACAACGCCCTCCTAGCTGGGATGTGTCATGGCTGTCTGGTAAAGAGACTGCAGAGTGACATGAAATTCAAGCTTGGGAAACAGAAAAGTGTCTACAGTGAGTTCCTATTGCCTCAAAGTGTTATAGAAAATGTAAAATCATGGTTGTTTTGTGTTTTTCAAGGTAAAAGGCAACTTGGAATACTTGAAATAATTATTAAGTACTAATATGATACTAATAAGATTAGATATACAAATGTAATGTTTAGCACAATGTTTAATACACCAACAGCCACTTCAGATAGAGGTTATTTAACATTAATATTATGTTACATAAAATGCACACTTTCTTGAACTTGTACTCGACTATCCTAAAACTGTGATGGAAATGACTAGTTTCCGAACATATACAGTTGAAGTCGGAAGTTTACATAAACTTAGGTTGAAGTCATTCAAATTATTTCATGTTAACAAACTATAGTTTTGGCAAGTCAGATAGGACATCTACTTTGTGCATGACAACAATTGTTAACAGACAGATTATTTCACTATATCACAATTACAGTGGGTCAGAAATGTACATACACTAAGTTGACTTTGACTTTAAACAGCTTGGAAAATTCCAGAAAATTATGTAATTGCTTTAGAAGCTTCTGATAGGCTAATTGACATCATTTGAGTCAATTGGAGGTGTACCTGTGGATGTATTTCAAGGCCTACCTTCAAACTCAGTGCCTCTTTGCTCGACATCATGGGAAAATCAAAAGAAATCAGCCAAGACCTCTGAAAAACAATTGTAGACCTCCACAAGTGGTTCATCCTTGGGAGCAATTTCCAAATGCCTGAATTAAGGTACCACGTTCATCTAAACAATAGTACGCAAGTATAAACATCATGGGACCACACAGCCGTCATACCGCTCAGGAAGCAGACGTGTTCTGTCTCCTAGAGATGAACGTACTTTGGTGCGAAAAGTGCAAATAAATCCCAGAACAACAGCAAAGGACCTTGTGAAGATGCTGAAGGAAACCGTTACAAAAGTATTTATATCCACAGTAAAATGAGTCCTATATCGACATAACCTGAAAGGCCGCTCAGCAAGGAAGAAGCCACTGCTCTAAAACCGCCATAAAAAAGCCAGACTACGGTTTGCAACTGCACATGGGGACAAAGATCATACTTTTTGGAGAAATGTCCTCTGGTCTGATGAAACAAAAATAGAACTGTTTGGCCATAATGACCATAATGTGGGCAGAACTGAAAAGCGTGTGTGAGCAAGGAGGCCTACAAACCTGACTCACTTACACCAGTTATGTCAGGAGGAATGGGCCAACATTCACCCAACTTATTGTGGGAAGCTTGTGGAAGGCTACCCGAAACGTTTGAACCAAGTTAAACAATTCAAAGGCAATGCTACCAAATACTAATTGAGTGTATGTAAACTTCTGACCCACTGGGAATGGATGAAAGAAATAAAAGCTGAAATAAATCATTCTCTCTACTATTATTCTGACATTTCACATTCTTAAAATAAAGTGGTGATCCTAACTGACCTAAGACAGGGAATTTGTACTAGGATTAAATGTCAGGAATTGTGAAACTGAGTTCAAATGTATTTGGCTAAGGTGTATGTAAACTTCCGATTTTCAACTGTAAACTATTTCCAGCGTACACAGCGTACGCGGTTGCACTGAAGTTTACAAGTTATTTATATTACATGGTAAAATGTTATTTTGCGTTGTAATAACCTCTAAATTATGTGTTCTTATCTCCAGGTGCTCTCCTTCTGAAGTACTCCAGGGCCTCTGGACTGTGGACGTCCAAGGAGACCTATGTGTACATTGGAGAGCCAATAGGGAAGCAAGGCCAGCAGAGAATGGCATTATGGGTTCAGTTTCTACACCAGGAAGAGAGGCTGAGCAGGTTAGTAGGGATAAATAAAGTTGTGTTTTAATTGAATTGATCTTCGACTATCACATATGATACACAGAAACTTCTGAATTCTAACTTGAGAGATACTCACATTTTCGCACAATCTCCCATCAACATTATGTGTGCCTGTCTCAAGTTAGGATTGGGCCTAATGTGAACGTGTTCTCCTTTTCCCTTCAGATACGTGGGGAAGGAGTACCTAGAACCTAAGGGCATCCAGTTCCATCTGAGTGACGTGGAGAGGCAGATGACGGCCCAGTACTACGTTACAGAGTTTAACAAGAGACTCTACAAGGAAAAAGTGACAGCTCAGATCTTCTTCATCCCTTCAGAAGTGCTACTGGTAAGGCAATTAACTAACATCCCACTGATCATCGATTCATTGGTGATTCTAAGTACTCTGATAGCCTGGTCCCAGATCGGTTTGAGTATCTCCATAGGAGTCGGCTATACAGCACAAACAGATCTGGGATCAGGCTAGTACTCTGTGGCTTAGCTTCCTAATGTATTATGCAACGGGGGGGATTGACATTGTAATAACACAATGAAATATTGCCATACTTTTCCAGACATCACACACACACAACTAATCCTTTGAATCTCATTTGATTCACTTTTTTAATTAACATTGGGACCTGTTGTGCCAAAGCTACACAGTGAGTGTGCTTTACCCCAGGAAGAAAGAAACCAGCTTCACCATGGTCACATTGAAATATATATTTTTTTTACTATTCTTCTTACTAGCACTGATTTTGCTGATAGCTGCTTTTATAAAGGACCGTTTTTACTTGCTATGACTGTGATATGTGGTTGTTTTATTTACACAGCTGGTTGTTTTGTTTCAGATCTTGGAGGGGGATGAGGTGGTGGACTGTGTGACAGTGGAGCCCTACATGCTGGGGGACTTTGTGAAGCTCACCAACAACACTACTAAAGTGGACAAGAGGTTCAAGGCCTCAGAATATGGCATCGCTTTCGGACATTTCACCTACCAGTTCTCTGGATGCCAAGAGGTTGTCGTCGACCTACAAGGTGTGTGTGTGTGCCTGTCTGTGTATGTCTCGGGTGACTATTAAGTTAATTATTAAGTTCATTTGTTGAATCTGTTCTAATTCAGCAATTTACATAATTTTCTATCTGCCACTATCTCTCTCTTTTCTCCCTCTTTCTTTCCCCAGGGTGGGTGACCGCCAATGGGAAGGGGCTGACGTACCTCACAGACCCCCAGATCCACTCTCTCAGGACCCCTAAAGGTGCCACTAACTTCGCAGAGAGGGGGGTCAGGTATTTCCTAAAGGACCAGCATGGACCAGAATGCAACAGTATCTGTGACCTACTGTCACTGGACAAACTGCAGTAACATACGTCTTGAAAACAGTGATGTCTACTACAGATAGAGATGTGTGTGTCTGTGTGCTGGGGCTCCTTGACAACTCTCGAACAAGCATATTGTTTTGCACTAAAATATGTGCATTGCGATTCCCTACCACAATGCACAATGCACATTCTGATATATTAGACATGGGCTGATCCTGTGGTGAAAACAGCAGTGTAGTGAAACTCATTCAGTAGCATGTGATTTCATTTCTAGAAGTGAGAGTTGTCTGCTTCATTGCCAACCTCGAGCAATTCTGTTGAAAATCATCAATGTACTGTAAGTGTTTTTGTGACCCTTGAATCCACTCTCATTTATGTATGTGTTTATTACCTAAGGCCTGCCCTCTGTTGTAGCCTACAAAGACTATGACTAGGAATCTCATGTTTTATTAAATTGACATTGATCTGTTTTATTTGCTTTTGAATTGATTAAATGCAATCACAGAAAATGAAAGATGAACCTGCTGCTGTGTATCCATTCACCTGTACCTTAACCAAACACTGGAGGGATTGTAGCTCGGCTGATTCGACCGAACAAGGAAGTAACATTGGTCTGGTTAGATTAGCCAGGATAGCACCTCACACTCTCACAACAAACCAATGAGGCTCCAAATGATTTGATAACTCATGGGTACTTTATCAAATCTCGCTGAGTGAACCAGGGCTGTATTCATTAGGCACCAAATGGAAGAAAACTGACTGAAACAGGGAGGGACTACTTATATTTGTCATATAAGAAATGCACATTTTGTTTTCTGTTGCAAAACATTTTAAAACATTTACAGTTGTGTGCCCCAATGGATACAACTGGGGATGACTTATACAATGTTCACTAGGCGCAAGTTCAGGCATCAGGTGACACTTGCCCACCCCCTGGATCATATGACCGTGATGTCACAGATGTTGCTGTTGGCGCATGTAACCTGTTTCATTCCATTACAGGTTTTACTAGATTACTCCAACAATGTTTATTTATACATTCTTGTCCTCTCCTGACCAACTATACACAGGATACAGATTACAGTACAGGGGACAGCAAATAAATCCATACATAATGCCATCTTTAGACGCATCACACTCCATACAGTGCATCCATATATTAATTCAGATCAGACAGCTATATCCTAAAGTTATATTGCTCAGGCACAGTCACATAACGCATTATCATATGTCTCTTATCAAGATAAGATAATAGCCTTTACAGTTCATTATCTTAGCCTGGCCCATGGAAACATACTTTGGTCTAATAGGACAGGGGTTTCTGGGCCGCGGGTGAGAATGAAAACCTGGAACCTGTGCTGACCTGGGATTTGGAGCCTCAGTGTCGTCCTGTTTATAAGGAAGTGACTTTGCACTCCTACAGCAGTCCATCTGCTTGTTGGTGTGAGTGTGAGTGTGTGTGTGACATTTGGAAGCATGAGGACCTTCGTGTTGTTGATGTGCCTTGCAGTGGGCTGCCTGGCTCAGGCACCTCATCCGTGCAGTAAGTAAAATAAATTGTATTGTAAATTGTATTGTAAACTTAAGAGCTGTAGTGTTATGAATGCCTGACCCCTCCAGTCAAAGGTTAGCTCCTGCGTACTGCATAGCCCTGATTTAACACCTGTACTGTAGGCAGAGCAGAGCTGTAAAAGTCATGTGATGGCATTTTTGGTGGATGTTTTCATTTATGTTTATAATGTATAGTCCACTTTTACAGCTAAATTGATAATTTAGCACAACAGAATGGATAAATGTTTAACTTGTTACCAATAAAACACCTTTCCCTTGCTTAGGGTCTCCCCCTCTTTTGACTGGAGCCATGTCTGTGGTAAGTCTGTTTGTTTCTCCATAGTAGGTGGGAATATGGTGGTTCCCATAGTGATATCAGACGGAACATTTTGACAAATACTGTAAATATTTAGAAAATATTGATATCCTGCCTTTAATATTGAACATAAATTTAAACGCAATATGTAAAGTGTTGGTCCCATATTTCATGAGCTTAAATAAAAGATCCCAGAATTTTTACATACGCACACAAAACGTATTTCTCTCAGATTTTGTGCACAAATTTGTTAGTGAACATTTCTCCTTTGCCAAGATAATCCATCCACCTGACAGGTGTGGCATATCAAGAAGCTGATTAAACAGAATGATAATTACACAGGTGCACCTTGTGCTGGGGACAATAAAAGGCCACTCTAAAATGTGCAGTTTTGTAACACAACACAATGCCACAAGTTTTGAGGGAGTGTGCAATTGGAATGCTAACATCAGGAATGTCCACCAGAGCTGTTGCCATTCAAGACTTGAGAATTCAATGTTCATTTCTCTACCATAAGCCGCCTCCAACGTAGTTTTAGAGAATTTGGCAGTACTTCCAATCGGCCTCACAACCGCAGACCACGTGTATGTTGACAGTGCATGTCAGAGAAAAAACCAAGCTATGAGGTCGAAGGAATTGTCCGTAGAGCTCAGAGACAGGATTGTGTCGAGGCACAGATCTGGGGAAGGGTACCAAAACATTTCTGCAGCATTGAAACAGTGGCCTCCATCATTCTTAAATGGAAAAAGTTGGCCGCCCGGCCAAACTGAGCAATCGGGGGAGAAGGGTCTTGGTCAGAGAGGTGACCAAGAACCCGATGGGCACTCTGACAGAGCTCCAGAGTTCCTCTGTGGAAATTAGATAACCTTCCAGAAGGACAACCATCTCTGCAGCACTCCACCCCTTCAGGCCTTTATGGTAGAGTGGCCAGACGGAAGCCACTCCTCAGTAAAAGGCACATGACAGCCCGCTTGGAGATTGCCAAAAGGCACCTAAAGGACTTTCAGACCATGAGAAATAAGATTCTCTGGTCTGATCTGATGAAACCAAGGATTGAACTCTTTGGCCTGAATACCAAGCATCACGTCTGAAAGAATCCTGGCACCATCCCTACGGTGAAGCATGGTGGTGACAGCATCATGCTGTGGGGATGTTTTTCAGAGGCAGGGACTGGGAGACTAGTCAGGATCAAGGGAAAGATGAACGGAGCAAAGTACAGAGATCCTTGATGAAAACCTGCTCCAGAGTGCTTAGGACCTCAGACTGGGGCGAAGGTTCACCTTCCAACAGGACAACAACCCTAAGCACACAGCCAACGCAGGAGTGGCTTCGGGACAAGTCTCTGAATGTCTTTGAGTGGCCCAGTCCGATCTAACATCTCTGGAGAGACCTGAAAATAGCTGTGGAGCGACGCTCCCCATCCAACCTGACAGAGCTTGAGAGGATCTGCAGAGACTAATGGGAGAAACTCCCCAAATACAGGTGTGCCAAGATTGTAGCGTAATACCCAAGAAGACTTGAGGCTGTAATCGCTGCTAAAGGTGCTTCAGCAAAGTACTGACTGAAGGGTCTGAATACTTATGTAAATTTGATATTAATTTGCTAACAAATAAAAAAAAACAGTTTCTGTTTTGTAATTTGGGTTATTATGTGTAGATTAATGAAGAAGAAAAACGATTTAATACATTTTTAAATAACGTAACAAAACATGTGGAAAAGGTCAAGGGGTCTGAATACTTTCTGAACGCACTGTATGTGGAGTTTATATGGAGTGTATATGGAGTGTATGTGGAGTGTATATGGAGTTTATATGGAGTTTATATGGAGTGTATATGGAGTGTATGTGGAGTGTATATGGAGTTTATATGGAGTTTATATGGAGTGTATATGGAGTGTATATGGAGTTTATATGGAGTGTATATGGAGTGTATATGGAGTGTATATGGAGTGTATATGGAGTTTATATGGAGTGTATATGGAGTGTATATGGAGTGTATATGGAGTTTATATGGAGTGTATATGGAGTGTATATGGAGTGTATATGGAGTGTATATGGAGTTTATATGGAGTTTATATGGAGTGTATATGGAGTGTATATGGAGTGTATATGGAGTGTATATGGAGTTTATATACAGTATGTGAAAAAAATGGTAAAATACAAATTTGGTAAATAAAAAAGAAAAGCAAATAATATTGATATGGTTATGATATAATCTGCTATCTGTCCTTTCAGGCAAATGAGAAGTTTCATGCATATGCAAAATACGACTATGACGCGATAGGCGAGCGTATCCGCTTCAAGGAGATGGGATCTTATGAGAACAAGACATTTGGCCTGGATGCACTTTTGCTCTTCAGAGAGGTAACAAGCACTTATTCACAACAACAACCATTTATTCAATATAACATACTGGTAAACACAAGTCACAGTCATGCACATCCAGTTTATTCATATAAAAACAGAGATGCATTGTTAGAAAAACAATGGTTTCCTACCAAAAAAAACAATATGCCTGCCATGAAACATATGCGTATCTTCCCCCAACATCTTCCAGGGTGTCATGTATACGATTAACCACAAGAACCGCACATGTAAGAAGGAGAGGCTGAAGAAGGAGGACTTCCACCCCATGGAGATCCCTGCAGATGCTGCTCTGCTGGGGCAGGTGATCCTAGGGAGCTCCTCTGGTCCAGGACAGGGTCTGCTGGTCAACACCTGGTATGGAGAACGTGCAACCCCAACTGGTGGTAAGGGACAGGGCATGGCTTGATTCTTGCCTTTTATTTGTGACCTTCCTCTTTCTGAGGAACACCAGAATCAAATCAAATCAAATATAATTTGTCACATGCGCCAAATACATCAGGTGTAGACCTAACAGTGAAATGCTTACTTACAAGCCCTTAACCAATAATGCAGAGTTTTTTAAAAAGTAAGTAAGAAAAATGTGCTAAATTAACTGAAGGCAAAATAGTAACACAATAAAAGAACAATAGCGAGGCTATATACAGGAAGTACCATTACAGAGTCAATGTGAGGAGGCTATATACAGGAAGTACCGGTACAGAGTCAATGTGAGGAGGCTATATACAGGAAGTACCGGTACAGAGTCAATGTGAGGAGGCTATATACAGGAAGTACCGGTACAGAGTCAATGTGAGGAGGCTATATACAGGAAGTACCATTACAGAGTCAATGTGAGGAGGCTATATACAGGAAGTACCAGTACAGAGTCAATGTGAGGAGGCTATATACAGGAAGTACAGAGTCAATGTGAGGAGGCTATATACAGGAAGTACCGGTACAGAGTCAATGTGAGGAGGCTATATACAGGACGTACCGGTACGGAGTCAATGTGAGGAGGCTATATACAGGAAGTACCGGTACAGAGTCAATGTGAGGAGGCTATATACAGGAAGTACCGGTACAGAGTCAATGTGAGGAGGCTATATACAGGAAGTACCGGTACAGAGTCAATGTGAGGAGGCTATATACAGGAAGTACAGAGTCAATGTGAGGAGGCTATATACAGGAAGTACCGGTACAGAGTCAATGTGAGGAGGCTATATACAGGAAGTACCAGTACAGAGTCAATGTGAGGAGGCTATATACAGGAAGTACCGGTACAGTGGGGGGTACGGGTTAGTCAAGGTAATTGAGGTAATATGTACATGTACTGTACAGTTGAAGTCGGAAGTTTACATAGACTTAGGTCATTAAAACTAATTTTTCAACCACTCCACAGATTTCATGTTAACAAACTATAGTTTTGGCATCGACTTTGTGCATGACAAAAGTAATTCTTCCAACAATTATTTACAGACAGATTATTTCACTTATAATTTATAATTCACTATATCACAATTCCAGTGGGTCAGAAGTTTACATACACTAAGTTGACTGTGCCTTTAAACAGCTTTAAAATTCCAGAAAATTATGTCATGGTTTTAGAAGCTAATTGACATCAACTCAGTGCCTCTTTGCTCGACATCATGGGAAAATCAAAAGAAATCAGCCAAGACCTCAGAAAAAAAAATGTAGACCTCCACAAGTCTGGTTCATCCTTGGGAGCAATTTCCAAACGCCTGAATGTACCACGTTCATCTATACAAATAATAGTGCGCAAGTATAAACACCATGGGACCAAGCAGCCATCATACCGCTCAGGAAGGAGATGCGTTCTGTCTCCTAGAGATGAACGTACTTTGGTGCGAAAAGTGCAAATAAATCCCAGAACAACAGCAAAGGACCTTGTGATGATGCTGGAGGAAACAAGTACAAAAAGATCTATATCCACAGTAAAACAAGTTCTATATCTACATAACCTGAAAGGCTGCTCAGAAAGGAAGAAGCCACTGCTCCAAAACCGCCATAAAAAAGCCAGACTACGGTTTGCAACTGCACATGGAGAAAAATATCTGACTTTTTGGAGAAATGTCCTCTTGGCTGATAAAACAAAAATAGAACTGTTTGGCCATAATGACCATTGGAGGAAAAAGGGGGAGGCTTGCAAGCCGAAGAACACCATCCCAACCGTGAAGCACGGGGGTGGCAGCATCATGTTGTGGGGGTGCTTTGCTGCAGGAGGGACTGGTGCACTTCACAAAATAGATGCCATCATGAGGAAGGAAAATGATGTGGATATATTGAAGCAACATCTCAAGACCTCAGTCAGGAAGTTTAAGCTTGGTCGCAAATGGGTCTTCCAAAATGGACAATGACCCCAAGCATACTTCTAAAGTTGTGGCAAAATGGCTTAAGGACAACAAAGTCAAGGTATGGGAGTGGCCATCACAAAGCCCTGACCTCGATCCTACTGGGAATGTGATGAAAGAAATAAAAGCTGAAATAAATCATTCTCTCTACTATTATTCTATTTCACATTCTTAAAATAAAGTGGTGATCCTAACTGACCTAAGACAGGGAATTTTTACTAGGATTAAATGTCAGGAATTGTGAAAAACTGAGTTTAAATGTATTTGGCTAAGGTGTATGTAAACTTCCGACTTCAACTGTAGGTAGGGGTAAAGTGACTATGCATAGATAGCCAAATGCTGCTACTCTCTGTTAACTGTTCAGCAGTCTTATGGCTTGGGGGTAGAAGCTGTTAAGGAGCCTTTTGGTTTCAGATGTGGCGCTCTTGTACTACTTGCCGTACGGTAGCAGAGAGAACATTCTTGACTTGGGAAGCTGGAGTCTTTGACAATTGTTTGGGCCTTCCTCTGACACCGTCTGGTATAGAGGTTCTGGATGGCAGGAAGCTCGGCCTCTGTGAGGTACCCGCTGTAGCGCCTTGCGGTTGGATGCCGAGCAGTTGCCATACCAGACGGTGATGCAACCAGTCAGGATGCTCTTGGATGTTGCAGCTTTAGAACTTTTTGAGGATCTGAATCTTTTCAGCCTCCTGAGGGAGAATAAGCGTTGTCGTGCCCTCTTCATGACTGTCTTGGTGTTTGGACCATGATAGATCCTTAGTGATGTGGACACCAAGGAACTTGAAGCCCTTGACCCGCTCCACTAGAGCCCAGTCGTTGTGAATGGGGGTGTGCTCGGCCCTCCTTTTCCTGTAGTCCACGATCATCTCCTTTTTCTTGGCAAACATAATGATGGTGTGGAGTCGTGTGTGGCCACGCAGCCATGGGTGAACAAGGAGTACAGGAGGGGACTAAGCATGCACCCCTGAAGGGCCCTCTTGGTTGAGGGTCAGCGTAGTGGATGTGTTGTTACCTACCCTTACCACCTGGGGGGCGGCCCGTCAGGAAGTCCAGGATCCAGTTGCGGAGGGAGGTGTTCAGTCCCTTAGTGATGAGCTTGGAGGGCACTATGGTGTTGAACACTGAGCTGTAGTCAATGAACAGCATTCTCACGTAGGTGTTCCTTTTGTCCAGGTGTGAAAGGGCAGTGTGGAGTGCAATAGAGATCACGTCATCTGTGGATCTGTTGGGGCTGTATGCAAATTGGAGTGGGTTCAGGGTTTCTAGGATGATGGTGTTGATGTGAGCCATGACCAGCCTTTCAAAGCATTTTATGGCTACAGATTTGAGTGCTACGTGGTGGTAGTCATTTAGACAGGTTACATTGGTGATCTTGGTCACAGGAACTATGGTGGTCTGCTTGAAACATGTAGGTATTACAGATTGGGCCAGGGAGAGGTTGATAAAGTCAGTGAAGAAACAAAATAATTCCTAGCAACTGTTTTTTTGCATGGCAATGAAGTTTTGTGATTTCAAATCAAATTTCTGCTCCCTGATTTTGTATATCTGATTGATTAATTTCATCTTCAGGGAAAGACAAGTGGATGAGCACCTTCACTGAGTTTGGGTGCATACCTGTCAGCACTACGTACTACACGGACAAGACCGGCTGGGTGCTTACAACGTACGTGTATATTATTGTGCAGTTTATCAAATTACTGTTTTTTATTTTTTAATTGCTGAATCTTTGGCAACAATATATGGTTTTGTAGGTCTATGTAGTGTTTGTTTCATATCATCACTCTGAGAAAGTTCCTCAGCCCATTGTGTATTCCAAAAATGTCTTCATTAGCTCGTTTGATACATCAAAATCCAGTTTCATTATAAAAGTAGTATTAATTATTAATGATTTAATACTTTCATAATTATCCCCAAGCATGGATATGACTTTCGTTAAAGCTACAGATAAGATATCCATTATGCTATATGATAATTATATAATCTGTTTATTTTTTCACTTACAGCTTCTTCAACATTGTCGTTGGGATTGATGACCCCCAGCAGTTCTTCCCTCCTAAGTTCTGTCAGGGCGCTAAACTGGATGAGGCTGTAGAGGCAGCCAACTTCTACAGCATTTTTAAAACCATTCAAAACTAAAGGACCTGGTCCTTCATTCTCTTTTTTTTATGAGAATTTCACACAACTATTGCTTTTAACCTGTGATAACAATAAATGTTTTTTAATGAATTTATAAATAATTATAAAAAGGGATAACTCAGAAAAAGGGTTAAACCATGAGTTAGAAAAATCCAGTACTGACGATGTAACAAGTTGCGCTGAGCATTATTTGTAAACATTTTACCTTCGACAAATGTTAATTGCTTTCCTTGCTGCATATGGGCCTTTCACTGTGAACTGTCCTTCTGAATAAAATATATACAATGTCTACAGTAATTGTTCTATAGTATAGTTGACGGACAGCTCTTCGCAAAGAAAGAAATGTCTATACATATTTTGTCTAGATAAGATTAGGTCAGTTGTATCAAGAGATTATTTATTTATTACAATCGCATCTCATTCACGTCAAAAAAGCTGTTCACTCCCTGACTTGAGTGCATTATAGAGCAACGCAGACATACAAAAACAACTATCTACTGTGCTACAGGACGAGAGGTAACTTGGTAGCAGTAATAGGTCACTCCCCTTAGCTCCCCCACCTCCTGCACCCCCACATCGGCAGCCATCACCCCCGGCTCTCTGCCCTCTTTTTCCAGCCACAACATCCTGGCATCAGGGTCCTCATCTGAGAACTGAAGGAGAGACCCAGAGTCCCTCAACACCTTTAGGCACTGCTTAAGCACCTGGCTGGCCTTGGTTCCCCCTTCCCTCGACCTTAGCAAGGCGTCTATGGTGCCCTTGTCTAGAATGAGGTCCAGGCTCTCAGAACCAAAGTGTTTGTGGAGATGAGTGCAGTCCATTTCTAAGAAGTCCAGCTTAGAGGAAGGGTTCTGAGGTTGCACTGCTTTGGTTTCTGTGTGTTCCTGCATAAGATGCACAGCAATAGCGGAGATGTCAGCGCAGGTCACCTGCACTGGCCAGGGAGAGTCTCTGTATATGCAGGGTCCTAGGGCAGAGGTACCACAGCCCATGTCCAGAACATGCAGGGCATCAGTGTTGGGCTGTGGATGCAGCATGGGCAGGATGAAGTCCCGGATTGCGTCGAAACCAAAGAACCACTCAAAATTCTTGAAGGTGTTTGACTTGCTGTTGTTTTCTGTGTAGAACCGGTCCCATGTTGCTTTCTTGTCCATGTTTTTGATAAGTTCAGCTAGTAGGGACAGAACAAGGGTGAATGTCAGGAAGAGAAAAAAAGCATACATGCTACTAGTGGTATTATATTTTGTCATTTCATGTTTATTGGTTTCCTTAAGCTAACATTTCATAGAACAAATGAGAGCGCCTGGGAATCAATAGAAAGCAAGCCACTGGCTAGCTGAAAATATAGCAAGTTAGCTTGCAGCCAGAGGTCAACTGTTAGCTAGCTAGCATAGCAAGCCATGTTGGCTTCTAGTTTGCATCAACTCATTTTACAAGACACCAATAAATTGAGACATACTCGTTAGACTGGAGTGGTGCCTTACACACGTGTTTGTAATTGTCTTCCCTAACTTCCTTGGCGACATTGTCAGTATGTTTAAAATCACCGCCATGACTTCCGTCTCTCCTTGAAATCCTCCCTCGCGCACTGCCGCGAGCGGCAAGCTACCTGCTGCGTGCGCAGTGGCGGACAACTGCGCATGCGTCAATGTAAACAAGTATGCGGAATAACAGTAGACGCACTTTTATATTCACGATTTTACTTTGCATAGTATGAAAGATAAGCAAACCAAATTCAAGACATGGACACAGAAAATAACATTACATACACACATGTAAATACTGCGTTGAATATTGCCGTTATGCCAGTTGAAATGTAGATACCAGAAGAGTGGCACAAACAAGACATTTACATACAAATCAAATAAGATGTAAATACATTTAATAAAACGCAGTGTAACAAAGGAAAATAATCCAACAAAAAAAATAAAGTTGATAACATGTACAACCACAAATGAAAAGAGAAAATAAACTGTACAACTCTAAACATCTGGAGTCACTAATATTTGTTTTTATTATTTCACTGTTCTGCGATGAGGGGAATATTTGGAGTGAAGGAGGGAGAAGGGGGCTGTATAATGTGATAGTTTTTTTTCTCAGATACCATAGTGTAATCTTCGTACATACATGTATGCATCAAAATGGCGGTTGAAGTATTTCTCCACTGCCAATACAGCAGTAGAAAAGGACATGGGGGGGGGTTCTAAACGGTAGGTAGTTAGTTATTTGTACAAGATGTCGTAGTGGCCGGGTCTATAGAGGAGGAAAACACGAGGCTCGCTGCCTTCAGGAAAGACGTGGTGGTTGACGGTGCCCCCCTCACCCCGGTCCATGTACTCCACTAGGATGGACACGTTCAGGGCCTGGGCCAAGGCGATGATGTGGATATGGTCACTTTCTTTAGACATGGGCTCCACCTCCTGGATAGTAAACACATAGAGGACAGTATAGTGTTTGGGGACTGGGGACTCAGGATAATACTGGAATGTGCATATGCAAGAAAAATCAAGAGTACAAGACGATAGCATACATTTTCCAGCTCATTCTGACTAATTCAAAAGCTATTATGCGATCAGACTTGTTCTAACCCATATGTAATCAAATACTTGAGATCTTGCCTTGAAACCCGACATTGAACTGTATCGAATTCTACGTTGAGCAGAAATTAGCATTTGAATCAGGAAAGTTTCCTCTCACAACCTCTACAAGCCAGAATGTTGAATAAAATTAAATTTTTACATACTTTACCAGTTGTCCGTGCAGTTGGTCCTTTTGGCGGTAGTAATGAGACAATATATCCACAGAAAAGTATAATTGCTTCAGGTGATAGAAATCTGAACACACTATCAGCGCTTTGAAAAGTTTATGTACTTATACTTTCCTGTGGATATATTGTCTCATTCCTACCGCCAAAAGGACCAACCGCACGGACAACCTGTAAAGTACGTTAAAATATAATTTTATTGGCTTGTTAAGGCAGAGAGTAAACTTTCCTGATTCTTCTAAATACGTTCAGGAGTTAAAATGTGCTTAACAAGTCACATTATAAATTACATTAACTCTGTGTCAATAATAGTGTTTAACATGATTTTTTAAATTATTTTTTTATTTCACCTTTATTTAACCAGGTAGGCCAGTTGAGAACAAGTTCTCATTTACAACTGCGACCTGGCCAAGACAAAGCAAAGCTGTGCGACAAAAAACAACACAGAGTTACACATGAGAATAAACAAAGGTACAGTCAACAACACAATAGAGAATCTATATACAGTGTGCAAATGTAGTGCAAAATGCAGTAAGGCTAGGAAGGTAGGACAATAAATAGGCCATAGTGGCGAAATAAGTTACAAATTAGAATTAACACTGGAGTGACAGATGTGCAAATGATTTTTGAATGACTACGTAATCTCTGTACCCCACACATACAGATGTCAAATACAGATTCAACCACAAAGACCTAGGATGTTTTTCAATGCCTCGCAAAGAAGGGCACCTATTGGTAGATGGACAAAAAAAAGTAGACATTGAATATCCCTTTGAGCATGGTGAAGTTATTAATTACCCTTTGGAGGTTGTATCAATACACCCAGTCACTACAAAGATACAGGCTTCCTTCCGAACTCTGTTGCCGAAGAGGAAGGAAACCGCTCAGGGATTTCACCATGAGGCCAATGGTGACTTTAAAACAGTTACAGAGATTAATGGCTGTGATAGGAGAAAACTGAGGATGGATCAACAACATTGTAGTTACTCCACAATACTAACCCAAATGACAGTGAAAACAAGGAAGCCTGTACAGAATAAAAATATTCCAAAACATGCATCCTGTCTGAAATAAGGCACTAAAGTAAAATGTAAACATTTTGGCTAGGAAATTAACTTTATGTCTTGAATACAAAGCGTTATGTTTGGGGAAAATCCAACACAACATCACTGAGTAATACTTCATATTTTTAAGCATGGTGGTTGTTTCATTATATTATGGGTATGCTTGTCATTGGCAAGGACTAGGATTTATTTTGGATAAAAATAGATCTAAGCACAGTCAAATTCCTAGAGGAAAACCTGGTTTAGTCTGCTTTCCAACAGACACTGGGAGACACATTCACTTTTCAGCAGGGCAATAACCTAAAACACAAGGCCAAATATACCCTGGTTACCAAGACAACATTGAATGTTCCTGAATGGCCTAATTACAGTTTTGACTTAAATCTGCTTGAAAATCTATGGCAAGACTTGAAAATGGCTGTCTAGCAATGAACAACCAACTTGGCAGAGCTTGAGGAATTGTATTATATTGTACAATCCAGGTGCGCAAAGCTTTTAGAGACTTAACCCGAAAGACACACAGCTGTAATCGCTGCCAAAGGTGATTCTACCATAAATTGACTCAGGGATGTGAACACTTGTGTAAATTAGATTTATCTGTAAGTATTTCATTCAAGTCATTATGGGCTACTGTATGTACAGTACCAGTCAAAAGTTAGGACACACCTACTCATTCAAGGGTTTATTTTTATTTTTACTATGTTCTACACTGTAGAATAATAGTGAAGACATCAAAACTATGAAATAACACATATGGAATCATGTATTAACCAAAAGTAGTGTTAAACAAATCAAAATATTTAATATTTTAGTAGCCAACCTTTGCCTTGATGACAGCTTTGCATACTCTTGGCATTCTCTCAACGAGTGTCGTGATGTGACGTGACTATCTTAATGTGACGACTGTTATTTATTGATTTAAGTAAATATGTTTAATTGTTACTCGATTAAATTAATCATGTAACAATTAAGTCATTAGGAATTTGGGGCACCACGGAAGAATTTGTTTATAGAGTTAACATCTCCCGAATTAAACTCTAATATAAATATATGTGTGTTATATATCGGTAATAGTGACTTATTAATCATTACATCATATCAGTCTCATTCTGAACGTCGCATACTCCTTGATATCTGCAAGAACCATAAACTTATTGATGAATCAGCAATACACAAATTGGCTTAATTATTTATTTACTAACTAAATAATAACACAGAATACATACACACTGTCGTGACGTGACTATCATTAAAGTGATGACTTATTTTATAAAATCAACTAATTATGTTTAATCGACTACGTGATTAGATTAATCATCTAACAATTAATTAATTAGTAAGCTGGGACACCACGGGAAAATTTGTTTAACGAATTATCTCCCAAATTAAACTCATAAGCTATTTTCATATCTATCGATAAGTCACTTATGTTTATTATTACCTCATCAGTCTCATTCTGAATGTCATAATTTCTTGGAATCTGCACGAAGCCTAACTTTATTGATGAATCAGCAATACACAAATTGGCTCAATTATTTATTTACTCATTAAATAATTACAGAATACATAAACACACTAATATAATACAATGAATTCGTGTCCTTAGTGGACTCACAAAGCATGACAGTTTGGTTATAAACAGATGGAGTTTTCAGAAAGAAAGGGAGAGAAAGGAATTCATCTATCGGGACATTTGTAAGCTACGCTCACAGAAATACAAATACATAGCACCCTAATAACTGCTCATTCGGATTAGAAATGCAATATATATTTACGGATAACTGTCCTCTAGATCAAGTTGATGATGTAAGACTCTGGTTTTTCCACCAGAGATCACAACGTCCTTTGTAGAGTTTCGTTGGTCATAGTGGTTGTAAGACAGATACTTCAGACGTCCCAATGATTGACTGTAGAGTTGATCTGTTAGAATAAAGACTTCAGCGGTTGTCTGTAGAGTTGATCATTCTCATGTCTTTAGTCAACATTCTAGGCGACAGCACATTTCCGCTGCAGATTGATAAATGCTATGTTCTAGTGAGTTACTTCTTCTGTAGCGATTGATAGTTTCAGAGTTCATTTCCAGCAGTGTGGCCAGCGCACCACACTGTCTGGTCTTGTAGAGATGAACCATTTCAACGTGGGGACCATGTCTCACGTTCTCTGGTCTAATGTAAATTTCGTTACGAGAGGTTTTATACTTGGGTAGAAAAGGGGGCGTTTCATCAATGTCTGTGCTCACATTGGCGTGGCCACTGACTAAGGATAGGTTCATATGGAAAACAATTCTCACTTAGAATGCTAAACTCTCATTGTTATCTTCACAAAATTATTCTTATACTTCATTTTATACAACATTCAGATGCAAACCTGGTAACTGGGAAGTGTACACTTTCAGGGATACAGTTATGTTGTTATACCATCTTTAATGACATCACATGATTGTTCTTTAAGTCCCCACAGACCATTTCCCACATTCTTTGTGTTAGATATATTGTTTCATTATCCACTTTTGGATGTTGGAGTTTTGGCAGGAAGAATCTCTGTAACAAAGGGACTTCTTTCCCCGAATACTGCATGGCAAGGAAGACGATTTCTGCAAGGTATTTACGACAGTCATAAAACTGGCCAACTCCCCCACGAGAGGGGGGTCTTCAGACCGTTGCCTAGATGGCACCTTTGATCTCCAGCAGGAAGGGTGTCATGACAACACACATGGTATAGGTTATTGATTAGAAACATAATACAATGAAAACAGGTCCCTAGTGGACTAACAGCATGACTGCTTGGTTATAATAAGGGAGGGATCAACAGAAAGAGAGGGAGTGGGAGAGAGAGAGAAAGAGAAAGAAAGAGACTCAAACTTATTGCTGATACATTTGGAAACCACGCTCACGTAAATAAGCATACTTAGCACCCTAACCACCACCAATTCGGATAAGAAATACACTGTATATATTGACGCGTAGCCATCATTGATCATAGTCTCTCTGTTGAACCACTTTCTCAAAAAGGGTTTCAGTGTCCTATCCCACTTCGGTGTGAAACTCGGCTTGTCTTGGAGTGGAGTGTTCGTTAGAATAGATACTTCAGATGTACCGATAGTTGTCTGATAGGAGATTCTCCTTCCCACCTCATGTCTTTAATCAAAGTTCTAGACTACTTCATGAGCTTCTTCTTCTTCAGAGTTTCAGCATTGCCCACCATTTTACAGCTTTAGCTCACGCCTAGTGTCTTCTGGTCTCACCATTTGAAACATGTGGACTAACGTCTCACGTTTCCTGGTCTGAATGTAAATTTTGTTACCAAGCCTTTGATCCTCGGGTAAAAAGGGGGCGTTCCATCACACCGACACAATGTCTGTGCTCACTTGGGCGTGGTTACTGACTGGGAAAAAGTTAATGGAAAACAATTCTCTCATTTATGAGACTAAAATATAATTTCTATCTTCACAAAAATACTCTCATACTTAATATATTTTAAACAACATTTAGATAAACTTGAGCTAGAATGTGTGCCCTTTCAGAGTTAGTTATGTCGTTATACCATCCTTAATGACATCACAAAATAATAAACAAGATTACATGCTTATTCTTTAGATCCCCACTGACCATTTAAAACATTTGGAAGTCAGCAACAATGTTCCAATGTTTTGGCTGCAAGAGACTCTGTGTAACAAAGTGATTTCAGTCTTCCAATACTAGAGACCAAAAAGAGTCGTCTGCTGCATACAATTTATGATTGGTGTGAGGAGTCAATAAAGCCGGCCCAAATCCCCACTCTCCTCTTCTGTGAGGGGGGGGAGGGGGTCTAGCTATCTGTCAGCTATTTGCCAAGCTGATCTGGCACCTTTGATCCTCCCCACGGAGAGTCACCACTTCACCTGGAATGCTTTTCCAACAGTCTTAAAGGAGTTGCTGAGCACTTGTTGGCTGCTTTTCCTTCACTCTGCGGTCCAACTCATCCCAAACCATCTCAACTGGGTTGAGGCCAGGTCATCTGACTCAGTACTCAATCACTCTCCTTCTAGGTCATGTTCACCTACTCTGCCTCTCACAAAGACACGGCGGTTAGAACCAAAAATCTCATATTTGGACCAAAGGACAGATTTCCACTGGTCTAATGTCCATTGCTCGTGTTTCTTGGCACAAGCAAGTCACTTCTTCTTATTGCTTTCCTTTAGTAGTGGTTTCTTTGCAGCAATTTGACCATGAAGGCCTGATTCACACAGTCTCCTCTGAACAGTTGATGTTGAGATGTATCTGTTACTTGAACTCAGTGAAGCATTTATTTGGGCTGCAATTTCTGAGGCTGGTAACTCTAATGAACTTATCCTCTGCAGCAGAGGTAACTCTGGGTCTTCCTTTCCTGTGGCAGTCCTCATGAGAGCCAGTTTCACCATAGGGCTTGATGGTTTCTGTGACTGCACTACAAGAAACTTTAAAAGTTCTTGAAATTTTCTGGATTGACTGACCATCATGTCTTTAAGTAATGATGGACTGTCATTTCTCTTTGCTTATTTGAGCTGTTCTTGCCATAATATTGGTAGTTTACCAAATAGGGCTATCTTCTGTATACCACCCCTACCTTGTCACAACACAACTGATTGGCTCAAAAACGCATTAAAAAGGAATACATTCCACAAATTAACAAGGCACACCTGTTAATTGAAATGCATTCCAGGTGACTACCTCATGAAGCTGGTTGAGAAAATGCCAAGAGTGTGCAAAGCTGTCATCAAGGCAAAGGGTGGCTACTTTGAAGAATCTAAACAAATCAAAATATATTTTATATTTTTAACACTTGTCTTTGGCTACTACATGATTCCATGTGTCATTTCATAGTTTTGATGTCTTCACTATTATTCTACAATGTAAAGAAAATTGTAATAATAAAGAAAAACCCTGGAATGAGTAGGTGTGTCCAACATTTGGACTGGTACTGTATATTTTAGTTCAGGCTGTAACAACAAAAATCTGGAAAAAGTAGGAGGAACTGTATATCTCCTTTATTCTCTGATCTTCCATAATAAGGAACCCACCTGCTGACAGAACTCCCTGACAGAGCGTCCTCCCTCGATGAAGTGCTGAAAGAAACCATGCTCCCTCTGCAGATACCCTGAAGTGAGCAACCGCAGGTACACCACAATGTAGTCTGACACGCTCTGGTCTCTGAAAGAGCCCAGCAGCTCACGAAGGCCCGGCTGCTTCTCACACAGCTCCAACAGGTCCATGAACTAGGGGAAGAATAAACAATGAATGGGCAGTTTGGTGATGCTTTTTGTGAAGGGACTTAAAGCTGTTAACATGTTCAGTAAAGTTTTACTCCTTCCCCTTTTGCACATTTTGATATGTTACAGCCTTGTTCTAAAATGGATGAAAGAAAACATGTTCCTCAATCTACACACAATACCCCATAATGACAAAGCAGAAAACAGGTTTTTAGAAATCTTTGCAAATGTATTAAAAATAAAAAACAGAAATACCTTATTTCCATTGATCATCCTGATCCATCCTTGATCATCCAGACGCTTCCTTGAGATGTTTCTACAACTTCATTGGAGTCCACCTGTGGTAAGTTCAATTGATTGGACATGATTTGGAAAGGCACACACCTGTGCCTTTCCAAAGTCCCACAGTTGACAGTGCATGTCAGAGAAAAAAAACCCAAGCCATGAGGTTGAAGGAATTGTCCGTAGAGCTCCGAGACAGGATTGTGTCTGCCTGGCATAAACTGAGCTATCGGGGGAGAAGGGCCTTGGTCACAGAGGTGATGAAGAACCAGATGGTCACTGACAGAGCTCCAGAGTTCCTCTGTGGAGATGGAAGAATCCAGAAGGACAACCATCTCTGCAGTACTCCACCAATCAGGCCTTTATGGTAGAGTGGCCCTACAGAAGCCAGTCCTCAGTAAAAAGGCACATGACAGCCCGCTTGGAGTTTGCCAAAAGGCACCTCAAGGACTCTATGACTATGAGAAACAAGAAACCTGGCACCATCCTTACGGTGAAGCACGGTGGTGGCAGAATCATGCTGTGGGGATGTTTTTCAGCAGCAGGAACTGGGAGATTAGTCAGGATCGAGGGAAAGATGAACGGAGCAAAGTACAGAGAGATCCTTGATGAAAACCTGCTCCAGAGCGCTTAGGAGCTCAGACTGGGGCGAAGCTTCACCTTTCAACAGGACAACAACCCTAAGCACACAGCCAAGACAACGCAGGAGGTAGCTTAGGGACAAGTCTCTGAATGTCCTTGATTGGCCCAGACTTGAACATCTCTGGAGACACTTGAAAACAGCTGTGCATTGACGCTCCCCATCCAACCTGACAGAGCATGAGTGGATCTGCAGAATAGAATAGGAGAAACTCCCCAAATACAAGAGTGCCAAGCTTGTAGCGTCATACCCAAGACTTGAGGCTGTAATCGCTGCCAAAGGTGCTTCAACAAAGTACTGGGTAAAGGGTCTGAATACTTATGTTAATGTGATATTTAAGTTTATTTTGTATACATTTGCACAAATTTCTAAAAACCTGTTTTTGCTTTGTCATTATGGGGTATTGTGTGTAGATTGATGAGGAAAAGATATGAATTCCAATTTGTTAGTGTTAACTAAAAGGGTTAAGGTTAGGGGTAGCTAACATGCTAAGTAGTTGCAAAGTAGCAAGTAGTAGTTCCAAAGTTGCTAAAATGATAGTCTTATGTAACCATACCAAACGTAACACATCATAGTAATTTGAGTATCCAGGAAATACATTTGCTATGTTACATCGAGTCTATGATACCAGGTATCCCACAGACCAGCCTCAATTCGTAGGGTCATGGACTCTACAAGGTGTCGAAAGCCTTCCACAGGGATGCTGGCCCAGCTGACTCAAATGCTTCCCACAGTTGTGTCAAGTTGGCTGGATGCCCTTTGGGTGGTGGACCATTATTGATACACACAGAAAACTGTAGAGCGTGAAAAACCTAACAGCGCTGCATTTTGAGACACAAACCGGCGCGCCTGGCACCTACTACCATACCCCGTTCAAAGGCCTTACATTTTTTGTCTTGCCCATTCACCCTCAAATGGCACACATGTTGTTCAATCTACATTGACTGAAGTGGATTGAACAAGTAACATCAATGAGGGATCATAACATTCACCTGGTCAGTCTGTCATGGAAAGAGCATAAGATTCATAATGTTTTGTACACTCAGTGTATGTGTCATGTGTGTGAGCTGTCACTGTTGTTCATTATGGCATACAATAAAAAGGGAAGCAACTCACAGTATTGTGGAAGTCTTCAATGGTGAACTCAGTGAAACCCTGGTTTATCAGGTCAAGTTTGCTCTTTGCTGCCACTGCTTTGAATCTACAGAGACATAAAAACATTTCATTGGTATCCAGTGCCTATTAATGCAGCCACACAAATCATATTACACCCATCTATCCTATTGCATAGTCTGCTTTACCGACCATCAATGAGGTATATGCACTATGGAGGTGTTATGTTACCTCTGCAGCTCTTTGCGGTCTTCTAGCAGCGAATCGAGATGTGAAAAAAGCCAAAAGCTCTGTAGAAACAGTTCCCGTCCGGTCGCGTCTTACGAATATACAAGTACTTTTTGTGTAGATCCTAAGGGAGAAAAAAAAACAGGGACATATGCAGTGTAAATACAATCATTATGTGACCATTTCTGACCTTCGTTGGTTTTGTGGTCGTAGGGAAACCCTTCGCCTTAAACCAGTGTGAAGTAATTCAAGAACTGTGTGGTTTTACTGACCTTGATCTTGAGCTGATAAACAAAGTCTTCCGCAGCATACTCTCTCTGCAAAACTGACAGCTCCTGTCTGTCTGACACTAAAAGGATTCTATTTGCGATCTAGACACACACGTTAACGCACAGAAATGTCATACTCATGGATTTAAAGACACCAATAGAAAACAAGAACAAAAAGTGATCAAAATCATGTGATGTTAAGGAATGCAGTTCAGCCATCTCCACAGCCGACTTACAGTACTGTCAGTCTAATTCAAAACCTTAGCCTACATATTATCAATGCCTATTCAAGAGTAAAATCTCTCACCTCCTGCTGAATTCTGTCCTGCTGAGCCATAATGGCTTCATCATAAGCAAGACAGTATACTACTCCAGCTAGAAAGAGAAAAACAACACCATTGAAGTGTGTTGACAATTAACATGACAGTTCGTTCAGAGGGAAAAGGGTGCTTTAGGAAGCTTATTTCCAAAAATCACACTTTTTACTAAGAAATGCTGGTTACGTCATGTATACCACAACAACATGAGATTGATGACAACACGCACGTAGTTTAAGACAATTCTGTCATCACATATCCGTCTACCATTGGTAATAAAAAGTAGTAAAGTTGGTTCACTTGGGGTGCAAGTGCATCTGTCCCTATTTTTTGGAACAACTAACGTTAGCTAGAATTGATTAGTTAGCAAGCTAACTAAGCCTGCTAACTAGCCAACTACCCAATTTCAGTTATGGCGTCAATAAACATTTGACAACTAATTGAAAGCCGGCAAAAAATACATACAATGCTTAATGGCATCACCTACATCCTCCAAAAACTATTTATTTGAGTGTGACTTGAATGCTTTGGCCTCCCCCATTGCCCTCTCATATTTACGCAAACAACTTGTCCCTCAACTAGATTGCCTAGCAATCACATTAAACCTCCTCCAGAAATAACAATCCGTTAATAGCCAAAGTCTGTCATGTTGTTGTTTAGATGTTGTTTCACTCACCCTCCATCTCTCCCTGTGTTGTTTCCTGCTGTTGCTCCTGCGCCATTTTAGCTGTCTCTCTGACCTCTTTCTAAACTTCCGGGTCACAGCAGCTGGATCTTTCTCTCTGACAAATGCACATAAATGCAAATATCACACATATTTAGAACGGGTCATTAGTTTTCTGTCTCAAAGAACTAGATATTCTATACTTGCAATTAAATGTGTGAGAGTGAAAAGATAATCCAATGTTCATCATCAAGACCCTTCTTGTTGGCCCTCTTTCTCAAATGGCTCATTTCCACTGACGATATACTCCAGTGTTTTACCAAAAACGCTGACTTTTGTTTTCATGTAAGCTGGCCGCCTGGCACCTTTGTCTCACTGGGTTGTCTCCGACGGACCTGCTGACTAGGAGGCAAAGCCCTGGGTACTTTTTTCAGCTTGCATTTACAATGGTAAACCAACAGTCTTGAATGATGCAGAAGTTGTTGATTCTGTTCGCCACAAGTCTTTAGTATCAAACTGCTGGTTGAAACAACACTAGAGCTTAACACAAACTGGCAAATCGTGACCCACTGATGTCGGGGTAAGTCTCAATGGAAAAGCACCAAAACACTTGTGCAACTGATCTGTTATATCATGGTTTGATGGCGTTAATGGTAAAAGTGTTTCATCTCATAATAATGCACATTTTGAAACAGAATGATCAGACACTATATTTGGATTACAGTAGATTTGTTTTTACAGAAAAATGTAAAAAAAAAAGTAATTTTGTTAGATGAGTTAAAGCATCATAGGCCATAAAAAGGTAGGCAGCACAGTAGACTTTGTCCAAGACAGGTGATAGTGAAACAGTTAAGTGCTTCTGGTAGTTTTGAACATTGGCTAGGATTCAACCAGAAGGTCCAAGTATGGTCAGTGCAAAAACACTCATGGCGGAAACTGTTTCCTGTAACCAGAGGCAGTTTGTCATATAGGTCACCCAAGAACGCTCAGGTTGGCAATAAATATTATTGTCAAATTGCTAACAATAAATAATAAACCTAATTTTGATAAGTTTGTTTAGTAAATCCGGTGCGCATGTCAAATCAGCTAGTTACGGTCTGAGCTAGCTGGCTAGCTGCAGCGATGGCCCACTCACTGCATTGTCAATATTGTCTTTGGGTGGTTTACTGGATAAGGTTGGGTGCTGGTTGATTGCATGTGTCGCCCGGAAGTACTTTTTGAGTGTTGCTGACGAGATAATGCGTTTGAGCGATTTTGAGGCACTTGATGTAGGAGGGTTGTAGACCTTGAAGAGCTGGAAACATGGAGACGCCAGAGATAGCCAGACTTGTAAATTGGGATAAGGAACAGAAGTTGGGTTTTAGAGAAATGCCATCAGTGCGTGTTCTGCAAGCAATACGGCGGCTGAAGGCGCGGCAAGATCCTGGTGAACGGATAGACGTGGTAATGGACAGCTAGGAATAAGGGCAGAGTGTAGTGGGAAGATGTGTGTCGAGGAAGAATTGCGGCATTCTGCTGTCTCTGATGGCTCAGAAATTGAACCTGATGAGAGTGAGGATGAGTTACCTGCAGTGGCAGGTGTGGTGAAGACCTCTGAGTCCGAGCCTTGGAGGTCTTCACCACACCTGGATGGTTCTGGCCCAGTGGGAGTGAAATCTTTTGAGAAAGTGGATCCCTGCTTTTTGTCGGATTAAAAAATAAGTTGGGTACTGTTAAATCGGTTAGCTTGAAGTGGACTTTCTGTATTTCTTCTGTCCTTCGCGTAACACGACTAGGGACAAGATCTGTGACTTGCTTTGATCTCAGGAGCAGGGCGCCTTTGAAAGGAGTGATTACTGGGGTGGCATTAAGTGTTGGTGGAGGAACTGAAATTGAAAATTCCCTGTGTCTGTGACGCCCGTCGTTTGGTGTGAAGCAGACCCCATGGCGAGTGTGGTGAAACTGAAAATACATTGTCTGTCCTTTAGAGTTTTGAAGCAGGGTTTTTACCTGATAAAGTCATGTTAGGATATGTCAATTATCCAGTGAGAGTTTTTGTAGAGAACCCACTAAGGTGTTTCGGATGCATAGCTCATGGTCATGTTGCAGCAGTGTGTAGGAGGGAGATTCCGAGGTGTGAGAAGTGTGCAGGACGGCATGGGACAAAGGAATGTGTAGTATTGGTGGAAAAAACTGTGTCAGTTGTGGGGGTGTCCATGTTGCTGGGGATCAGGAGTGTCCGGTGCGAGAGAGACAGGTTGAGATTGCCAGGGTCAGAGTAGAACAGAAGGTGTCGTTTGCTGAGGCAGTGAAGAAAGTGGAGGATGATGGGTCAAGGGTGAGTACTAGTGCTGCAGAGAAGTACTTGGGTATACAAGGTTTTACTGCAGAAGAGTTACAAGGTGTGTTGAACGAGAGAGTCCCATCCTCCCAGACCGTTGGCCTGTTGGATTAGTTAGGGTCAAAGTAGTGGAATGGGGTGGAGATTAAATTGTTTTATGAAATAGTAGTTTATAGGTGTAGGGTTAGTTGGAGGTGCAATTTTTTCCTAGAGGAACAGGACTAATGAAGAGAATTTAATGTAGGTAGGCCGACCGGCCTCGCACTCCAGTGCAGTAGGTGGCAGTGTATGTACCTTAAAAGTTGGATACGATCTGCCAACCCAATCTTAAATAAAAATAATAATATTGCCTGTGTCCTTGGAGCCACAGCCAACCATACTTTCAGAATGCCCTGCAGAAGGCCAGACATGAACCAAATGCAGCAACAGGTTCCGGTTATGCAGCTAGCTAGATAGCTTGTTTGTGAGTTTGTTGCGTGTACTTCACTTTGGCTTTGTTTGCAATTTTATAGTTGTGCGTTTGCCACGTCATACGATCTTTACCTAATTTTTTCGCGGGGTAATTTGCTCAGTTTTGATTGGTAGAAACAAAAATTAATTTTGGAACATAACAAAATATCACAGAACAATTGTTACTATGGCTCCTTTATTGACGGTTGTTTCACATTAACAAGAGAATGCAGGGTTTGAAGCTTTCAGTGCTTTTCAGTCTCTCCCTAAAGGAAGATGAACATTAAAAAAACTAATGGAAAGTGCAATCTTCATCAACCCTACACACTCACTTACTAGTATAATGTTAACTTTAAGACCAAGACTTCCAAACACTGAAAAATACTATTGTACCAGAAATTGTTATTTATTTTAACATAAAAAACTATCTGCTTAAGTGAGCAGTCAAGGTGTTCATGGGCTCACTTTAGGCCGTACAACTGCACACACAGCTTAGTTAAGGCAGCATTACAGTCAATCGTAGAGGTATTAGGCAGAGAAGGTGGAGGAGAGAAGGCTTAGTTTGTTGCACTAAATGAAGGATCGACACTGGAACAACGTTTTGATGATATACTGATGGGATCATGCTAAACATAACACAGCTTATAGTATAAATTATTTTAGTAATAAGCATTGTGTGGGGACTACCCAAAACATGAACATGTCAACCTAGTCCATTGAAACCGATTTGTTATTTGGTGCAGATATGAATAAAGAGGTGATCATTGGCAGGTCAAAGCTGTAGTTTAGAAATCACAGTGTCTATATGTGAGACGAACGTGCATATTTTCAATACTGTATTGTGATAGGCCACTAACGTTATATGCCATGTCTCGTCCTTGGAAGACATGGTTTTGGTACCATTAGACAGTGTTGAGGTTTCCAGCTACTTGTTGACCTCAATGGCTGTTAAAGGGTGTATTCTCTGGCCAAATTGTCTTAAATTATGGTGAACAGTGTTACTGTGCTGCACAGTCAGTTGACGAATCTTGAGATTAAAAGTGGTATCATGTTATTGGCCATCCCATAGCCGGACAGGAGGTCGCTATAATCAGTCATCAACTAATACTGACCACAATTAAATAACACAGTGAAAGGTACTAGTTATAGGGGAGATTTCAGGTTTCTAAACCATTTCTCAAGTTAACATGGTTTTCTTGTGGAATAGCCAGAGGCAAAGCCAGAAAAGAAGTTGGGGATGTGGAAAAGCCTGAAGCTGGTTTTGGGGCTGGTTCTTATTGGCGAGGATCGTCTGGGGCAGGGATCCTTTCCAGGCTGGGTTCCATGCCCCAGATCTCCCGGGCGTACTGGGAGATGGTGCGGTCGCTAGAGAATTTACCACAACCTGCGATGTTGTGGATCACCATCTTGGTCCATTCTTTAGGGTTCTGATGGGATGGATGGGAAGAGAGGGGAATTCAAACCATTGCAGAAGGAAGGAATACTGTTATGTTATGTATGTGGAAAAACTCTTTGACAGGGGAATAGTCAAGTCACCTTATTTACATTGCATTTAAACGGGTCGCAATGCACTTTACAAACAATAAATAAACTAAGAAGAAAGAAAACAATAGATTTTCAGTCTCTGAAATACTGACCTTGTAGAGAGCACTGACTTTGTCCTGGCATTTGATGTAGGCTTCGTAGTCAGCAAACACCTTGAATCTGCAACATAAACATCTTACTCGGTTAGACATTGTGTGGCTGCGTGTATAACACTAGAGTACAGTGTGTCAGCATTTGGGTATTATTTTGGTGACTCAGCGTTTCCCCCCCACCTGTCATGATGCAGCAGCATGTTGACAATGTCCTTGAAGAGGTCGTGCTGGTCGGGGCTGAAGTATCCACCAGCGATCTGGTCCATGGCCTGCTTCAGCTCAGGAATGCGGTTGTAGTACTCCATGGCATCATATCTGGAAGATGGATACATTCATAAAGAAGAGGATACATTGTTTTTCCATTATGTCACCACAGCCATCATCATTTCCAAGTCATTAAAACAAAAATCTCCTTCTTTTCTTTCACCATTCCAAACGTCTTGGCTTTTCCACCAAACTTTACCAAGGAAGCGTCCTTCCATGTCATCTCTCCATAGCTAACATCCAATGCCAATCTTTTTGTCTTCTCCACCATCACTGACCAGAACCTCTTCGTCGATCCATTCACCCACTCAACCCCCCCCAAACCCCCCCCACTGTCTTACCCGCTCTTGTCCATGGCATCCACGTCATCCACCCTCATGCCGAAGATGAAGAGGTTCTCCTCCCCGGCCTCCTCAGCCATCTCTACGTTGGCTCCGTCCATTGTGCCAATGGTAAGCGCTCCATTCAGCATGAACTTCATGTTGCCAGTTCCAGACGCCTCTGTGCCAGCTGTGGATATCTGCTCAGACAGGTCGGACGCAGGGATGACTGGGTAGGGGGGGGGGAAGATGGAGAGGGGGGGGGGGGGGTAAACAGAAATAGAGAGATGTGACCATGAAGAGAAAAATGTGTCTTAGAACCTTTAACAAAATTTGTCGGGCGCTAGCTAGCTCGAAGTCTGAAACAAATACTATCTATCTATCTATCTATCTATCTATCTATCTATCTAAGTATGTGACTTTTCTTTTTACTTTTCTCGGCCAGAGTGACCTTGTAGTTCTCCAGGAAGATGACTTTGAGGCGGTCGCCCACCACCTCGTCGTGGTTGACAATATCTCCAATGGCCGTGATCAGCTTGATGATCAGCTTAGCAGTGTGGTAACCAGGGGCAGCCTGGGACAAATTGAGAGAAACATATGGAAGCACATGGATGCCAAAATATCATACAAGGAGGGCACAAAAGATTAGCCTGTTAGTCCCAGATCTGTTTGTGCTGTCTTAAAAACTATAGTTTTCATAGGAGTAGGCAAGACAGCTCAAACAGATGTAGGACCAGGCTAATGAAGATATCTTATGACTAAGATTTTTACAATACACTGTGTATCCGATAGGGTGGAGCACAATTGGCCCAGCGTCGTCCGAGTTTGGCCGGTGTAGGCAGTCATTGTAAATACCTTTTTATTTTTTTATTGCATTTAGTATATTGAAATGTGCATTTATCTGTAATTAAACCCTGTACTAAGGTCTGTATTTTAAGGGAATTATTATTATTACCCTAAATTATATCATACGCACATTTAGCTATTTAAGTATCTCTTCCTGTCATTTACCTGTACAGTTAATTTAACCATGCTAATATTCACTTACCTGTACATTTAACCAGACTGTATATTAAGTAAACTATTATTACCCTCACTTATATCATACGCACATTTAGCTATGTATGTATCTTTCTCTGCCATCTACCTGTATAGTTAACCATGCAAATATATTTTATTTATTTATATCAACTTGCAATATTTGTATAATTTTCTCACATAACACTCTGTAACAATGTATAGTGTACATATGTATCATGTATCTGTCTTTTGTGTATTTCGTTCTGGCTTTTTGCACCTGCTCTGTGTTTTTCGATGCTGTCTATCTATCTATCTATTAAAGAATTTGTTCTTAACTGACTTGCCTAGTTAAATAAAGGTTAAATAAAAAATTTAAAAATAAGTATCCTTGTGATGTAATCACATTTTAATTGCTGCTCACCTTTCCTCCAATCATGATAGTCCTGGGGGTCCAATTCTTGTTGGGCTCCTTCTTGATGCCTGATTTGAAAATGAAGATGGGTTAACTTGGTTTACTAAATAATGTCCCTCACTAGAGCTGTGAAAGAATGGAGTACCACTCACGGTTGTAGAGAGTGATGATGTGCAGGCAGTTAAGCAGCTGCCTCTTGTACTCGTGGATCCTCTTGACTTGAACGTCAAACATAGAGTTAGGGTTGATCTTCACCTTGTAGTGCTCCTCAAGATAGGCAGAGAACTTCATCTTGTTCTCCTACAGATAGAAACAGGTGTTAGCGGGAGTGATAGTCATCGTCTCAGACTGAGATGGTGACTGAAATGACAATGAAGACATATTAAAAGAGCCTGTTGTGTTCTGACCTGTTTGATTTTGGCGATGTCCCGAATCAAAGAGTCGTCATCCACAAACTTCAGCAAATTCTTCAGTTGGTCCAGATCGCGGATGTAATCCTCACCAATCCTCTGCACATTCAGAAAGACCCATGTTTAGAAGAATTCTATCAAACACTACGGTCACAGGCACTCTTACTCCACTTTAGCTGTATACTCCACCACATACCTCTGCGATGACTTCAGCCAGTCCAGGATTGCACATGACCAGCCAGCGTCGGGGTGTGATGCCATTGGTCTTGTTCTGGAACTTGTGGGGGTCCACCTCATAGAAGTCCTTGAACCTGGGGACACAATGAACGATTGATCAAATGCCACTCTACATCTCCTTGACCAAAGTACAGTATAGCTAACGGCAAAATAAAACAACGGTTTTCGTACAGAGTGGCCTTGATGATGTCAGAGTGGATGCGGGCCACTCCGTTGACGGCGTGGGAGCCCACGATGCACAGGTGGGCCATGTTGATCTTCTTCTGGTCGCCCTCCTCCACCAGGGACATGCGGCGCAGACGGTCGTGGTCCCCAGGGTAGAGCTTAGTAATGCGCTGAGGGAGGAGGGACAAAGGATTTTATAGTAGTTGTACAGCCCTTCCTGGTCGGTGTGGAAGAACTTGACTGGCCTGCACAGAGCCATGACCTCAACCCCATAGAACACCTTTGTGACGATTCGGAACTCTGACTGTGAGCCAGGCCTAATCGCCGAACATCAGTGCCCAACCTGCAATGTTCCAACATCTAGTGGAAAGCCTTCCCAGAAGAGTGGATGCTGTTATAGCAGCAAAGGGGGGACCAACTCCATTTCATTTTGGAATGAGATGTTCGAAGTATGTCCACATACTTTTGGTCATGTAGTGTATGTCCGAACTCAGAATTAAATAGGCTTACTCAAAAGACCATGGTTGCTGAACATTTATTTTGATTGCCGATATTGTATTATCAAAATCTCACCAGGTAGCCTGATTTCAGATGTATCACGTAAACAAGATTATAAGGGAAATCGTTTAAAACAAAGTATTATACTAATCTGACTATTCACAATAATTGTCAAGTGCCTTGTGGCTGAGGTCAGTCGAGGATTGGCTCGTAACATCATCGTTTACAACCTAATAATTTGCCCATGATGTGGACATTTTGTCTTAGACTGCAAAATCATGGCATAAAACGGCTAAAATTGTGCAGTCTGGTGGTTTTAAGATCCATGTCTGTCTTTATTCTGTCACCCACACTGTAATGTGGAGTGATCATTTAGGGATCTTTATCTCTCTCACTGTCTCTTTCTCTCTCCCACTCCACCACCCTCCTTCCCTCTTTTCTCTCTCTACCTCCAGGTGGCGTCGGTTGATCTCAAAGATGATCTCCAGGTGTCTGGGCAGAAGGTTTTGGAACAGGTCGATGGGCCAGCGCTCCAGGGCTTCAGGCAGGACCGTATGGTTGGTGTAGGCACAGGTACGCGTAACGATGTCCCAGGCCTGAGAGAGGGGGAGAAATACAAAGATGCATGTAGAAGGAAATTGTCTTAGTGAATTTAGGGGAAGAAGAAGAAGAGGCGAAGCGAGAGGTTTCACTCTCGCCAAAATCTGTCCAAAATAAGCCCAATGCGTTTCTATGGCCTAAGCTTGTCACCTGCCTTCCAGCCTTTGGGACAGCGACTCCCATTGCATCTCTTCATTATATACAGATCACTGGGAGCGTTCCCTTCTTTGTGGTAAGTAAACTTCTATTTTTAGTGCAACATTTTTTTCTTAAGCAGGGGGACCAGCACTATACCTTCTCCCATGTCTGGTGCTCCGTGTCCAACAGGATCCTCATCAGCTCAGGGATGGCCATGGCAGGGTGGGTGTCGTTCAGCTGAATGGCCACCTACAGTGTAGGCAGGAGAGAGGACATCAGCACATAGTCTCACACTCCACCATTGTGCCTTTGGTATAGTACGGTAGAGTGGTCAATGAACGAAGACATTTGGAGAACATATGGTGCTTTGATACATCATCCAGTTACAACATAGTCTAGGACGCTAAGGATATTTATCTTACCTTGTCAGGTAGGGTGGACAGGTCCACACGCACAACCTCGGTGGAGCCAAACTTTGAGGACTTGAAGCGACGGACAATGTCCTGCAGAGTGGCCGCCACCACGAAGTACTCCTGCTTCAGACGCAGCTCCTTGCCCTCGAAGAACTAGGGGTCAAAGACAGAACCACAGTCCATCACACTTGTTTATTGTTTACTTGTTTACAGTGCATTGATGGCTGGTTATATAAAAAGGTTACATAAACACTGGATTCTACTCACGTTGTCATTAGGGTAGAGAACACGGGAGATGTTCTCAGCCAAGTTCCTGTCCAGCACAGCCTGAATGTAGCCACCAACATTGACTGTAGAACGGAAGAAAAACCTCTGGTCACATCATACATTTAAAATGCCTTGCTCTATAGTGTTTTCAGCTCCAATCCTGACAATCCGATTGGTGAATTAGATTACTGACAATAATATTACAAATGTTGTAAAGATTTGAATTAACGCATAATTGAATCAGCAGGTTTAAGCAATAAACCAGACAAGCCCAAACAGTCCGGAAGTAACTCACAGTCTTTCAGGTTGAAATCACAGGGGGCCTTGGCGGACCACAGTCTCATTGTGTTCACAACGTTGTTCCTGTAACCAGGGACTGGGGTGTCATAAGGTAGGGCCAACACTACCTGTCAACGTAGCAGGGTCATGTAACGTTTAGTTATGTCGACAATGATTCTTATTTCTATGTTGTATCGTCTTTATGTAGTCTCTCACCTGTGTGTCGACCCATTTCACCCCTTCAGGGGTGTGCTCCACTCTGCCGTAGAAGTGGACGGGTCGCATGTACTCAGGGCGGGCCTTCTCCCAGGGGTTGCCATAGCGCAGCCAATCATCAGCCTCCTCTACCTGTGAAGCGATGTAAATCACTACAATGAGCTATGAGTTGATTATTGTGATTATACAGCATCATGAATCTACTATGAGTAGATTACAAAGTTAAGAACATATACACTCACAGACATGTACATAAATATAGTAAACTACCTGCCAGCCATTGACAATTTTCTGGTTGAAGATGCCAAACTCATAGCGGATGCCGTAGCCGTAAGCTGCCAGCCCCAGAGACGCCATGGAATCTAGGAAGCAGGCTGAGAGCACAGGTGGGGAGGGGAGGGAGAGATGAGGGTTGTCCTGACCACTGACTGAGCATCACTGTCATTGGCTACACTATTTGTGCAGGGAAGAAGCAGTGAGGTAGACTAATTGAGAGCTGAGGAGGAGGAGGAGCTCACCGGCGAGCCGTCCAAGGCCACCATTTCCAAGGCCGGCATCCTCCTCAATGTCCTGCAGCTCCTCCATGTCCAGACCCAACTGATGAAGACGAAGATACATTGTTAAGATTTCTAGTACTTTATTAGCCATTATACATTATAGGATGGAGGGAATAATAAATACGTTTTTGCATCTGAATACAAGGGGATAAGGCAGTGTTCAATTTTTACATAAAGTATTCTTGAATCTCACACAAAGTGTGGAAAAAATGCACTTATTGTCAGTGTCATTAATGTTCAATGTGCCAGTTCCATACCCTCTACACTGTATGTCACAGACAATGTACTAGGTTGAGGTAACTATGATGGGACACTGTCATAGTCCAGAAAGGTCCAATGGCCTAAGGCCTACCTGTCACTCACCTGATAGGTGGCCTCATCACAGGCGTTCTCCAGAGCCAGGTTCACCATGGTATTCTGCAAGGTACGCCCCATGTAGAACTCCAGGGACAGATAATACACACGCTACAGAGGAAGGTACATCAAGAGTTAATACAGTACATCAAGGAGAGTTAATACAGTGCAGTACATCAAGGAGAGTTAATACAGTACAGTACATCAAGAGTTAATGCAGTGCAGTACAGTACATCAAGGAGAGTTAATACAGTACAGTACATCAAGGAGAGTTAATACAGTGCAGTACATCAAGGAGAGTTAATACAGTGCAGTACATCAAGGAGAGTTAATACAGTGCAGTACATCAAGGAGAGTTAATACAGTGCAGTACATCAAGGAGAGTTAATACAGTGCAGTACATCAAGGAGAGTTAATGCAGTACAGTACATCAAGGAGAGTTAATGCAGTGCAGTACATCAAGGAGAGTTCATACAGTACAGTACATCAATGAGAGTTAATACAGTGCAGTACATCAATGAGAGTTAATACAGTGCAGTACATCAAGGAGTGTTAATGCAGTACAGTACATCAAGGAGAGTTAACAGTGCAGTACATCAAGGAGAGTTAATACAGTGCAGTACATCAAGGAGAGTTAATGCAGTGCAGTACATCAAGGAGAGTTAATACAGTACAGTACATCAAGGAGAGTTAATACAGTGCAGTACATCAAGGAGAGTTAATGCAGTGCAGTACATCAAGGAGAGTTAATACAGTACAGTACATCAAGGAGAGTTAATACAGTGCAGTACATCAAGGAGAGTTAATGCAGTGCAGTACATCAAGGAGAGTTAATGCAATGCAGTACATCAAGGAGAGTTAATGCAGTGCAGTACATCAAGGAGAGTTAATGCAGTACAGTACATCAAGGAGAGTTAATACAGTACAGTACATCAAGGAGAGTTAATGCAGTGCAGTACATCAAGGAGAGTTAATACAGTGCAGTACATCAAGGAGAGTTAATACAGTACAGTACATCAAGGAGAGTTAATGCAGTGCAGTACATCAAGGAGAGTTAATGCAGTACAGTACATCAAGGAGAGTTAATACAGTACAGTACATCAAGGAGAGTTAATGCAGTGCAGTACATCAAGGAGAGTTAATGCAGTACAGTACAGTACAGAATACCATCTACATTCAACACACCTACATTCAGCCATCCAACAGTAGTGTGCCCCCATGTAGTTGCCCTGAGAAATGCAACATTACCTCTCCTATTCTAGAGGCAGCTGCTGTAGCCAAGAGGAGAGAGCAGGTGCTGCCAAAAACAGCAATGCTATTCTTGGCGACCAGTCAAGCAACAGCTCTTTCTGAGAGAGCATTGGAATGAGTTCAACTAACTCACAAGCCTCTATTAATACCGCCAGTGTGTACACCAACAACGGTTTCAAAAGATAAAAGTTCTTTATAACACACTTGGTTTCATCCCAAGGTTTCACGTAACCCAGACGACACTGGGCCAATTGTGCGCCGCCCTATGGGACTCCAGATCAGCCCGGCAGCAAGTAAGAAAAAAAAGGAAGGAAATGCAATGACAATAACGAGGTACCGAGTCAAGGTGCAGGGGTACGAGGTAGTTGAGGTGGTATGTAGGTTGGGGTAAAAGTGACTAGGCAATCAGGATAGACAATAAACAGAGTAGCAGCAGCGTATGTGAAGTGTGAAATTGTGTCTATGTGTGAGTGTGTGTGAGTGTGTGTGTGTGTGTTTTGTTTGTGTGAGCGTATATAGGGTAGAGTCCAGTGAGTGTGCATAGAGCCAGTGCAAGAATGTCAGTGCGTAAAAAAGGGGGGTCAATGCAAATAGTCTGTGTTCAGCAGTCTTATGGCTTGGGGGTAGAAGCTGTTAAGGAGCCTTTTGGTCTCAGATTTGGTGCTCTCGTACTGCTTGCCTATGACAGACTTGAGTGGCTGGAGTTTAGGGCCTTCCTCTGACTCCACCTGGTATAGAGGTCCTGGATGGCAAGGAGCTCGGCCCCAGTGATGTACTGGGCCGTACGCACTACCCTCTGTAGCCCCTTGCGGTCAGATGCTAAGCAGTTGCCATACCAAGCTGTGATGCAGCCAGTCAAGATGCTCTCAATGAGCAGGTTACATACACACAATAATGCAATTATTGTGGATAGTCAGGTTAATATAATAGTTTGTTTAAAACGTTTACATGCTTTGCAAGGAGAACGATTTCCCTAATAATCCTGTTTACATAGATAGATAGATAGATAGATAGATAGATAGATAGATAGATAGATAGATAGATAGATAGATAGATAGATAGATAGATAGATAGATAGATAGATAGATAGATAGATAGATAGATAGATAGATAGATAGATAGATAGATAGATAGATAGATAATGACCTTACGCAGATTAAGATAAGCAGAGTAAGATGTTTACATGACTAATGCCAGACTCTGACTTCTGCCATAGTCAGTTTAATATCAAATTATTAGTGTGCATGTAAACATACTCAATGGTGCAGCTGTAGAACATTTTGAGGATCTGAGGGCCCATGAGGGGGAAGAGGCGGGTTTGGACCATGATAGGTCCTTAGTGATGTGCACACTGAGGAACTTGAAGTGCTTGACCCGCTCCACTACAGCCCTGCTCAGCCACCCTTTTCCTGTAGTCCAAATATCTCCTTTGTCTTGCTGACGTTGAGGGAGATCTTGTTGTCCTTGCACCACACTGCCAGGTCTCTGACCTCCCTGTAGGCTGTTCCATCGTCGTTGGTGATCAGTACTACCACTGTCGTGTCTTAATAATGGTGTTTGAGTCATGCGCAACCACAGGGTAGTACAGGAGGGGACTAAGCACGCACCCCTGAGGGGCCCCCGTGTTGAGGGTCAGCGTGGTGGATGTGTTGTTGCCTACCCTCACCACCTGAGGGCGGCCCGTCAGGAAGTCCAGGATCCAGTTGCAGAGGGAGGTGTTTAATCCCAGGGTCCTTATCTTAGTGATGAGCTTTGAGGGCACTATGGTGTTGAATGTTTAGCTGTAGTCAATGAACAGCATTCTCGCGTAGGTTTCCTTTTGTCCAGGTGGGAAAGGGCAGTGTGGAGTGCAATAGAGATCACGTCATCTGTGGATCTGTTGGGGCGGTATGAAAATTGGAGTGGGTCCAGGGTGTCTGGGATGATGGTGTTGATGTGAGCCATGACCAGCCTTTCAAGCATTTCATGGCTACAGATGTGAGTGCTACAGGGCGATAGTCATTTAGACAGGTTACCTTGGCGTTCTTGGGCACGGGGACTATGGTGGTCTGCTTGAAACATGTAGGTAATACAGACTGGGTCAGGGAGAGGTTGAAAATATCAGTGAAGATATAAATGTTCCATTGCCATACAGGCTAGCTAGCCAACTACGGCTAACTTACAGTCACGTCAAAAAGCAGCCCGAATAACAGTAGCTGCATTTGTATTTGTTTAAGCTGTTTTCTAGTGACATTTATTTGGATACATCCATAACAATGAGTAGCAGCAGCGTATGATGCTAGCTGAGTCATGATCTCGACTGGCTGAGAAACACTGTCTGTCTCGTCCCGACTCCCGACACGTTCATTACTATGGGACAGCTGGAGATCGAATTTGAATATTGAAACAATGTTGCAAATGTCGGAGAGACAGACAGCAAGGTTTATACAGATAACTAAACTAAATGATTGAAAACTAAATGTTAGTCTAAAACAAAAATGTGAGATAATGTCTAGATGCTTTTTATTGTGGAGATCAAGTATATAAATTGCCTGGCTGGGCTGATGAGAGCGTGATTTGCGCAGTCAGATGAAACAGAGTAAATAGGCATTTTAACATCAGATTTAACCGGTGGTAACTTGTGGAATAGACAGCGGCTGGAATGCGGTTTTAACCAATCAGCATTCAGAATTAGACTTATAACATAATCGATCAGGATGGTGTGGTTGATATCGTAAATGAAAAGCTAGGAGGGAACGACACCCGAGACTTTGATTGACCTGTGACATTTAAAAAGTTGGTTCTGACAATAGGGGGGCATGCAAATGAGGCCATGGAAAACATAGCTCCCTACTGTCCCATTGACTGTGACTATGATAAAGTGACAAAGGCATCTAGTCCCTTGTTAAAAATAGCAGCAATGGTGGTCCGTTTTTAAAGGTTAGAGCAACTAGGGAGATGCCAAACATTGGTGGAGATGGGGGTTACATAAACGCTCTAAATAACAGGATTAATACTATTACTACAGCTATTGATGCATTAGTAAACTTGAAGACTTTGGGAAGAATGGATTGATTATGAGAAATTATTATTATAAGAAATGGAAGGAATGCCAAAAATGTAACTAGGTAGCTAGCTACACACTCGACCGGTGACCGCATCTCAAGCTTGGATACTGGGCATCTCCATACGGAGCAGACTGGGGAAACAGCCGCAAAGCGTTCAAGATTGGCGTCAAAATTGGCCATCCATGTCCTAACTGGCCAGTAGGGGCAATAGCAGTCCCATGACTCTGGATCAGAAGGTTGTGTGTTTTTTTTTTGGGGGGGGGGGGGGGGGGGTTAATGAGTGCCTAAACTTACGAGCAGCAGGAACAACAAAAACACTTCGTAATTTGACATTTGGAGGACGTGGATGAACGTCTAACTCTGCAGTGAGACTGAGAGCTTGGTGCGCGAGAGCTCTGTACAGGCCAGACCAACAGGCGCAACAAACGGAATGGGTGGGCGTGGAGGAATGGGTGGGCGTGGAGGAATGGGTGGGCGTGGAGGGTGGCGAACTTGATGATGTCATGACGACTTGCGGGCAGTGGGTTCAGAACAATGACAAAAACCGTACGCAAAAATGTAATTATACCACCACCCAAAAGGGCACTTGGCAAATGGAAGGGCAAAGGAGCAAGTGGGAGGCACAGATAGAGCACTATCTGGGCACGTGCCTGGCCTACTGCCATAAGCAGTTTAATATTTAATTATTAGTGTGTATGTAAACATACTCATTGATACGTTTTCTTTTGAGTTAATACTGCTTGCTTGTTTGCCTACTAACTTTATCTAATGTATTGTTTGATGCTTGCTCCACATATAATGCTACACTAATAGCCATTACCAATTTAGCGTGCTCTAACTTTGGCCTACCACGCCAAGTTATTGCATCCCAAATTCATAATGTTATCTTGTTGCTACAGTATATTTGCATAGCTTCTTTCATGTATATGCAATTAGCATATTGCTATTGATTAACCGTTTCATTGTGGGTTTTGATGTGTGCTTGGGGTTATGGTCTTGCTGGAAGATCCACATGTGGCCAACTTTCAGCCTCCTGGCAAAATATCCTGTTACCGGGTAAAGTTCTTGATGACGTTGACCCCATAACATCCAAGATCAACCACCATATTTTACAGTAGGTATGCGTAAGCAAAAAAGAAATACCTACCGACAATATGGTGGTGGATATTTTGCTTCCACTGGTCCTAGGAGTGTCTGCTAAATGACTTACGTTATGCACTAGTAATGTTTACACATCTTCAGAAGAAGTGAATCTTCCTTCTGTTTAGACAGCTGGTTGTTTTGTTTCAGATCTTGGAGGGGGATGAGGTGGTGGACTGTGTGACAGTGGAGCCCTACATGCTGGGGGACTTTGTGAAGCTCACCAACAACACTACTAAAGTGAACAAGCAATTTAATCCATTTTAGAATAAGGCTGTAACGTAACAAAATGTAGAAAACCTGAAGGGGTCTGAATACTTTCCGAATGCACTGTAAGTGTGCAATAATAGTGTTTAACATGATTTTTGAATGACTACCTCATCTCTGTACCCCACACATACTATTATCTGTAATGTCCCTCAGTCGTGCAGTGACTTTCAAACACAGATTAAATTACAAATGCCAGGGAGGTTTTCTAATGGGCACCAAAAGAAATCAGACATTGAATATCCCTTTGAGCATGGCAAAGTTATTAATTACACTTTGGATGGTGTGTCAATACACCCAGTCACTACAAAGACCCCTAACTCAGTTGCCGGAGAAGAAGGAAACCAATGGTGACTTTAAAACTGTTATTAATTTTGTACTAAATTATTATCCTGGACAGAACTATATTTTATTATGTCCTTTGTTTGAACAATACTGTACATTTGACCTTTTGAAATGACCAATGAGGAGTTTGTCAACACACAATATAAGAGCAAGCCTACAATAAGAAGTGGAACTCCCATTTACAGTATTTGGAAACTCCAGGAGAAGGGATAGAATTCTGCACTAGAAAGGATTCGAAACACACTGATGGTGTTTAAAAGCTTTAGAGAGAGGAAACAACACCAACAGAGAAAGGATTTAGTCCTGCAATACACAGAACTCGAAACACTAATAGTGTTTTCAACCTTTTCTTCCCGGGCTAGTGCTCCTCTGGCAAGGTGTTACAAAAAGTGACGTTACAACACACCATGTCATGCTTCAGAGCACCTCAGGGTGAATGTTTCAGTACACCTTAAATCTACTGGTATCCCAGAATCAATTAAGATAGTTTTACTGATGCAATTCGTATGTGACAAACACTTGCACAATATGGCCGACATAACGGAACCACAGACCGAACGGCAAACACTTCGATTACGTTTGGTTACATTCGGCTATTGTTTACAGATTGTGCATCACATGCAATGCTTCAAGAGATTGAAGATACAAGTGACAGAACCCACCGGCGCCGCAAAAAGTCAGGTAAACAACACTTTCCTATGGATACCCTATTTCCACAACCGGTGAAGTAAGTTTAAATATCAGTTAATTTAACATTCTGGCTTGTAGAGACTTATTGCGTCTGTTTTAGGGTGACTTCAGTCAGACTGAAAATCCATGCGGTAACCATGGTAACAGTCTGATGTTTAGGCAATGAAGGTTACTGATATCACTGAAGTTTGCAGTATTCCAGTCAAAGACACTAACTTATTTAGGGATAAAAGGGGAAAAATATGTTTTACTGAAGAAATTGAGAAAATGACCTTATTCTATCCCCAGTTATCTCAGCTATTAAAAATGCATTCAACTCATGGTTAGGCAGAGGTTTGTCCATTCAAGGAAGAGTTTTGCTGACCAAGACTGAAAGCTTGTCTAGAGCCTCTTATTTGTTCTGTCTAGACAGTCCCAAATCCATTGCTCCCAGTTAGATAAGCCGCTGTTTAACTTTACATGGTAAAATAAAACTCACAAAACATGTTCTTACAGAGTGTGAGGGCAGTCTTAAGGTGATGGACTTCGCTATTTTCAACCAAGTTCAAAGATTTGTTGGACAAAGCGTTACTTTAAGGACCCAAACAGCTTTTGCTTTACAATACCAAATCTTATTTTCAAGATTTTTGGGAGCAGGGACACGATCAATATGGACACCATCCAAAGTACATATGCTTAAATCATAATTTTTATGCACTCTAGAGAACAACATAAAGTACCTGTCAAAAGTTGACACAGCTACTCATTCAAGAGTTTTTTTTTTTTTTTTTTTTTACTATGTTCTACATTGTAGAATAATAGTGAAGACATCAAAACTATGACATAACACATCATGGAATCATGTAGTAACCTAAAAAGTGTTAAACAAATCAAAATATATAATTGGAGATTCTTCAAAGTTGCCACCCTTTCCCTTGATAACAGCTTTGCACACTCTTGGCATTCTCTCAACCAGCTTCATGAGATAGTCACCTGGAATGCATTTCAATTAACAGGTGTGCCTTTTTAAAAGTTAATTTAGGGAATTTCTTTCCTTCTTAATGTGTTTGAGCCAGTCAGTTGTGTTGTGACAAGGTAGGGGTGGTATACAGAAGATTGCCCTATTTGGTAAAAGACCAAGTCCATATTTTGGCAAGAACAGCTCAAATAAGCAAAGAGAAACGACAGTCCATCATTACTTTAAGACCTGAAGGTCAATCAATATGGAAAATGTCAAGAACTTTGAACGTTTCTTCAAGTGCAGTCTCAAAAACCATCAATCGATATGATGAAATTGGCTCTCATGAGGACCCAGAGTTACCTCTATTGCAGAGGATAAGTTCATTAGATACCAGAGGATAAGTTCATTAGATACCAGCCTCAGAAATTGCATCCCAAATAAATGCTTCACAGAGTTCAAGTAACAGACACATCTCAACATCAACTGTTCAGAGGAGACTGTGTGAATCAGGCCTTCATGGTTGAATTGTTGCAAAGAAACCACTACTAAAGGACACCAATAATAAAAGAAGAGACTTGCTTGGGCCAAGAAACATGAGCAATGGACATCTCCGCTTGCGTAGTTCGCACCGTGAAGCATGGAGTAGGAGGTGTGATGGTGTGGGGGTGCTTTGCTGGTGACACTGTCTGTGATTTATTTAGAATTCAAGGCACACTTAACCAGCATGGCTACCACAGCATTCTGCAGCGATACGCCATCCCATCTGGTTTGCGCTTTGCAGGATCAAGCTGTGTAAGGGCTATTTGACCAAGAAGGAGAGTGATGGAGTGCTGCATCAGATGGCCTGGCCTCCACAATCACCCGACCTCAACCCATTTGAGTTGGTTTGGGATGAGTTGGACCGCAGAGTGAAGGAAAAGCAGCCAACAAGTGCTCAGCATATGTGGGAACTCCTTCAAGACTGTTGGAAAAGAATTCCAGGTGAAGCTGGTTGAGAGAATGCCAAGGAAAAGCTTGTCTACTTTGAAGAATCTAAAATATATTTTGATTTGTTTAATACTTTTTTGGTTACTATGTGATTCCATATGTGTTATTTCATAGTGTTGATGTCTTCACTATTATTTTACAATGTAGAAAATAGTCAAATTAAAGAAAAACCACTGAATGAGTAAGTGTGTCCAAACTTTTGACTGGTACTGTATACTTTGTGTTTTACCTGCATTCAACACTAATTTAAGGTCAATAAAGTGTTTCTGTAATACAATGAAGACAGACTGTAGTTCAGATAGAGCCTGGTCAACCGTGGGGGGCAATAACATACACAACAGTATTATCGGCATACAAGTGCAGGTTCAATTATTTGAAGTCGATATTGTTAATGTAAACAGTAAATAGTACAGGAACCAGAATTGAACACCTTTCGTAATATCCAGGAAACCTGATGTAACACCATCAGTAGATACACATTGAATTCTATCTATCAAGTAATTTTTAAACCAGTTACATGCAGCCTGGTCTAGGCCAATTGAGGAATGCCTTTGAATTAGCGGTGAGTGATCAACAGTATCGACAGGTCAACGAAGAGGACTGCACAATTTTGCCTTTCATCCATACAGTTAATCATTTACAACTAGGGGATGCAGCAGAGATATGTGCTATGACCTGGTCTAAAACCTGACTGATGTACATTTAGAATACATTTCAAAGATAAGAAAGATCTTAGCTGAGAATTAATCAAGGATTGTAATGTTTTAGCTAGGCAAGAGAGTTTAGAAATTGGGCAATAATTATTTAGGGTCACCACCTTTGTGAAGGAGGAGTACATGGGTCGCCTTCCAAACCTTCCAAACCTTGGGGATAGTACCAGATATAATCGCCATTAAATATGGGTTAATGATTCAGCAATCAAGGGAGCAGAGATCAGTGGACTTTTTAAAATGTACATACATCTTAAGCAAGGCATCTAGCACATCACAGATAGTAAATTGTTTAAATGAAAAAAAAAAAAGATTCACTAGAATTGGACAGAATTACTAGAACATGTATTTCTCCAATGTGTGTATGTCATTATTTTCTGGGTAGACCTTCAACTGGACTTGTAAAAAAAAATAAGAAAGTAATGCTACCCTTAAGGATGCACTATGCAGAAATCGCTCCGCCATTTCCTTGTTGCTAAAATTCTAGTTCGCAAATAGTACGAAATAGCGCACATAGAACATATCGAGCGCTTCTTAGACTTGCTCTCAATGACAATTACAGATCTATAACTCACATTTTTATGTACATTTGGAGAATGAGATATACAGAAATGTACTGAATATTTTCTCATCCAGAGATGCGACATCATTATGTAGCCTAAACCGCAAGGGGCTTCCATTACCATTTTCACCGCATAATCACATTGAGGATAAAATACTTTCCCCTCAATTAATTTATATTATGAGCGTAACATTTCTGTAACTTTAGCGTCTGAAGCGAATCCATAGGCTAGCCGCTAGAGCCTAGACTTCGCCATAATTGCACATAATGCGCATTGCTATTTCCCTGAGAAACCCCCCCCCTCTCTTTCCGCGGAGGCTGACAGAGACGCAGGCCTACGTGCCGAAGCTTGCGTTGGACCGGGAACACTATGTCACTGCGGCAACCCGGCTGCTTACCTTGGGGTCTTTCTCATAGTAGTGCTGCTGCGTCCTGATCCATCGGCCCACCAGATGGTCGCGCACGGTGTTGGCCAAGGCGAAGTAGTAGTCCCTTTTGGTCGCCACATTTCGGTCCTTTACGAGCGTAAAGTGGAGATGGCGATTAAAATTCGTCTTGAGGTCTGAAACATTTTCCACTCCTGCAAGCCCTCGCACCGATATCTGCTTTCTCTTCTCCTGGTCTGTCAGTGGCTGAGGCATCTTGGTAAATGCGTATTTTCTATTGTACGACCGTAGATCCGAATGGCAAATATCAACCAAGGCTGATGAGAGACGGAAAGTAACTAATGCCTGTGCGTATCACACGGTGTGTCCTTCCTCCCTCTGACCAGTGGGGATTCCACTAGATAGCACAGCCACAAAGTCTATAACGTAAAGATTCAAGAAAACAAAAAAAAAAGTGTGCTTTTTGGTCTTAATTAAAGGTTAGGGTTAGGCATAGTGTTAGCATTGTGGCTACGGTTAGGTTTAAAATCAGATTTTAAGAAGATAAATTGTAGAAATGGGCGGGGTTTAAGACGTTGTGGCTGTAGTAACTAGGGACGACCGTCCAGTGGTGGACTGCCTTGGCATTTCAGCCACACCGGTCCGAGCCGACAAGGTGAAAAACCTGTCAATGTGTCCTTGAGAAAGGCTCAATTTAATTTATTAATTTAAGCTAATTTGCTCCAGGGGCAGTGCAAAATGATCATGATCTGGCTAATAATGGGGGTCTCAAGTGAAAATATGGGCTGGTGTGGGGCAATCGAGGAAACAAATAGGCCAGTGTGTTGCCATATATCTGATGTAATATAAAGACATTTAACATTCTACGGTGGGTGGACCAGTGGTCATCTTTGTTGTAACAATTAGAAGTTAAAAAATGTCAAAAAGTTTAACAGTTCGTTAGCTTTTAAATTATATCAAACTTAAATGTTTATATTTGGATGAAGACAGATGTTTCATGGTATGGTGGGGTATGCAAATTGGGTCAACTTTGAGCACCTAAATGTTTTGGCATGAAGGTCAAAAAAGTAACTTCCTGACCCCTTCTTCCATGGGCAAACATATATGTGAAGTTCTTTGTTTAAATCTAAATTGCTGCCAAAAAGTGATTGAATTCAAATGGATTTACCCATATAGAATGTAAAAAAGTCTATTACCATTTCCTGGAATTTCACATTACACACTGACCAAATTATCAGACTTGCGCTTACATGTCGACTGCACCTTAATCTACAAATACCTCCCACCCAAACCCTTCAATGAATTCTTCCAGGTTAATTCTGAAATCCACGCATACAAGACACTGAGATGACCTTCAGCCTCCCTACTGCCACAACACACAGTCCATTTTCTATCAGATAGGAATTCCAAAGTATGCAAGCTCCATCTTCACATTGCGGATTCCTCATCCCTCAAGCATAGACTAGGGGTAAGTCAGCCTGATGAACCAAACTATCCAGTAGTCTCTCTTCCTCCATGTAGCCTTTTATTTATCATATTCAATTGTAATTACTCTGCTTTGTTTAATTGACTGAACTACATATATAGCAGTTTTCATACAAGCCCTCTTGGGTTTCCAACCTCACCTGCACACCTTAATCATGTTTTTACCTGCAAGATTTATTTATTTACACAAGTCGTGTGAAAGAAACAAAAATAAAAACAGTAAAACCACTTGTATTCTTTGATGCAGGACTGCAGACAATGTACACAGAAAAACAGCCTCATGACAAGGATGTTATATAAATTGAGTGAAGCCGAGCAAGCACTCTGTCTAGACGGATTCAAATAATGGTCTGTGGAAGCTGTATTCAAGTGTCAGTGGGAAAAAAAGACGCTTCGCAAGGCAGAAAGAAAATAAAATGACTGAAGCATGTGTTAAAGATCATCAATCAGTTTAATAACAATCAAGCAACATTGCAAGGACTGACCAAACACAAGGCTGACAAACCAATTCCAAAAATAGAGTAAAAATACAACTGTATAACGTCATCTAACAATTTCTCTTTTTTTTTTTTTCTCCCCCATCATTAAGCAACTAAAAGGAACAGAAAGCGTTGTTGTGATGTTGCTGAAGCGATATAAGCACTGCACACAGCTACAGACCAAAGCAAGGAGGGGACAGGGTGTTAACAAAACCAACAAGCAATACAATCAGACTTCCTTCGAAATGAAGTCAATCAGAGCATTTTTTAAAGCCAACGCACTGTAGGATACAAAGTCCTATTGTCTGCTGCATCCTCATGGATTTAAATTAATTTGCGTCTGGGGGAAAAAGTTCAGTAGAAACAGCTTACAGGTTAAAAAAAAATAATAATAAAAAAGTAATAGGGGATTCGAAATTACGCAAACAAGCTGATAGAACCAAAAACCTATATGAAAACATAGTATTACAAAAAGACCCGTTTCTTTTCTGACAAAATAATTAGGAAGGAGATTCTCACATCCAAAAGATCTGAGGAATTACACTTCACTCCAGGTTTAATTACAAAAATATTCAGCTCCGTGAAACCACAGCAAACGACTGGAGCATGACGATGAATGAATCTCGAGTCCATTGGACTACCATGCCTACAAAATTGTCTGGATAATCTGAACAGTAAAAGATCACGTAAATGGAAAAAAATAATAATTACTAAGCTTCAGCTCTAGTCCAGTCTGCAAACCAAAACTTTTGTTTGAGGTGATTTATTTGGTGAGAGATGGTGAGAGTTATAAACCAACCATGAGGGAGTTAACCCTGCAAAAAAAGATACAATGCATACCATATACTCCATGCACAGCAACAGTGTTTCATGGACAGAGTGCCTATACACAGTGATCAAAATCACAAATGTTTAAAAACAGAAAAATTCAATAAAGCAAATGTACAAATTCAACCACAGATTCTCTGCACGTTTAACCAGGACTGTGATTAAGAGAGTAGAGCACAGGTCAAAAACAAAAACTAGCCCTGGGCAGAGATGTGTATCAGTCCATTGGCTAGCTGGTTGTGTGGTTCGCTGCGAGTCCTTTGTGACGGGTAACATCTGGGAGGGCTGTGTGGTTGAGACTGAGGAACGGGGGGGGGGTACAGAGGGTGTTTAATTCTGGGGGGGTGGAGGTGGTGGTGCAGGGGGCATACCAAAGGGGGGCATGCCCGTCACCCCCATCCCCATCATGGTGACAAAGTTGGAGGGGTCCATGGGCGGGGGGGGAGGAGGGGCGTACATCATGCCGGCCGAGCCGGGGGGTGGGGGAGGAGGGGGAGGTGGGGCGCCGGGGGGGAGAGGGGGCTGCACCCCGGGCGGAGGGGGGACCATGGAGGGGTTGCCCATGGGGGGAGGTGGCTGGGTGGCCGAGGCAGCGGACTGTTGGGGTTGCTGCCAGGGGGGCAGGTTGCCAGTGCCAGGACTGGACGTCGTGGTGGTATCTGGGGAGGAAATCACTTTTGTTAGTATGAGATTTAAGAAAAAACATGCTGCACTTATTCTACGTTTAGAAATCCCTCTAAGATCTTACAGAAATGAGGAAATTAACATTCTCTATGTAAAGCAGCCATGTGTCAAATCTCTAAAAGATAACATGACAAGTCTGAGAAACTGGCTGTTCTTTTCTGTTTAACTGGCCAAAGCTTCAGAAACAAAGCTAACGTTCTTACTCTGTTGCCATGGCAGCAGTGCACTAGTGGCCATGCTGCTGGCGGGAGGGGGTGGGGGGGCCTGCTGTTGCCATGGTGGCAGGGGACCTGAGGGTGGCGGGGGAGGCTGGTTGTTGGGGGGTGGAGGTGGTGGTGGCATCATACCCATGGGTGGTGGCAGCAGACCTAAAGACAAACAAGAAAATATGAAGGGACACAAGATGCCACAACCGATTGGATTACAAAGACAAAGCACAGATGGCCCGTGTTTTATTACGTTTGTGTACATGACACCCCAAACGCAATTTACAAACAGGGATAACAAAATGGAAACGAGCAACAACAACAAAGACGGTACACAACAGCAGGCTGCGTCTCTCTTACCCATATGGTGTCCGTGTCCCTGCCCCATGGGGGGCGGTGGCGGCTGCATCCACGGGGGTGGCATTCCGTTGTTGGGGGGCATGTTGTGCCCTCCCATGTTGGACATGGGGGGTGGGAAGTTGTGGTGGCCTCCGTGACCCCCATGACCCCCGTGGTTGCCATGACCACCGTGTTGGTTTCCATGACCACCGTGGCCTCCGTGCATACTGTTGAAGTTCCTGTTCTCAGACTGGCCAGAGTTCATCCAGGGAGGACGGCTCTACAGTACAAACACACAGACAGAATGAGACAAGAGGCCCTTGTATTGTCAATCGTCTAGTCTGTAAGCTTGTCTGCTAATGAAACTCAATCTCCTCAGGGACCAATAAAGCATCCATGAATCTTCTAACTTGAAACATAAGGCCTATTTTGATGGATATACTTAAGAAAATACAAGCTCAGGTCGTGCTAGTTACTTCAATTAACTCACCGGTGGTGGCTGGTTGTTGTTGTTGTTGCCTCTGTTGTGGCCGCTGTTCTGGCTGTTGGAGTGTCCCCCTCCAGAGGAGGGCACAGGGGCCTCGCCCAGCTCAGCCATGAGGGACAGATACTCCTTGTCCATACGGGCCTTGTCCTGGGCAGACTGGGGAGGTTCACCGGCCCTGGGCGCCGCAAAGGAGCTAGAGAGAAGAGAGATGTCCTTTAATGCATAGTAGGTTTTTGGGAAGAGAATGGCCTTATTTTCTTTGGTTTTTCTGTCAGAGATGTGATCACTCCAAGTAGCCACTGTTTTGGGTTCTCTGCGTAGACATAGCCATGTCACTCTCCACCCCTCATGACACAGGCTCCACACTTACAGTCGGACTGCAACGCCTCAAAGGGCAGGTTCCTGACATCATCTCTAGTACCAGATTGGGCTAGCAAAAATAATCTGGTTTCAAAGTCATTCAATGTGTGCAAGCAAAAAGACTGCTTTCTGATCCAAAATCCTTAAAGCAACAGTATGTAGCTGGTTAGTTACCTGGTGAACTTGCAGTCAGAGGAGATGTGGCCAGCGCCACCACACTTGGTACAAAGGGTGGTGTTGGTGACACTGCGGGGTTCAGTGCTCTGCCACGGACGAAGGATCCTGCGGGGGAACAAAGAGAAACATTTCATATTTAACTAAGAGAAGTCAAGAGGAGAGCACATTTATCCAGGCCAGGCAGGGTACCTGTGATTATGCAACGGTCACAGAATGGCTGCTGTCAAAATGTGGCAGGCTCACCGGTTGTCGTCCTCTCTCAGGGTGCCGTTGAGTCTGGCCAGCTCCCTCAGCTGCATCTTCCTCAGGTCATTCTGGTCCTCGGGGGTCTCAATGCCCTGCTTCAGGATGGTACGGATCTACGGAGGAGACAGGATTGGACCACTCTCAGCATGTGTGAACAAATCAAACAGCAGCATAGTGGCAGTAAAATACAACTCGATAGACAAGGTTGTAGATAAGGAGATGGGTGTGGGCCGACCTGTTCCACCGCCTTCTTGACGTTCTCCATGGTGTTGGCGGTGACCAGGGCGTGCAGCGGTTCGTCCTCCCCTGGCAGCATCTGACCGTCCTTACGGCCCACCTTGCCCTCCTTCACCGAGCCCTTGCCCCGGATCATGATCTTGGCACAGCACTCCTTCTCGATGTTCTTCAGGGTGTTGCCACTGCAAGGACACAAGTAACATACTCAGTGTGTGTGTGAGATGCATTAAGGACTCACAGGCACCACCTACTGGACTTCTAGGCAAACCCCCAAATAGACTGACAAAGGAACATCGAGATCCATGGTTAAGGCCTATAACTCACCGTGGCCCAATGAGTAACCCAACAAAGTTAATCTCTGGATACTCGTCCTGTGGGATCATCACCTTGTCGTTGACCCTAGTAGCTGGGGGCCTGTGGGGGACAATGACGTACAGTATAGTGAAGGCTATAACTCAAGTCTCTACACAATCAAGCCATGGTGAAGAAAATAAAGCACGGATGTTCTCAGAAGCTGTGAGAAAACCAGAGACCTACAGCATCAGCTCTGAAACTCAGACCAACCAAACTAGAGGATAAACAGCCGTTACTGTAGCAACAGCTAATGGGGATCCAAATAAACAAGACTATGTTAGGAGACAGAGAAAACAGGATGCATACTTGTAGTCAGCGGGGGGCTTGAACTCAGGGTTGAGTGCCACCATATCGGTGATGAGGGAGTGACGCTCCTCTTCGATCTTCTTGCGTGTGCGATACTCCCTGGTGTTCAGTCTCTTCCCCTCGCTGTTGTAGATGGGCTCTGGAGACGGGGACCTTGGGGGAGGAGAGGAGGGGGAGAGAGAGTACAGACAACCATTAATATCGAAGACCATTGACAATCATACACAAGTTTCCCTATGTCTAACTAAGCCTTAAATAATGTTACCATGAGATAAAACATTGTAAGGAACACTTGATAATAGCATGGCCATATACCCAAGCTACTTATCAGTGAAGGGAAGACAAGAGAAACAATGGTTACGGCAAGCATTTGAGTCACTGGTGGAGAAAAAAAAAAAAAAAGTTCTCTCATAGGGCTTGTTACGAGATATTAGCAATATTGGTGTTACTTTCTGCATTCTCAAAGGGAAATTTTGGTTGCTACTAGGCTGTAGCTTTTGACTGGTCAATTGGGTTCTGGGATTTTATACACGTCTGAAATTAGGGCATATCATCTTGTGATATATAATAAAGACTATTCTTAAGTGGCAACCACCACATCAACAACTAAATCTATCTACACTGAACAAAAATATGAACGCAACATGTTGGTCCCATGTTTCATGAGCGAAAAAAGATAACAGAAATATTCCATACGCACCAAAAGCTTATTTCTCTCAGGTTTTGTACACGCATTTGTTTACATCCCTATTGGTAAGTGTTTTTCCTTTGCCAAGATAATCCATCCATATCAAGAAGCTGATTAAACCGCATGATCATTACACAGGTGCACCTTGTGCTGGGGACAATACAAAGGCCACACGCCAATGCCAGAGACGTCTCAAGTTGAAAGAGAATGCAATTGGCATGCTGACTGCAGGAATGTCCACCAGAGCTGTTGCCAGAGAATATAATGTAAATTTCTCTACCATAAGCTGCCTCAAACGTCATTTTAGACAACTTGGCAGTACGTCCAACCAGCCTCACAAACGCAGACCACATGCATGGCATCGTGTGGGTGAGCAGTTTGCTGTTGTCAACGTTGTGAACAGTGTCCCATGGTGCCTGTGGGGTTATGGTATGGGCAGGGATAAGCTACGGACAATGAACAATTGCATTTTTATCAATGGCAATTTGAATGCACAGATACCGTGGCAAGATCCTAAAGCCCATTGTCGTGCCATTCATCCGCTGCCATCACCTAATGTTTCAGCATGATAACGCACGGCCCCATGTCGCAAGGATCTGTACACAATTCCTGGAAGCTGAAAATGTCCCAGTTCTTCCATGCCTTGCATACTCAAGACATGTTACCCATTAAGCGTGTTTGGGATGCTCTGGATCGACATGTTTGACAGCGTGTTCCATTTCTCATCAATATCCAGCAACTTCACACAGCCATTGAAGAGTGGGACAACATTCCAACGGTCAAAATCAACAGCTTGATCAACGCTTCAAAAGGAGATGTCTCGCTGCATGAGGCAAATGGTGGTCACACCAGATCCTGGCTGGTTTTCTGATCCATGCCTTTTTTTTTTTTTATGTATCTATCTATAACCAACAGATGCATATCCGTATTCCCAGTCGTGAAAGCCATAGATTAGGGCCTAATGAATTTATTTTCAATTAAATTATTTCCATATATATATGAACTGTAACTCAGTAAAATCTTTGAAATTCTTACATGTTGCGTTTCTATTTTTGTTCAGTATATAAAAAATAAAAAGGAATTAATCTATACAGGTTGTAAAGGGAAAGGGCTGGGCAATGAAAAAAAAAGATGCATTCCTCAAGGAACCGCTGGCTTTGGGAGTCGGACGGTACCATATTGGATGCGGAGGTGGAGGGTGTTTAAGCCAGGTCCATACCTCCCCTTGGATGGAACACCTGAAAACCTGTTTCGTTGCGTTAGAGGCTCTGCGCTTGAAAAAGGTTAAGGTGACGAGGGGTAATTCGGGGGTTAGAGAAAATGAATTATGATTAGACGTTAACCCTTTTCCATTGTGCACTCTCCCACAAGAGAGCATAGTCGATGAACAATTCAGGAGATTAAAAGTTGAGACATCTAAATAGATGAAAGGGTTCTCTTTTTCTATCTTGAAATGTCCACCGGTGACAACCTGAAACACTCCCGTTATTTGATGGAGTGACATTATTAGCGTCCTGCGATGAGCTTGTTGTTGTCGTCGCTGTGAAAATCTCTGATTAAAGAATAGAATAAAACTATGTCAAGCACAGACGACAGAGACCTTGGCCAACAAAGAGATACCAATCTCACACTCATAAAAAGAATATGACATTTCCTGCTGGAATAATAGATGCTTATGCAGACTACTACAGTGTCAGAGCCGATCTGTGTCGTTCCGGAATAGTCAGGATCAGAGGGGTTTCTCCTCCAGAGCCTCAAAGTTCTGCCTGGAATACTGTCGAACCCACTGGGCGAAACATCGGGAAGCTTCATTATGGAAAACCCATTAAATGACCATGGAAAAACACCCTACGGTTAAAAGTTAATTTGTCAGGTTTCAGGTGGAATCTAACAATGGTTGGACCATTTGAATTGACGAGACAAGCCAAGAAAAAAAGGGTAACACATTAGGATTAAAGTCATGTCAAGCACTGGCAGAAACAGGTTATTCTAAAGAAACCCATTACTGAAAACCAAACTTGTCCTAGTTGGTTGTTCATATAGCAATCTGTATATCATTATATAACTATTTAAGATGTTAGGTCTACTTACTCACTTTAACTTATAGCAACATGACTATCAAAAGGAGAAATATGCATTCTGGCATAACCTACTTTTAAGTTGAAGAAATGTTGTTCATCTAAGGTACATTCTGAAAACTTCAAACAAATTGTCAACATGAGTTGACAGAAAATGGCTAAACCAGGATGCACATGGACATATTAGCTCAACTATAGTCAACAGAATAAGTCTACACAAATGATGAAGATATATACAAAGAGGTCACAGCTAAGGAAGTAGGAAATATATAGTAAGTGTGATATATACACTCCCCTACGTATTTATTTGGACAGTGAAGCTACATTTTTTTTTTTTTAAATGTGTCTCTATACTCCAGCATTTTTTGATTGAAGATCAAATGTTTCATGAGGCAACAATAGAAAATATACACTTTTATTTTGGGGTATTTTTATACATGCTTTCAGGTTTAGTAATGAAAGCACTTTATGGATAAATATAATAAATATTCAATACTTGAATAAATATAAGTATTTGGCCAAATGTCCTTAAAGCATATTAAAGTAGAGTGTAGTATTTATATTCCTAGCACGCGTTGAATACATCAAGCTTGTGGCTCGTAAAACTTGTTGGATGCATTTGAAGTTAGTGTTTTGGATTATGATTTGCCCAATAGGAACTGAATGATAAATAATGTAGTTGTCATTTTGTAGTCACTTACATTGTAAATAAGAATATAATAATGTTTTTGAACACTTCTACATTAAAGGTGGATGCTACCATGAATCTGGATAATCATTAATTAATTGTGAATAATGATGAGTAAGAAAGTTAGTGGAACAAAGGTAACGGCCCGGCTGTATAAAACACAAAGTTAATTTTCCCCTTTAAATTAAGTGAAAAGGTTAAAGGTGCCCGTGAGGTCCCTTAACTGCTTCATTATGTATGGATATCAATGTAAACAGAATTTGTGGAGGTGAATGTTGATTTTATCTGCTCTGGTAACAAAAGGACAACATCAACCAGCTAGCTACTTGGAATGGAAGTTGCACAATCCATTGCTACAAAGCTAGCTGGCTAGTTAGCTATAGCTACTCTCTAAACTAGCTTGACCCAACAAGAAAGTAATTGAGAAAAAAAAGTAACTACAAGAAACATGTTTTATTATCTACTGAAGAAATAAAGTTATCCTGTCTTGACCGTTAAAGTTAAATTTTGAAATCTCACAAAATGAGAGATCTCGCTCCGTTTGACGAGATGTTTAGTCGGTGAATCAGGCCATCTCCATGGTAAATCAGATACTCTTTCTGCCATACCGTAAAACTCCTTAAGTATACCCGTACCTTAGGAAATATTTGAGAGGCTCTTTGCAACGCCCTTAAACAATTCCCTTAAGGGAAAATTATTCCTTAAGGGAAACACTTAAGACGTTTTATGCAACCGGGCCCATACGCCCTTGAAGACTGTTTATACACTCTACTTTTGCCTCATAAAACATTTGATACCAAACCCAAAATGCTGGAGTGTAGAGACAAATTAAAATGTTTACCTTAACTGTCCAAATAAATACATAGGGGAGTTCAGAATATGAGGGCAATTGTCTTTTGACAGAGCACAAAGCAATGCACTGTAATAATGCCATCTGTCAGGAGACAATGATACCATTTAAGTATAAGACAATAATTATGGAATATAAGAACAGAACCTGTTACGAGGCTCATTTAGATGGAATAGAACCTGTTACGAGGCTCATTAAGATGGAATAGAACCTGTTACGAGGCTCATTTAGATGGAATAGAACCTGTTACGAGGCTCAATTAGATGGAATAGAACCTGTTACGAGGCTCATTTAGATGGAATAGAACCTGTTACGAGGCTCATTAAGATGGAATAGAACCTGTTACGAGGCTCATTTGGATGGAATAGAACCTGTTACGAGGCTCATTTGGATGGAATAGAACCTGTTACGAGGCTCATTTAGATGGAATAGAACCTGTTACGAGGCTCATTTAGATGGAATAGAACCTGTTACGAGGCTCATTTAGATGGGTATAAACGAAAACTGGAAATGCTTGAACACTAAGTTAACCAGAGGTGACCATGGTAACTTCACAGCACACCTTAACTCAGAGCCATGAGGTTTATATAATTAACACTTTTTACTCCTTCCTATTTAGATTCCTACCAATTCATAAATTATCTAACAAATTGACAGGGTTGGGGAGTTAAAATAAAGTAATTATACTCACACGCACTCGTCTTTTTCTACTAGTACTGACTTTTCTGATAACTACTTTGTTGAGGGAAAATGTACTTGCTACGATTGGGATGTTGTCTCACCTATCTATCCATCTTAAGATTAATGCAATAATGTAAGTCGTTCTGGATAAGAGCGTCTACTAAATGACTAAAATGTACATTGTGACACCTTTCTGTTTTCTCAATTACATTCAACTCAGCATTGAAAAAAAGGTGCAAGTTTGAGTTTGTTCCACCTGAGTGAGACTGACCACAAGTCAGAGACCACTATGATGACACAGAGTTTGGGTAATCCAAAAGGTACGTTACTGATTACAATTGTGGACAGGTAACTATTTGTGGACAGGTAACTAGTAACTAACGGATTACATTTACAAAGTAACCTATCCAACCCTGCAGAACGTCGCACTGAAAAGTAATACCTTAAAAATGTATTCTGAACAAAACTTTAGTCTTCAGTCGTCCTGGAAGTCCTGACTATAAGCACCTGGAAGTATGACATCCCTGAATACTACTGGAAGGAGACTCATATCAAGTGAGAAAATTAATCTACCATGTTATATTACGCCACTACCACTGCTGGATAATAACTAGTCCTTACAGTGGCAACTAAAACCTACTTAACTTCAGGACCTAACGCATATTCTGATAAATATGTATCATTTCACCAAAGACCAACATTTGGCGTCAAAAGAACGACAAAAAGGTAGAGAAAATGTTACTGTTCGTGGGTTTAAAACTTTTCCCGACCTGTCCTCAGGGTTAACAGGGATTCCCAGGTCTCCTGTACGCAGTTTACGAGTCAGGTCTTCGATCTGCAGTTGGACTGGAAGAATTCAGGTTAGGAAAGAAAAACAAGAAGGATGGAGAGAAATGTGGTTACAACAACACCATTCAACTGGAAACAGTGCAATCTAAATTTAAGCACCGTCTCGTTTGTTTGAGAAGCAAAAACACATTACTACAATAAATGATGAATAATTGACTTCTGAATTTCAGTAAATATTCTACAAGAGTAAAAACCCTTATTTTCTGGGAAACGGAGGTACCAAAACAACCATGCAAAACTCTAGAGCAAATTCAATTAATTATAAGTGAACTGTCGTCAACAGGTAACAACAAGCTCCAGGATGTTTTACAAATGCACGGATGTTATGCATGTACAGTTGAAGTCGGAAGTTTGCATACACCTTGGCAAAATGCATTTAAACTCAGTTTTTCACAATTCCTGACATTTAATCCTAGTAGAAATGCCCTGTCTTAGGTCAGTTAGGATCACCACTTTATTTTAAGAATGTGAAATGTCAGAATAATAGTAGAGAGAATGATTTATTTCAGCTTTTATTTATTTCATCACATTCCCAGTGGGTCAGAAGTTTACATACACTCAATTTGTATTAGCCTTTAAATTGTTTAACTTGGGTCAAACATTTTGGGTAGCCTTCCACATGCTTCCCACAATAATTTAGGTGAATTTTGGCCTATTCCTCCTGACAGAACTGGTGTAACTGAGTCAGGTTTGTAGGCCTCCTTGCTCACACACACACTTTCAGTTCTGCCCACAAATTCTCTATAGGATTGAAGTCAGGGCTTCTCTCCAATACCTTGACTTTGTTGTACTTAAGCCATTTTGCCACAACTTTGGAAGTATGCTTGGGGTCATTATCCATTTGGAAGACCCATTTACGACCAAGCTTTAACTTCTTGACTGATGTCTTGAGATGTTGCTTCAATATATCCACAGAATTTTCCTTCCTCATGATGCCATTTATTTTGTGAAGACCACCAGTCCCTCCTGTAGCAAAGCACCCCCCACAACAAGATGCTGCCACCCCCGTGCTTCACAATTGGGATGGTGTTATTCGGCTTGCAAGCCTCCACCTTTTTCCTACAAACAGAAGATGGTCATTATGGCCAAACAGTTCTATTTTTATTTAATCAGACCAAAGGACATTTCTCCAAAAAGTACAATCTTTGCAGTTCGTAGTCTGGCTTTTTTAAATGGCGGTTTTGGAGCAGTGACATCTTCCTTGCTGAGCGGCCTGTCATGTTATGTCGATATAGGACTCGTTTTACTGTGGATATAGATACTTTTGTAGCGGCATCTTCACAAGGTCCTTTGCTGTTGTTCTGGGATTGATTTGCACTTTCCGCACCAAAGTATGTTCATCTCTAGGAGAGGAACGAGTCTCCTTCCTGAGCGGTATGACGGTTGCATGGTCCCATGGTGTTTATACTTGCGTACTATTGTTTGTACAGATGAACGTGGTACCTTCAGGCGTTTGGAAATTTCTCCTAAGGATGAACCAGACTTGTGGAGGTCTACAATTTTGGGGCTGATTTCTTTTGATTTTCCCCATGATGTCGAGCAAAGAGGCACTGAGATTGAAGGTAGGCCTTGAAATACATCCACAGGTACACCTCCAATTTACTCAAATTATGTCAATTAGATAATAACTAGTCCTTAGTGGCAACTTTTTCTGGAATTTTCCAAGCTGTTTAAAGGCACAGTCAACTTAGTGTATGTAAACTTCTTGTGATATAGTGAATTATAAGTGAAATAAATCTGTCTGTAAACAATTGTTGGAAGAATTAAGAAGATGTCCTAACCGACTTGCCAAAACTATAGTTTGTTAACATGAAATCTGTGGAGTGGTTGAAAAATGTGTTTTAATGACTTCAATCCAAGTATGTAATGTTACGACTTCATCTGTACATATTAATAATTTGGCATCCCATGAATGAAGGGTTTTTACAACAACATTTTAGAGTGGATAATTGGAGCAGGGTTCCATTCGATGCCTGCCAGCATAAATTAACCACATTCCAAACCCCACCCCAATCAATTCAAGATTACTTTCAATTTGAGAACATTGTCATACGACAGTAGTTTAATGTGGCTTTGGCATAAAAAGGGAAACCCGATCCACTAGTAGGACTAACACAATATACATAAATAAACTTGAAGAGTCACTGTCTGCACTGCTGTAGAGCTACAGCTGAGGAGCCATTTGTTATGTAAAATGAGAAGGAACAAAAATAAACTGCAATGACTCAATTATGAAGTTTCTGGTTTAATTGAGAAATGATACCAGAGATGAAGACAGCCCCTGTGAATTGATATTTCACTGCCATTTCATCTTACAGGGTTCCAAGACATCCTTTTGGACTGTTTTTTGCAGTTCTTGTTTTGAATGAGCAATGTAAACATAGAAGTGAGAACAGAAGGTAGGCACAAATTAGGCTTGGGCGGTATGCCATATATTGAGGTATTTTGAAATGCAGACTACGATTTTAAATATCGTAAAAAAAAATGTTATTGCTTATTACTTAAGTTAACAATCTAAGATGTTCCAAATAAATTATCCAGCTCAGGGCTCCAGATATGCATTTGGTTTGCTAACATGCTAGCTTGCAAGATCCAAGCTTCTGGGTTACGGCAGACGATCAAAAAATCTGGATACCGCCCAACCCTAGCAGAAATGAATGTTTACATACCAAGGAAGGCCAACCATTAACAATGACATTGATAACCCATTATGTTATTGAGGGATAGACTCACCGGCTTCACACACCCTACCAGAGTCTAAAGCCAGTTTGGTCAAATTACAAGCTGACCGTTTCTTAAACTAATTTGGTCTGAAAACATCCAGATGAGTGCCTATTTTAAAGGATGCACTGGAAATGAGTATGATGCTTTCGCCATTGCTCACACGTTAAACTCACATGTATGATATAGAGGAATAATTGTACATAATATAAAAGCAATAAGGACAGCATGGGTAGACCCCTTCATGCCAGGGCAGTTGGTGAAGTACAAGGGGACAGTGACCTGCAGCCCAAAACAATACACGGCAAGCAGCTACACCTTTCTGATTTGCTAGTGGATGTCCAGTGGTATGCAAACCTTAATGCCACAAAATAATTGCTATAGGAGAACCACATTACTGTACCTCCTTGTCTTAGGACATTGGCCTTCCTTCACACTCCACATCAACAAGTTAGTATACTCAGTGGATTAGAATACTGAGTTTCGTTAGAGCAAAAGATTTTGAATTATAACTTTAGTTGATAGATTTTTGACAAATACTGTCCTTGAATCATCTTGATGAATCAATCAATTTGTGGTAATGCACCAGTCTGGACATTACTCAAGTCTCCCAGCTCTACCAGTGAGTGACCCAACATGTCCTGTTATCTGATGAAATAAACTCTTAACTGATGAAATGTAGTAAACATGTCATGAACTAAGCATAACATTTCAATATGCAAAACGTGAGGGGAAAAAACAAATCATGGCAATTAGATCCCACAGGGGTCAGGTAAAATAGAACACGATACAGCGACTTGAAAGCTTTCCTGTAAATCTAAACACTAGCACAATGCAGTTTACAGTAGTCTGTTATACAGTAGTGGACAAGATGGTTACCTATATAGGCCCTCTCCTGATCCCGAGTCAGTCCAGGCGGGATGACGGTGGGCATGCCGGGAATGACCGTCTTCTGGTCGGGTGTCTCGCTACTCCAGCGGCTCCTTTTCCTGCCTTTTTTCTGACCGAAGTCTGACACAGGAGATAGAAGATTATTCTCAACTTGAGTCTTCACACATGTCGACTGAATTAGCGGACACCTAGGTAAACGTTAACGTATGTTGCTAACGTTACGCAACTAAAAGACGACGGCTAGGTAACGTTAACTTTGTAACTACCGTTTACTAATAAAATGACTAGTTAGCTTCACTTTCACTTGCCATGGTGATAATGCTGGATGTCTGAAGTCGAAATGTTTCGCGTAAACGTTAGAATGATCCGCTAGCTAACGTTAACTATCGGCGTATGAAACATATCTAGCTAACCCTGTGTTCCAGACTGTTCTCTGGTTAGTTAGTTAGTTACCCCGGCTTACCTGGCTGAGACTGTATCCCTGCTCCTTGGGGTGGTTGTGGCGGGGTGGGAAAAGCGGCCACCGCAGTAAATACCGGGTGAACTTGTGGGAAAGAGACGTTTGGAATTGGAGGCTGAAAATTCGGGAGCGAGGGAAAGGACACAGGCGGCCCCGGTGTAGGCATTAACCCCGCACCGCCCGCACCGGGCCCGGCTTCAAAGCCTCGTTTAGCGCCGATACTCGGGTGCAGCTTCCCCAGAGGGGTTGCATTTGCTCCCGTAGCCATTTTCAAATGCGCTCTGTTTCAAATGAAGGTTGTATCAAATTTAAAGTAAGCTTCCAACGCTTGTAAAGATAAATACTAAATTCAACGACTTCCACAACCTTCTCCACTGGCGCTGGGGGGTACAAGATGGCGCACGGCGGAGTATCACAAAGGAAGACCAGCTGTACAGCGAAGCGACGCTATTGGTGTAGAGCAGTGCCAGCCCAAATGTTCCCGCTTTTCATTGGATAAATCTGCTGTCCCCCAACTTCTTGGAAAAACGACTGGACTCTTATCTTGACAATCATTGAGCCACACTCTTTGATTGGGCTTTGACATTTCGTGTCCGCCTACTATTACCCGAGCGCCCAACCGCCCAGTTGTGACTGTGGTGCCCGTTCTTATTACTGGATCAAACAGGGTGAATCTGCCGTCGCTCAACTTCCTCGAAAAACGATTGGACTCTTATTTTATTTATTTAACCTTTATTTAACTAGGCAAGTCAGTTAAGATCAAATTATGATTTACAATGACGGCCTACACCGGCCAAACTCGGACGACGCTGGGCCAATTGCCCTATGGGATTCCCAACCACGGCCGGTTGTGATACAGTCTGGATTCGAACCAGGTTGTCTATAGTGACGCCTCTAGCACTGAGATGCAGTGTCTTAGACCACTGCGCCACTTGGGAGCCCAAAAGGCGGACTCTTAGCTTGACAATTATTAAGCCACACTCTTTGATTGGGCTTTGACATTTGGTGTCCGCCTACCATTACCCGCGCGCGAAACCTCCCCCAGTCGTGTCAGTGGTAGTGCCAGACTCTTCCAAGGAAGCACTTCACTTAATACATTTAAATAAAAATAATAAAAATGCACTGACAAACCTTAAGCCATACCGCAAATAGTTTGTCAAAACATTGAAAAACCAAGTTATGGTGGGTATGCTCTTCTTGATATTATATTATTATAAATATACCCGTGAACAGCAATTAACTGAGTTCGAAGGATGACAGTTGGATATCAAAGCAATCATTATCATGTAGAACTATATTCCTTAATGTGCAATCAGTGAAAGCATTCCCATGTTTATCTCTCAACACCACAAGGATGACGCAAGTGAAGTTTAGTGCAGCAGGTAATCATTCTTAAAGTCATTACTTAATGTATTGAGTTCATATACCAATTCTGGGGTCAATTTGTCAAATCGTTTATGCTAAGATTTGTGCAATATTTTCAGCGTTAGTGTATTGGTATATTGCGGTCATCTTTGAATTCGGGGACTAATTTTGTCTAAATCTGTTTGAGTAAATGATTTAAATCTGAGTTGGTACATTCCACATTAGCATTCCAAAATACATCAATACACTCTCACAGCTGGAAAACACTGACTGCTCAAGCGGCAGGACTTCTGGTTTCAAATTTTCCAGAATAAAATATCCACTTTTCACTAAATTCAGACCACATAATAGGGCAATAATATTTGATTATACAGATCTACTAATCACAATATTTTACATTGTTAGTCTGCATAATTTAAATCTAACTTTATTTGAGCAGGGCCGGCCTTAGCTATTTGGGGGCCCTAAGCAAGATTTGGTTTTCGGGCCCCCCACCTTGTGGGTAAAACTTTTGGTGGTCCCCCTCTTGATGGTAGAGAGATTTTTTGTACATTTCCTGTAATTCTCTCCTTTTTCACTCTGAGGCATAAAGAAAATGTTGTGGTTTTAAAGCAAATTGGGTGGGGGGTTGGGGGCCCGCTAGCGGCTGGGGGCCCTAAGCGACCCCTTATATCGCTTATGCCCAGGGCCGGCCCTGCATTTGAAAGACAAAGATGAAGTCCACTTTATCAATAGTTATTGCTTTAGTATCTAGGGTGACTACGTCTCGGATTGTGCGGGACAGTCCCGAATATTGGCCTTTTTTCCTGCGTCCCGCAACCAAACAATTATGTCCCGCATTTTATAAACAAATGAAAACACTAATTTTTTAAAAAGGTCAATGTGTCCCATATTTTAGTCAGATTTCCTGTCCATTTGATGAAAATTGACATTCCAAGCTTTCCATGCTGTCACACATCTGGCTGTGATTGGGAGTCCCATAGGGCGGTACACAATTGGCCCAGCTTCGTCTAGGTTTGGCCGAGGTAGGCCATCATTGTAAATAATTTGTTTTTAAGTGACTTGCCTAGTGACGTTGCGCTTTATGACAAGATGTTATATCATAAGGATGTGGTGCGGATGTTAAACATGTCTCCAATTGTTGTTATCTGCTTTTATGTCATATCCTCAACCAATCACATTTATCAACTTGCAGTGGGCTAACTCAGGGTCAGTGTTTCTTGATAGCCTTAAATAAATCTACTTTCAAACAAAACTATACACACATGGCTATGGGCTTAAAAAAGAAGACATGTACAATGTTAGATATAGATTTGAAATGTATTCAATTTTGAGTTGGCATCCCAATATTGCACTTTATATACAGTGCCTTCAGACAGTATTTCACACCCCTTGACTTATTCCAAATGTTGTTGCATTACAGCCTGAATTTAAAATGTATTAAATAGAATGTATCATCACTGGCAATACCCCATGTCAAATTAAAAGCTGAGGGCCTCCCGAGTGGCGCAGCGGTCTAAGGCACTGCATCACAGTGCTAGAGGCTTCACTACAGACCCGATCCCAGGCTGTATCACAACCGGACGTGATCGGGAGTCCCATAGGGCGGCACACAATTGACCGGAAAGACACCTGTTCAGAATAAAAAATATTCAAAAAAAAAATTCATCCTGTTTGCAACAAGGCACTAAATTAATACAAAAAGTATGGCAAAGCAATTACCTTTTCATCCTGAATACAAAATGTTGTTTTGGGCAAATCCAATATTTAATGATTCCAATACGGAGTACCACTTTCCATATTTTCAAGCATAGTGGTGGCTGCATCATGTTATAGGTATGCTTGGAATCATTAAGGACTGGGGAGTTTTTCAGGATAAAAACATTTATGAATTGAGCTAAGCACAGGAAAACCTGGTTCAGTCTGCTTTCCACCAGATGCTGGGAGATTAATTCACCTTTCAGCAGGGCAATAACCTAAAACACAAGGCCAAATCTACACTGGAGTTGCTTACCAAGAAGACAGTGAATGTTCCTGAGTGGCCGAGTTACAGTTTTGACTTCTACTTGAAAATGTATGGCAAGACCTGAAAATGTTAATGGATTAAATGGAACGGTATCAAACACAAACGTATGGAAATCACATTTGACTTGGTTCCATGAATTTAATTCCAGCCATTACAATGAGCCCGTCTACCTATAGCCCCCCCACCACCAGCCTTCTCTGCTACATACTGTACTACGGATTAGGGTTTAAGTGAGACTGCTTTTAACATCACCATTCTTTATGGCCAAGTTACTAATGGCCTCTAGTTAGTCTGGATTAACCACCTATTCTATCAGGTGTGTTAAAATAGCCAACTGTATAGAATAGATCATGGCCATACAATATTACCATTATCGTGTTAGTCTAAGAGGAGCAATACAGACTAAAATATATTCATGCTGCTGTTGAGATACTGAAGGGAAACATTTGAGTTTAAAAAAACTACCTTCCAAAAGAAGAGTTAATGGGTGGAGTGGAAGTGAACAAAACATATTAAGAAATGAATCAAAAGACAAATAGTATGCCTTTTCAGTGATTTTTTATTATTATTGAGAAACAAAATGGACATAAATCCACTCCTAAAACATTGATTTAGTCAAGATGGAATGGTCCTATAAGGCTGATATGCTGATTATACAGTATATAGGCCTACACAAGAGTTTAGAAATGTTCAAATATTGTAATATTTTGTTCAAACACATTTGAGTAATAGTCATATGTGAAGTAGAAAATTAGATTTGAAGCAAGCAGGTGCACCCTTGAGTGCAATTTAACTTCCAAAAAGGTATTGAAAAATATAAGCCGAAATGCGTAATTTGTTAATTGAGGCACCTGCCTTAGGTGTGGAGTAGAATTAAATTGATATTATTTACACATTCATTCACAATACCTGTATGTATTTTAATGGTTTTAGATGCATTTTAAAAAGGAAGACGGACGTGATTAGCAAATGTATTGCATTCATCACACTACTGCATAAAACTGCTCACTACAGTCAAGTGCAATGACTGATTAAACTACTGCTACTTCACTTGTAACTGCAGGACTCACATTAAAATCATAACGTGCACTTGGTTGCTTTTTGTTAAATACCTAAAATCTAATAATACCTGAAATCTATATGTACATTCTGCTTTCAGTGGGGAAATACAAAAACGTTACTAAAGCTATATTAGTTGACACACAAGACAGATAACGAACAGTGAAGCTAAATGTCTGCACTTTCACCATCCATCCAACGATCACATCGAAACTAATAGCGAGACGGAACTAAGATGGCCAACCGAGCGCGACGCTGTCGCAATACCTGAAAAGAGAGCAGACCAAATAGTGACACGTTCATCCACAGGATGCGTTCAAGTTCTACGGCATGCAATCTCTCCTATTTGATCAACACGCTTGATAGGTTGATAAATCTGTCTGTATGTCAAGAAAGAAAACCTGACTCTAACCTAGGACATTACCTATAGAAACTGTCAAAACACCCACAAAAATATAAAAACGCAACAATTAAGATTTGACTACAGTTCATAAGTTAAATTAATTAGGCCCTAATTTCACATGACTGGGGATACAGATATGCTTCTGTTGGTCACACAGATACCTCAAAATTAAAAAATACAAAAAAAAAAAAAAAAAGGTAGAGGCTTGGGTCAGAAAAACAGTCAGTATCTGGTGTGACCACCATTTGCCTCATGCAGCGAGACATCTCCTTCGCATAGAGTTGATCAGGCTGTTGATTGTGGCCCGTGGAATGTTGTCCCACTCTTCAATGGCTGTGCGAAGTTGCTGGATATTGGCGAGAACTGGAACACGCTGTCATACACGTCGATCCAGAGCATGTCAAACACGCTCAATGGGTAACATGACTGGTGAGTATGCAGGCCATGGAAAAACTGGGACATTTTCAGCTACCAGGAATTGTGTACTGATACTTGTGACATGGGGCTGTGCATTATCATGCTGAAACATGAGGTGATGGCGGTAGATGAATGGGACAACAATGGGCGGTATCTCTGTGCATTCAAATTGCCATCAATAAAATCCAGTTGTGTTCATTGTCTGTAGCTTATGCCTGACCATAACCCCACTGCCACCATGGGGCACTCTGTTCAATGTTGACGTCAGCGAACCGCTGCCATCTGCCCGGTAGTTGAAACCGGGATTAATCCGTAAAGAGGAAACTTCTCCAGCGTGCCAGTGGCCATCGAAGGTGAGAATTTGCCCACTGAAGTCTGTTACTATGACAAACTGCAGTCAGGTCAAAACCCTGGTGAGGAAGACGAGCACACAGATGAGCTTCCCGAGACAGTTTGTGCAGAAATTCTTTAGTTGTGCAAACCCACAGTTTCATCAGCTGTCTGGTTGGTCTCAGACAATCCCGCAGGTGAAGAATCCAGATGTGGAGGTACTGGGCTGGCATGGTTACATATTGTCTGCAGTTGTGAGCCCATTCTCTAAAACAACATTGGAGGCGGCTTATGGTAGAGAAATTAACATTCAATCCTCTGGCAACAGCTCTGGTGGACATTCCTGCAGTCAACATGCCAATTGCACGCTCCCTCAAAATTTGAGACACCTGTAGCATTGCATTGTGTGACTAAACTTTTAGCGTGGCCTTTTATTACCCCTAGCACAAGATGATATCCAACACCTGTCTGGTGGATGGATTATCTTGGTGAAGGAGAAATACTCACTAATAGGTATGTAAACAAATTTGTGCACAAAATTTGAGAGAAATAAGCTTTTTGTGCGTATGTAACATTTCTGCTCATGAAACATGGGATTAACACTTTATATGTTGCGTTTATATTTTTGTTCAGTGTAGTTCCCAAGGAACTTAAAAATCACACTAACCTGTGAAAGCTCTCCAGGTCTCACCTGGACAAGTGGGGGGAAAAAGGTTAGTAAGCATAGCGCGCCCGCTCGGCGTAGGGGTCTCGCGGGATGTCATAAGCTGAGCTTCTGGGGAGGGAGGACACCGGGGAGAGGCGCGCGCGCTCGTACGCGTAGCCCTCAGCATCAGCAGGGATTCGCCGGATTGGGCTCCGGTCGCGGGAGTAGTATGAGGAGATGGGGGCTGGTAGAGGAGGGAGGGGACGGCGCTCGTATAGGTCGAGGCTAGAGGGTGGCAGGCGGTCCCTCATTATGGCCGAGGAGGGGGGAGGTGGGGCTGACAAAGGGACAGACCGGCGCTCTTCGAAATAACTGGCTCCATACGAGCGAGCCCGGTACTTCTCGTAGAAGTCCACGACACCATACGGATCCCGGTCCTCGTAAGATGACCGGCGCAATGGGTTGGCTGGGATCGCACCATAGCTTGAGCTGCTGCCTCCGTACGCTGCCTCGCTGGCATATGTCCGGGCCATGCTATGCTCAGCAGCGCTCATTCCATAACCCTGCGGGACACCGTAACTCATTGCGCTCTCGTAGCCCGCGCCCCTGCCATACCCGGGTACACTGCCGCTGCCGTAAGCAGACCCCCTGCTGCCGAAGTCGTGCACGGGAGTGTAGCTGCCACCATAACCTGGATCGCCGTCACCGAAGCCCCGTTGATAAACGCGGCCGCTGCCAAACCTGGGGGCACCGCCATTGAATCCGTCAGCACCCTCTCTGTAGTTGCCCAATGTGTCGAGCGGGCATTCTTTGGACCAGTGGCCTTCCTGCCCGCACCGATAACAACCCGTCCGCTCTCCCATGCCAGGCGTAGTACGCAGGCGGCTAGTCGAAAGCTTCACGCTCAGCAGTTTGCCTTAAAAAAAAAAAAAAAAAAAGACGCAAGAGTTTACGACGATACAATAATATCTATGTACATGTTCTACGGAATAAGATAAAAGCCGGCATGAACTAAAACACTACCCTAATAGCCTTCGTTTTGGAACTCCTCTGAAAGTAAACACTGAAGATTATGGTAGAGAAATTAACATTCAATCCTCTGGCAACAGCTCTGGAGGACATTCCTGCAGTCAACATGCCAATTGCACGCTCCCTCAAAATTTGAGACACCTGTAGCATTGCATTGTGTGACTAAACTTTTAGCGTGGCCTTTTATTACCCCTAGCACAAGATGATATCCAACACCTGTCTGGTGGATGGATTATCTTGGTGAAGGAGAAATACTCACTAATAGGTATGTAAGTAAACACTGACGATTGTTCCATGTTCTAGCCAAGCAACACTGATCCAGGTATATGAAAATACATCCACAACTGACGCATAAGGGTCTTTCCCAACAAAAATCTAGTCCATATTCTGTGTTGAACTTTAAAGATACAAAAAAAAGCATTCATGTATTTGATGTATTTGGAGATAACAGTTGACTGTCCCTTACTCTTTCACCACTTACCTTTAACCATGACTTAGCTATCAGTTTTTTAAAATATATTTTCTTAATGAATAGAACTCATTCTAATTACCAGGGTGGACTTACACCACACCGGGCACTGACCAACCAAGCCCTGCCTGTGTGAGTTCACCTTGGAAGGCTGTGTTGTCCAGCCCACCGATGGCCTCCATGGCATCCTCTACACGCTCCAAGTGGACAAAAGCGAAGTCCTTCACTATGTCACACTCCACCACTGGGCCGTACTCCTCAAACTTGGCACGCAGTTCCTGGTTGGTACAGCTGCTGTTGATATTACCCACGTGCAGCTTGGTGGAGTCTTTGGGTCTGCCGCGGCTCATCTCCACGTTCATGGCCTGCCCGTTGAGCTCGTAGTGGTGGAGATTCTTGATGGCATCTTCCGCCTTGGCTTTGTCGTCCATGTGCACAAAGCCAAAGTTCTTGACGATGTCACACTCTGAGATCTTGCCATACTGGGAGAAGAGGGAGCGCAGCTCCTCTGTCGTGGTGTCTGGAGACAAATTCCCAATGAAGATTTTCACCATGGTGATGATGTTCCTGCTTCAGTATTTGGACAGTGGAAGAGGAAATTATACAGATGTAATACATTTTTTAAATATTATTTTTTTTACTCTTGCTCAGGAAGTCCTATGAACCTAAGAGTATATTGATTAACCTATCAATTAGAATATACAATTATTTGATAAATATGTTCAATCAATAATTCACCGTGAAGTGGATTCTTTGGATCATTAGCACGATCAATTAACCGATCATAACGCCGGTTACTCACTCTGCCACCAGAAGTAGCTAACAGGTTTGGAACTAGACAAGCTGTCCATTCATTCAGCTCGTAAACCAGCGTTAAAAGGAATCGCCATTTCGGCATAGCTAAAGCATATATTTGCAAGTGTAGCCATTTGTAACGTGCAAGAGAGCTAGCGACTCTGAATTGCCTTATGTGACAACTCCAGCAAGTGTATGCATATGCATGCATAACGAGCATGCTATGCTAACAATAGATCCGAAACGCGTTGCGTGGCGATATGATCTTTCGTAGCTGCATTTCATTTTATTTGCTGTTCACATACAGCAAAATGCAATGTCAGAATTCACATGACAAATTATGCGATAGATCACATTTCCTACTTTCGTACCTTTAACGGTGGGATGCCACTGGTTTCTGAAGGGATTAAATGGCGCCGTGACTGCCAGTCACAATCTCTGCCAGTCCCCTGAAATCCAAAACCAGATGGGAGGGCGTCGAAATCAGACCGGTTGTTTTGGACGAAAAATGGATAAATGCATTTATTTCCTACTGTACTTGATTTAGCATTACCAGGTTTTAGTAGGTACTATCAGGAAAGCATGTCAATGCATAATCAAGTGTAGATGTGGATAAAGGCCGAAGAGAGCATACAAAATACTTTTGGGTTTAAAAAAAAAAAATTAATGCAAAAAAGCGTACACGCTTTGACTGTAGGAAACATACAAACTACAACAACTCCCAGAATAATTTATCTACAAAAGGCACCCATAGGAAGTGATGATCTCAATGATTATGACAGAGTTATACTCATGTTATTTGCTGTATTCAACATGTTTATGTCTAGTAGCAATGAATACAGGTCGATTTGATTTATTAAAACGTAGATTGTTACAAAACAATATGTAAGATCTTGCTATATCCTCTTGAATTGGTGTATAACAGATTGGGCCTTGCGCAATTACGCAAGTAGAGTACATTAGGAAGTGCAGGATATGCACACTTGAAATGAGTACACACTTTTTGGTTAGGAGACCTAGTTAGATATTACTGATGAGGCAAATCAACTGACAAATTGGAATGTTTGTTTTGGGATAATGATGACGTCACCGCGACAGCAGATAGCAACTGGAAGCAAAAGCAGTTTGTACAACAGGATTTCCTGGAGTGGAATGTCCTCTTGAAAACAGATGTACATGAACATATGAAAGTTCTCGTTCTCAAAGCCAGCGCATGAATTTCATAAATATTCATACTGGTCTATTCTTAAATGTATATTACCGGGGCAACATTATTTATTTTCAAATAAATTATTTATAATAATTAGATTCTAATTAGTAATGAATAGCTGAACAAACTGATTAAATATATTCCTAAAAAAGGAGAAATCTCTCTAAACTATTGTCACCTCAACACGACAAATTAAAATGTGCCAAATTCAGTGGCCAATTTGCTTTGTGGATATTCCATAAAAAATAAATTAAAAAAAGGTTTAACAAAAATTAATAAAAAAATATTTAGTTTCTGTTCTTCATTGAAGAAATATTAGGATGAACACGAGTCTACAGTTCCCAGCCCCCAGTGTGTCATTATCATCAGGTACCCATTTTACAATCAATGGCACGCACCATTCCAGATGTCGAACACAGAGCAATAGTGTAGCTCAGTATGCATAGCGTGTCCGATCGGGGTAAGGGTCCCTGGCCTGTGGGACAGCGTACGAGGAGCTTCTGGAGGAAGACACCAGGGACAGCCGCGAACGCTCATAACCATAGCTGTCAGAGGTGACGGCCACTCATCTGATCGGGCTGCGGTCTCGCAAGTAGTACGAGGCGGCCGCCGAGGATGGTGTTAGTGGGCGACGCTCGTACGGGTCGACACTTGAGAGCCTTGAGAGGGAGGAAGAGGGGGGAGGGGGGATATAACCAAGGCGGCGCTCTTCAAAATAGCTCGAGCCATATGGACTTGCCCTGTACTTCTCGTAATAGTCAACATGGCTGCTGTAGCGGTCTCGCTCATAGGCTGATGCCCTCTCGGCATAAGAGCTCGGTAGCCTGCCGCTGTACCGATCCCTGGCATCGGCGCTGTACTCCCGAGCAGAGCCATAGCTTGGCCTACGGCTCCGAGGGGGAAGAGGTGGCCCCCTCAGGTCACTGGATGCTCTGCTATACTCTAGCCCGCCAATGTAATAGGATGTCCCAACTCTTGGGGGCATCCCGTAGCCACTCCTGCCACGGCTCCTCATTAGGCCACCCCTGGGGTGTTCACCGCAGTCACCATAGCTACCGCCATTCTGACCGCCGTTCGGGCAATCTTTGGACCAGTGACCCTGTTTCCCACAGTCATAGCAGCCGGTTTGAGCTCCCATTCCCGGGACCGTGCGCAGACGACTGGTGGACAGATGCACGCTCATCAGCTTGCCTTTTGAGGAGAGAGAAGAGACTCATGAGACAGCTGGGTTAAAATAATCAGGAAAAAAGACTCACGACTTTACAGTGCCATTACGTATTCATTAACCTCAGAGAATTAAGGCAAAATGCTACTTCGGTATCACGTTACAATCTTTATGCCATCTAAAGGGAAGTGTATTCTGTAACTACAGAAAATCTCCTCTCCACTGCCTGCGGGTTCACCTTGGAAGGCTGCGTTGTCCAGCCTACTGATGGCCTCCATGGCATCATCCACAGACTCCATGTGTACAAACGCATAGCCTTTCACTATGTCAGCCTCCACCACAGGGCCATACTCCTCAAACTTGGTCTTCAGCTCCTCGTTGGTGCAACCTTCTGGGATGTTGCTGACGTGCAGCTTGGTGGAGGCTTTGGGTCTGCCGCGGCTCATCTCCACAGTCATTTTCTCCCCGTTGAGCTCGTAGTGGTGGAGGTTCTTGATGGCCTCCTCTGCTTCGGCTTTGTCGTCCATGTGCACAAAGCCAAAGTTCTTGACGATGTCGCACTCTGAGATCTTGCCATACTGGGAGAAGAGGGGGCGCAGCTCGTCCACCGTGGTGCCCGAGTCAAGATTGCCTATGAAGATTTTCACCATCTTCAAATCAGTGTCGTGCTATTCCTGGAAGGGGAGACAAGTAGATGTTTGTTTTGGTTTCATCTGTTTGTTTAGTCGATTTGAAATATGTGAAGCTTGGAGACAAACGCCACGTCCACACGTAGCTATGAAAGAGCTAGCTTTCATAACTAATGTGATGATTATAAAAATGTCAAAAGTGAATAAGTTAGCAAGCCATCTGACGTACAGTAGCTAGCTACCTTAGTTAGTTAGCTACTGTTATCTAGTTACCGCTAGCTACTTCACCAGCTAACGTTAGCTAACCAACTTTCCATTCAATATTCCATGGCTATTAAGATGACAACGTTGTATTGTATATTATTTACCTTGTACTTAGTCCGACCGTAGCATAGTTATTGAGTTCAAATCCCCTCACTTTGGTCAGTTAACGTCAGCTAGCTGTCTGAACTAACTTTGCTAGTTTAGCTAACTAACGTTTCTGTTAAGTTAACAACCTGACTGACACTCAAACCTCCAACTGGAATTCAAATGGATATGATAACCTAGCTTGGTCTTCGTTAACTAGTTACAATACACACATATATATATATATATTTATTTTTGTTGCAAGAAACGGTATGGTGCTAGGTAGCCACTACTACTTCTGGTGAAACAAAACACACCATGATATCGTACAGGAGGTCTTATTACTCCTTCTAGCAACTTGTTGAATACAACTTCCATAATGTACCTTACCTGAATAACGAATGAAGCCGCAAATGTCAATGAATGAATTCTGAAATGGCGCCGTGATTATTTTAGGAAGTGTGTGACCTAATCAAGGGGATCAAAGTTAAACAATGGCGCCCCCGTCTGTTCAATCGAGATACTACATCAATTATGAAGTTACGCATCATGTCATGTTTTTACGTACATTTACCCATTTCATAATTCAGTTGTAAATCATCTTTGTATATGAAATATTCTGTTTCATTTTCTTGTTACACGTGTATAAAAAAAAGGATTACAATTTATGAACTAATTGTACAAAGGGCCTGTCATGACAAATAAATCCCCCCCCTATACGTCACAATGGGATTCCATAAACTATTAGGGTCCGTTGCTATATCAACGGCGTGATGACCTAATAATTAGAATGTTGGAGATCATTCCAGCCTAAATGACGTTCTATTCGTCATCGCTATGAAAACAAGGTTGATTTCCGCGACAATTTCTCTGTTTAAAAAAGTTTTGTTTAGCTAATAAAATGAAAACATTAATTTGAACTACTTTTAGGTACCTTGTCAACATTACAACATGAAATCCATGTTTCGGAAATGGCAAAGAAAACTTGTAATCTGCTTGACACATTAAAGTGACTTAAATCAGCTAATTTTCACTCCGTTCATATGCAAATCCGTTTGATTCATACACTGGCTTGTCTGGCTTTCATGTTTTTATTTTAACGTGCACTTCCCTTATCCACACTGAAATAATATAATATATCAGCTCTGGAAAAAATTAAGAGATCACTGCACAATTTTCATAAATCAGCATCTCTACATGTATTCACCCAACATCAATGTGAAGGACTGGTGGAGAGCATGCCAAGATGCATGAAAGCTGTGATTTGAAAATCAGGGTTATTCCACCAAATAAGTTAAAACATTAGGTCTGACAACACTGCATCTTTCTTGTTATTTTGACCAGTTGTCATTTTCTGCAAATAAATGCTTTAAATGACAATATTTTTATTTGGAATTTGGGAGAAATTTTGTCAGTTTATAGAATAAAACAAATGTTCATTTTACCCAAACACATACCTATAAATAGTAAAACCAGAGAAACTGATATTCGCAGTGGTCTCTTAACTTTTTCCAGAGCTATATATAATATACATCTCTCGCATAGCTCATTAGTACACCCTTGTGGTTGAATATATGCATCTATTAGGTCCTAGGATACAACAGTTAATCATTTAAAAAATATATTTTTATTTAACTAGGCAAGTCAGTTAAGAACAAATTCTTATTTACAATGACGGCCAAACTCGGATGACGCTGGGCCAATTGTGCGGCACCCTAAAATTGTTTTTGTTAAATTTAACCTTTATTTAACTAGGCAAGTCAGTTAAAAACAAATTCTTATTTACAATGGCGGACTACCCACAGGGTCGGCCCCTGGAGCAAATTAGGGTTAAGTGCCTTGCTCAAGAACACATCGACAGGTTTTTTTCCACATTGTCACCTGTTGGCTCAGGTATTCGAACCAGTAACTTTTCGGCAACTGGCCCAACACTCTAACCACTAGACTACCTGCTGCCATGGGACTCTCAATGACGGCCGGTTGTGATACGGTCTGGATTCAAACCAGGTTGTCTGTAGTGACACCTCTAGCACTGAGATGCAGTGTCTTAGACCACTGAACCACTTGGGACCCTATAATGTGGAACTAATAAATACCATCAAAGGATAATGAACAGCTTGTGAAAACCGACATGGCAATATTTAACACTTTCATATATAAACGTTAATATGTTTGGTACAGTTGTCATTCATTTATTTTCACCAATTTTTTTGGTACACTCACATGGGAATCATTGACTAAAATACAGAATACTGGTTTGTGTAATATAGAGGAGGTGGTTGCTGTGTGGGTGGGAGTTTCTGACTGTCACTTGTTCTCAACAGGCAGCCAGTCTCGGAAGGGGGACTTGAAGAGGGAAACTGCAAAGTCCAGGCACTGCTGCTCCCTTTGTTCTGGGTGTTTACAGTACTAGTGTTTTTAGTTCATCTGTACATCTCACATTATTTTCCCAGTATGATAGAGCAAATAAACATTCTTAGCAGATCATGACAACAGTAGCTGTATGTGTGATGTAATGAAAAGTTGGAGGGTGGTTGGTAATGGAGGATATCAGGTGGATCCGCATCTGGGCCCACCTCAAGCTGGTCCCCCTCCGACTCAGAGCACAGAGAATCAGACTGAAGCGAACTCACTGGTTCTGTTGGATGGGATACCTCCTGGGGGTCTCGGACAGTCGATGGTCCTAAAGTCATTTGGAGAGGTAAATTGAAAAGGTACATTTTTATAATCTAAGATAACTACCATTTCTTGCTTTCTCTAATGACAAACAAAGCTTAACGTACTTTGTCTATTGGGCTTCACTGAAGTGTAGGGCGTCCAACTGCCTCAACTAGAGAAGATTGTTGGCTAACCTTAGGAAGACACAGATAAAAATATCAGTGTTAGGGAAACTAAAACTAGCTTCAGGTTATTTGTGTGCAAATGCAAATATAGTTATCTGAGAGTTGTTCTCCCACCATTCCTGGTACCAATCAAGGGACTTTCCCATGGCAGTTTTGAGGGTCTGGTTGGTCCATTACCCAAACCTGGAGGAGGGGGTAAAAAAGCAATATCTATCGACAATGTAAGATATTGAAATATGTCAGAAGCTAGAACTCATCGAATCCCATTGTGAGGTACAGGGGGACACTATATGGCCGGGGGACACTATTTTCTATGACAGGCCCTATAATGAAATTTATACTCAGACTAATTTACATGGCAATCTATTTTGACACTTGCCACATACAGTTGAAGTCGGAAGTTTACATACACCTTAGCAAAATACATTTAAACTCAGTTTTTCACAATTCCTGACATTTAATTCACTCAGTTAGTATTTGGTAGCATTGCCTTTAAATTGTTTAACTTGGGTCAAACGTTTTGGGTAGCCTTCCACAATAAGTTGGGTGAATTTTGGCCCATTCCTCCTGACAGAACTGGTGTAACTGAGTCAGGTTTGTAGGCCTCCTTGCTCGCACACGCTTTTTCAGTTCTGCCCACACATTTTCTATTGGATTGAGGTCAGGGCTTTGTGATGGTCACTCCAATACCTTGACTTTGTTGTCCTTAAGCCATTTTGCCACAACTTTGGAAGTATGCTTGGGGTCATTGTCCATTTGGAAGACCCATTTGCGACCAAGCTTTAACTTCCTGACTGATGTCTTGAGATGTTGCTTCAATATATCCACATAATTTTCCTTCCTCGTGATGCCATCTATTTTGTGAAGTGCACCAGTCCCTCCTGCAGGTTATGTCGATATAGGACTCGTTTGACTGTGGATATAGATACTTTTGTACCGGTTCCCTCCAGCATCTTCACAAGGTCCTTTGCTGTTGTTCTGGGATTGATTTTCACTTTTCGTACCAAATTACGTTCATCTCTAGGAGACAGAACGTGTCTCCTTCCTGAGCGGTATGACAGCTGCGTGGTCCCATGGTGTTTATACTTGCGTACTATTTTTGGTACAGATGAACGTGGTACCTTCAGGCGTTTGGAAATTGCTCCCAAGGATGAACCAGACTTGTGGAGGTCTACCTTTTTTTATCTAAGGTCTTGGCTGATTTCTTTTGATTTTCCCATGATGTCAAGCAAAGAGGCACTGAGTTTGAAGGTAGGTCTTGAAATACATCCACAGGTACACCTCAAATGTCACTCAAATGATGTCAATTAGCCTATCAGAAGCTTCTAAAGCCATTACATCATTTTCTGGAATTTTCCAAGCTGTTTAAAGGCACAGTCAACTTCTGACCCACTGGAATTGTGATATAGTGAATTATAAGTCAAATAATCTGTCTGTAAAAAACTGTTGGAAGAATTACTTGTGTCATGCACAAAGTAGATGTCCTAACAGACTTGCCAAAACTATAGTTTGTTAACATGAAATCTGTGGAGTGGTTGAAAAATGAGTTTTAATGACTTCCACCTAAGTGTATGTAAACTTCCGACTTCAACTGTACATGCTTGCTAAACTAACTTCATAGGTAATGTTGTCTTTACAAAAACACAAACTTTTACCTTTGTTTATCTTTTTATTTTATCATTATTTTTATCATTATCAATTGTTTGTTCAACTAAAATTACATAAAAACTCTCAAATCTATATTCTCACATATGTTTTTCTTAAAAGAAACAATTAAATAGCAACATGCATACTCCTTCAAGTGTCTCTGGGACGGCGAGTGTTACATTGGGCCCAGTCCCTCCCATGCACAACCAAACCAAACCAGTATCATTAAACACAACATAGTCTCACTTTGTGACAAACACACGTCTGGTTTGAGACTAGAACACAACAGAAAAATATTGGAATTCATCATACTGTTCAACTTCATTAGTCTTTAAGGGCTGGTTTCTCCGGATGCAGATTAAGCCCAATCCGGTCCTAAAAAGCATGTTCAACGGAGATCTCCATTGAAAAACACTTTAGGTCCTGGAAAAGTTTTAATCTGATCTCAGTAAAGTCTTTCACATCACTTTTAGAATGTATTAGCGCTCTGATTTTATAGGACATATTTTCAAGCGTATGAGGTGAAAACTGTGCCACCTATGCCTTGACATTACAGGTACTGAACAGAGCATGTTGGTGTAGCGGTACATTCCGTTCACCGATGTAGTTGGTTTCCACTTCACAATGTTGTATTAGGACACAGTGCAGACTAAAGTCATCAGTTAGTCTATTCCCAATAAGAGAACACAATGGGGTTGAACCAGGTTAAAAGTAGTGTGTGTGCATTCAAGGTGTTAGAAGTCATGACAAGTCTTTTTCAACAAGTTCTTCGCCGAATACACACCAGCTCAGTTCTCCTCCTGTGGCTAATTGCGTGAGAGTCTCATATGGTCTGTCTGTTCCCAGTACGCAGGTAGAGGGGGTTACATTAGTTTGAGACAAGTCTACACTGAAGGGGCTCGTTCGAGGGAAGAGCCAGTGGCCTGTAGTGCCTCCTTTCTTCACACCATAAAAGATGCCCATCTCTGGGACACACTCTTCTTCTCTTCTTCCCTTAATACAGCTTTCTCTTCTTTCTTTCCTTCCTTCCTCAATCCCTTTTCTCCGTCTTTATCTTAGTAGCTGCTTTCATGGCCCGTCAGGATATAGAGGTTGCTCACGGCTGTTGGGTCCTCTGTGGGGGTACTCTGAAGGACGATATCCCTATGGGAATGATAAGACAACATGATTGGTTTTCTCAGATAATCTTTGACCCCTTATGGGATCACACATAACGTGGTTTTCAAGGTAACAGGCCAGCTAGAGTTTGGAGCATACCTGTTCATCCCCAAGACCCGGAATACTCTGCTTTCGTCTGTGATCTCCTGCGTGACCTACAAAGATTCATGTCAATGTATTTAACTGTTTCAGAGAGATGAAATACTTACAATGGAGATCAAGCATTTTTGGTTTGAATAAGCGCACAAGCGTATGGTGGAGGGAAGACATTATAATCACCTCATTTGTGTGAAGACTCCTCCCTTTAAGACCATGCTTCCAGAAAGCCAGAACACTGTCCTGTAAACAAACTAGCCACACGACAGTGATGTCACTACAAAATCTCGCACACATACATTACCAGTCAAAGGTTTGGACACACCTACTCATTCCAAGGTTTTTCTTTATTTCTTACTATTTTCTACATTGTAGAATAATAGTGAAGACATCAAAACGATGAAATAACACATATGGAATCATGTTGTAACCAAAAAAGTGTTAAACAAAGTCAAAGTCGCTACCCTTTGCCTTGATGACAGCTTTGCACACTCTTGGCATTCTATCAACCAGCTTCATGAGGTAGTCACCTGGAATTCAGTTAACAGTTGTGCCTTGTTAAAGTTAATTTGTGGAATTTCTTTCCTTCTTAATGTGTTTGAGCCAGTCAGTTCTGTTGTGACAAGGTAGGGGTGGTATACAGAAGATAGCCCTATTTGGTAAAAAACCAAGTCCATATTATGGCAAGAACAGCTCAAATAAGCAAAGAGAAACGACAGTCCATCATTACTTTAAGACATGAAGGTCAGTCAATCCAGAAAATTTAAAGAACTTTGAATGTTTCTTCAAGTGCAGTCGCAAAAACCATCAAGCGCTATGATGAAACTGTCTCTCATGAGGACCGCCACAGGAAAAGGAGACCACGAGTTACCTCTGCTACAGAGGATAAGTTCAATAGAGTTACCAGCATCAGAATTGCAGCCAAAATAAATATTTCACAGAGTTCAAGTAATAGACACATCTCGACATCAACTGTTTAGAGGAGACTGTGTGAATCAGGCCTTCGTGGTTGAATTGCTGCAAAGAAACCACTACTAAAGGACACCCATAAGAAGAAGAGACTTGCTTGATCCGATGAGTCCAAATTTGAGATTTTTGGTTCCAACCGCTGTGTCTTTGTGAGACGCAGAGTAGGTGAACGGATGATTTCCGCATGTCAAAATCAAATCATATCAAATCTGGTTAGCAGATGTTATTGCGGGTGTAGCGAAATGCTTGTGCTTCTAGCTCCGATAGTGCAGTAGTATCTAACAAGTAATATCTAACAGTTTCACAACATTTACCCAAATACACATAAATCTAAGTAAGGAATGGATTGAGAATATATACATTAATGTCAGGGCGGCATTGGACTAAGATACAGTGGAATAGTAAGCTTTATAGTATGCAGTATACACATAAGAGATTGGTGATGCAGTATGTAAACACGATTAAGGACTAAGATACTGAGAATAGTATAGCGTACAGCAAGATACGGAAACATTATTAAAGTGACTAGTGTTTAATTTCCTTAAAGTGGCCGGTGATTTCTAATCTATGTCTATAGGCAGCAGTCTCTGATGTGCTGGAGATGGTTGTTTAGCAGCCAGCGGCGTAGTATAGAGTACAATACAGTGTATACATATGAGATGGGTGATGTAATATGTACACACAATTAGAGTGACTAAGATACTGTAGAATAGTGTAGAGTGCAGTTTATACATAGAGATGAGTGATTCAGATACAGATACATTATTCAATTGCCTAGTGTTCTATTCCTTAAAGTGGCCTATGATTTATAATCAGTGTCTATAGGCAGCCACCTCTGGTGTGCTAGTGATGGCTGTTTAGCAGTCCGATGGCCTTGAGATAGAAGCTGTTTTTCAGTCTCTCGGTCCCAGCTTTGATGCACCTGTACTGACCTCACCTTCTGGATGATAGCGGGGTGAACAGGCAGTGGCTCGGGTGGTTGATGTCTTTGATGATCTTTTTGGCCTTCCTGTGGCAACAGGTGCTGTAGGTATCCAGGAGGGTGGGAAGTTTGCCCCCAGTAATGCGTGGTTCGCACCGTGAAGCACGGAGGAGGAGGTGTGATGGTGTGGGGGTGCTTTGCTGGTGACACTTATTTAGAATTCAAGGCACACTTAACCAGAATGGCTACCAGCATTCTGCAGCAATACGCCATCCCTTCTGGTTTGCACTTATTGGGACTATCATTTGTTTTTCAACAGGACAATAACCCAATACACCTCCAGGCTGTGTAAGGGCTATTTGACCAAGAAGGAAAGTGATGGAGTGCTGCATCAGATGACCTGGCCTCCACAATCACCCGACCTCAACCGAATTGAGATGGTTTGGGCTGAGTTGGACCGCAGAGTGAAGGAAAAGCAGCCAACAAGTGCTCGTCATGTGGGAACTCCTTCAAGACTGTTGGAAAAGCATTCCAGGTGAAGCGGGTTGAGAGAATTCCAAGAGTGCAAAGCTGTCATCAAGGCAAAGGGTGGCTACTTTGAAGAATATGAAATATATTTTGATTTGTTTAACACTTTTTAGGTTACTACATGATTCCAAATGTGTTATTTTATTGTTGTGATGTCTTCACTATTATTCTACAATGTAGAAAATAGTACAAAAATAAAATAAAGTAGGTGTGTCCAAACTTTTGACTGGTACTGTACGTAGTGTAGCTGTAGCTATGATTTGCTGATGAACTGAGAACATTCTATAGAGTAAAGAATGATAATTGAGATTGAATTAAGTTTTTACTTAGTGTTTCAATGGGGAAGTCAAAGACCAGTTCAAAAGCCAGCTCCTTGGAAGGAAGCCCTTGTAGGGTGACAATCTTCACAGTCTCTGTAAAGATACCATTAGTATTGGGTATTAATGGGCAGGTAGTGATAATGATATTCCAGGTATATAATATATTCTAATTGAGCTCCGATAGACTCACTCTCCAGTGCAATGAGAACCGTGTCTCTGTCCAGTTGTGTCGCCTGCACGGCTCCAGGTCCGGCTCCGACAGGCATACTCTCTGCACGCACGCACGGGCATACACACACACACACACACACACACACACACACACACACACACACACAGAAGGAAAGAGAGAAATAGAGAGGAAGAAAGATAATTATACAATTCCTCTACACAATGTCATACGGTTCAAATCCTGATATCTATCATATCTGTGCTACCTGGTGAAGAGTTTGGTGTGCCGTTCAACTCTATGATATCAAACTTCAGTTGCTGGTTGGTTGGTGGTTTCCTTCCCTCTGCAGTACAGTCTCTCACACCTACACACAACTGTGGAAACTCATCTGTCACTAACACCAGTAGCTCAAAGATAGGGAGCAGATCTGGTAGACGTATGTTTATATTCTGAGAGAAGAAGAAGAAAAAATAAAATATACATTTTAAAGACATGGTTCATCTACATAACGTCTACCAGACATGGTTCATCTACATAAAGTCTACCAGACATGGTTCATCTACATAATGTCTACCAGACATGGTTCATCTACATAATGTCTAACAGACATGGTTCATCTACATAATGTCTAACAGACATGGTTCATCTACATAATGTCTAACAGACATGGTTCATCTACATAACGTCTAACAGACATGGTTAATTTAAATAAATTGTAAGTAATAATGTTAATACCACACTATTGATTTACACACCTTAAGCTGCATAAACTTCTGCATGGGGTCATACCACAAAAACAGAACTAGACCTGACGGTACAGCCCCACACAGGAACGTGCTGTCCGTGTATGGGTTCCTTGCTGCGGCAGAGAGAGAGGGAGTGAGGAAGAGCAATTGAAAACATTTCTGGGTCAATTTCATAAACTTTCTTGAACATAGTGCAATGCCAAATTACACTTACCCACACTGCATCTTCGACAGCTTTTAGTGTCTGGTATCTTCACAGTTACAGCATATTTCCTGCTGATGGACAAACGTTAAAAAAACAACAACTTTAAATTAGAGGAGATGCACATTAATTGAAGGAAAGCTTAACCAGATAACAATAATACACACACACACACACAAACACTCTACCTGGGGTTGATCCTCTCTGTGAGGCGGTTGGTACTGAGGGACAGGTGACTCTGTTTCTGCTCTTTGTGGCCTCTCTGTTCAAACAGAGCCATCAGACTATGGGAGTACAGCTGGGAAGACTTCCCTGAGGATGGGGATGGAGAGGGGAGGAATGGTAAGAACCAGTGTTCCAATTAAACAGTGCTTTTTGAGCTTGCCTGGTGCAATGGAACCAATTGAGTGCAAAACTCCACCCACCTGGCAGTCAAGGTATTCTCAAGCAAACGCTCAAATACTATTTGGACCCAGATCTGGTTTGGAGTAGTGCAGTTGATGGTGTAGGGTCCTATGACCAATCGGATAGGTGTGTGATTGGGTGAACGAAAAATGGGGATAGATTGTCCTACCTGATACAGACATCAAAACGTTGTTCATGACATACAGCCAGGTACATCTCTGTGGGAGCAACTGTGGGGGACGAGAGAGGTATTAGTGGTAGGCTCAGGAATTCAACACAGGCTACCTGACCATATTCATACATGTCTGTACCACTACCTTCTCCAGAGTGTCCTCATGGAGCTCGTTGAGGTTGAGAGTATAGACACCCTCCTCTGCCCCAAGAATAAGGTACTGATCTGCGGAAGAGATAAGATCATGTCTTGGCTCATATGTTATAACCTTATATTAACCTCTTTAACCCTTTCTGCAACCCTACCTCTGGTTTTAGGGAGGATCCAGGTCACAGCACAGTGGATCTTCAGAGGACAACCATTGAAGACTTTGGAGAAACAGGCACCCATCTATTAAACAAAACAATATACTGTAGGTTTTAATATTGTCTTGACTAAGTCTGCATTACTGTAAAATAGGCATGGTTGAAATGTGTCCAATGTCTATCTACGCAGAAGCAGTGTTGCAGTGAGCATTCCATCAAGCGTTCGTTAAGACCAATAGCCATTAGCTAGGTCTGTATGTAAGCATGTGTTGTTAGTTATTGGTGCAGCAGTGTTATTGGTCATGTCCCTGTACTGTAGGGCACATGCTGTTAGACTAGACCTCTGCACTTACATGGACTTGAGGGGTAGGAGGGAGTCCATGACAATCAGCTCTCTAGAAGTTAAAAAGGTTTCACACGACAACAAAAAGAGGGGAAACTGTGTAGTTACAATGAGAATGTTGTTTAAATTAATGGAACAAAGCAGCAACGTCATGGAATCTGGCTGTTGTTTGTTGACTATTCTGAATTCTTTGTTAAAGAGGATAAATCTGGATGTATTGAAACAGGTTATTAGGTTAACAAACCACACCATTTTTGGTTAATGACCCACACACTTTTTTGGTTAACAAACCACACACCTTTTTGTCACTATGTCCCAGGGTTGGATGAATGGCACTTTTCAACTACTGCGTTGAAATGTCACTTTATCCCAAGTGTCTGAATTTACATTGAATTAAACCCCAACCATGTCATGTATTGACAACCTATAATCCATACTACATCCTAAAGCCAACTATCGTTGCCATTCCCCGGCATCAGTACATACAGTATGGATATGAGACTAATGTACTGATATGTAGTGGGGCCAAAATTGCCCTGTGTTGTAAACTCACAGAGTCCTCTGTCTTTCTCCTCAGTGTGCTCCACTCTGGAGAGAGAGAGGTTTCCCTGTTCGGAGAGATCACTCCCCCCGTCTTCTTCTCCGCCTGTACAGCGCTCCCCTCAGGAACACTGGGGTCACTGCACCACTGTCTGTTGATGTCCTGGGTAGCAGAACACCTGGCCAAGACTAGAGAACCACACGAGAGGAGGAGATGGGAGAACTCATTTTTCATGTTGAGACATGACAGTCAGTCTTAGAAGAAATGAGAAAAGCTACATTGATTCGGATTAAAACACACAGAAGATATACTGTATACTTGAACATATTATGATTGCATTTGAATACACTACTCACTAGTCAAACACAAGACAATAATTATGTTGTCAATACAAATATTGACCTCAACGTATAATCATTTTGGTACGCAGAACCAAATCAGTTGTCATGACAGATTGACATACAGTCATGTGAAGAAGTAAGTTCACCCCCTGTTGTACATATTTGGACAGATGGATATGTAATCTTCACTTCAACACTATTGACAGATAAAGCTTACCCAATTTAACAAATCACACACAAAAAACTTTGAAAATGTTATGCAATTAAAATAAACAAAAGAATTCCAGACCACTGGCAAACTACCTAGGACAGGTCGTCCCACCAAAGTCAGCCCAAGATCTGACCGAAAGATGCTCATAGAAGTCTCTAAGAACCCCAGGGTAACATCAAGGGATCTACAGGCCTCTCTTGCCACAATCAATGTCAAAGTGCATGGGTACACTGTCAGAAAGAGACTGCACAAACTTGGCCTACATGGGAGGTCAGGAAGGAAGAAGCCTCTGCTCTTAAAACAGAATATCAAGACACAACTGACTTTTGCCAGACAACACCTTGATGTTACCCTGGGGTTCTTAGAGACTTCTATGAGCATCTTTCGGTCAGCCCTTGGGCTGACTTTGGTGGGACGACCTGTCCTAGGTAGTTTGCCAGTGGTCTGGAATTTTCGTCGGACAGTGAAATGATGTACTTCGAATTGCTTGGAAATGGATTTGTAACCCCTCCCAGACACATGGGCATCAATAATCTGTCTTCTGAGGGCCTCGGTTGGTATTTTGATCTTTGAATGATATGTTACCACACAACCATATGGTTAAGACCAAACCAGACCAATTTCCATATCTTTATGGAAGGCTGGACCCTCCTACGTTTCTCTCTAATGTGTTCTAATCATTTGCACTTGTTTTGGTACCTAATTCTAATTTTAGCCATTTTATGTGATAGTAAAGATAGGGGTGTACTAACTTTTTCCCCAGAAAAAAAATGCATTTTCAAAGTTGTTTTTGTGTGTGATTTGTTAAATTGGGTAACTTTTATCTGTCAATAGTGTTGAAGTGAAGATTACATATCCATCTGTCCAAATATGTAAATCAAAAGAGAACTTTCCAGGGGGTGAACTTACTTTTTCACATGACTGTATAACCTGTAAACATTGACTCTGTGTATGGATGTTCAGTACCTGACATGGAGTTTTTGGGTGTGAGGGTGGAGTCGGACCCCAGGGTGGAGCTGGGTCGAAGGTTGAGGTCCTTGTCCTCCAGGGTGGGACAGAAGGAGCCAATGGCAGGCAGGGAGGCTGTGGAAGGGCTGAATAACCCACTCTTCCTCCCACCTTTACCCCCCTACACAACCAAAGACAATAGACAATACACCATGATATAATGCAATAGGAAATAGCTGAAAGTTAAAAAAGGATTGTCTTCATATATTGCGTTACACTATTTCAGAAGGTAGACTTTGTTTTCTTGGCCTATCTGTTATTGGCACTTACGTCAGTAGATGGCACTCTTTTGATGGTTAAGCTCCTGGAAGAAATAGTCAATGGTAATATTGTTACTGAAGCACTCTGTGGTAAATCAAAGATAAATCAGATTTCCTTTCCCTGTGGGATACTTGCTGTCACAGTCAATAAACTGACATGGGTTCAATTATGTTGGATCTTGATAGGACAAGATTTGGAGCAGGGCAGGGTCAATGAATCGTCAAGAATACAATACAATGTGTTATTTTATTTTAAATACGCATACCCAACAATAATAATCAGTGGTCAAATAAATCTATACTTCTTCACCAGATAATGTCAAGTTACCATCAAAAGGTATTCATTTCAATGTGATTAAGCAAACTTCCACTGCTTCCTTGATAACGGTTGCCGCAGGGTGGGCCTACCTTAGTTGCAGAGCTTCCTCCACACATTCCAACAGGCTCCTGAAATAGGAATACAAGATGTTAATCTCTCTACGGAGCCACTTGTTCTGGTGCACATGATGTGCGAGAGCACTGCCTGTTCTGTGACAATAGGAGCGTTGGAACCAGTGTTCTCTCTCAATGAGGAAGCAAAGCTTTTCCTTTTACTGCAAATAGGAGTCTATTAATAATGCATCTATGGATCGTGTGTTTTTTCAATATTGTTCTCCTCTCTAGTGGGGATGTCACGTCCACGGACACAAACATTGTTAGTAGATTTTAGATAATGCTCTTAATAGGTGGCCTGGAGGTTAGGAGCGTTGGGTCAGTAACCGAAAGGTTGCTGAATCGAATCCCCGAGCTGACAAGGTCAAAATCTGTCGTTCTGCCCATGAACAAGGCAGTTAACCTACTGTTCCCCGGGCGACGAAGACGTGGATGTCGATTAAGGAAGCCCCCAGCAACCTCTCTGATTCAGAGGGGAGGGGTTAAATGTGGAAGACACATTTCAGTTGAATGCATTCAGTTGTACAACTGACTAGTATCCTGACAGGTATCCTGACTAGTATCCTGACTAGTATCCCCCCTATCCCTAAAACTATGTCTTTGACATAATGCTACTACATTTGAGAAAATTGGTGAAGTGAGGAAGTGGAGCGTCTTACGGTGATTCAGTCTCATCTTCTGAGAGATCCCAATCGTCTTCATAAGAGCTTTGCTGAAATATGACGAAAAACATGAAAAACATACACATGATAGTATCCCTATTAAAAGCAGATTAAAAACATACACATGATAGTATCCCTATTAAAAGCAGATTAAAAACATACAAGAACTCATACATCTTGTAATCCCACTGCCCCAAATAGCTGTCCTATGTTGACTTGACCTCTAACCCCCTACATGTCGAACACAGGAAATAAATGTCACTCACCATATCAGGATAAGGCTCTGTGACTTTTCTCAATGGTGGCCCGAACTTCACTTGGTCAACTAAGGCAAGCACATCTTAGTTAATCATGAGGAAAAGTTACATTTAAATACAATGTATTTATTTATAATTACTAACTGCTGATAATTGTATTTATAATTACAATTTATGATAATTGTATGTGATTCATTTTGCTATCAGTGCCATGGGGTAAAATGCAGGTTGACCATTTATTATCACTTGTTATGTATTTCAATCGATTGGTAAACTACTCGCTTGCTCAGGAAGACACACTCATACATCACAACCTCAATAATGTGTTACAGTTCTTCCGTTGGCTTCAGGCAACTCAACGTACCTCTCATCCCTGAAAACCTATTGTGAGGCTTATACACAATGACTCACAACATCCCTTTCAAACTAACATGCCCGAGAACCTATTGTATGTGCATACGAGACGAGTCACAACACCCCTCTCCACCTACCACCATCTATTTGTTTTCATGTTGACATGCTTGTCTAAATATACACTGTTTGTCCCAGGCTGCTGTAGAGTGGGCGCATTGTCCACCATCACCACACCCTGTGTGTGCTGTAATCTCACAGATAGGAGACCTAACAATAGTTCCTCAGTCACCCCTCCTCGCCTCCCCCACCTCCTCCCTCCTTGACCCCCTCATCACGCGTCGGACGCCAGGCACGTCAGAGTCATGGCAGAAAGGGAACATGGTATGTGCGTGTGCGGACAGTGCCACCTCTATGTGTCCCTCTGTGTTGGGTGACTGTGTGACTTGGTGACTTCACCCCCCCCCCCCCTTCAAGTCTCAATGAGCGTCTTGTAACAGGAGTCAGGAGCCCAAGAGTCTTGTGTTGTGTGTTGCTTTTCTCTCCATACATTAAGCCAGCGAGGGTGATGTTGACCTCAACTCTCCAAGCACACACAATACACACACACACACACACACACACACCTCTCTAACTATAAATGCCCACTTGAATTATCGTGGACGGAAGTACAGTCAAAGCCCATGTAGAGTGTTCAGGGCAGTGACGATGCCATGTATGGACTGGTGATGATGCTTCAGTGTCATAATTGTATCGGGATTTGAAGACTCACACTGCTCTTCAGACAGAGTCCTCTCCACGGGCAGGTGTTTCCCTACAGACTGGATCTTATCAGGAGCAGCTTCTCCATTCTGCAGATAAACACACACACACACACACACATATATACTCACATAACAAATCACACTAGGAGCAAGCAATGTTCCTGAGAGAGCTGGGCGATGGCCATGCGTGTGTGTGTGTGTGTGTGTGTGTGTGTGTGTGTGTGTGTGTGTGTGTGTGTGTGTGTGTGTGTGTGTGTGTGTGTGTGTGTGTTTGCGTTCACACATGGGCGTCTGTCTGTCTATTGTCACCTATCCTCACCTCAAGGTCATTGTCATCCATGCTGTGTGTGGAGTGGAGGTCCGGGTTGTTGACCGTGTCCAGTAGCTCAATGATCAGGTTACGAGTCAGCAGCTGGGTCACAAACGGATGCTTGGGATACGACGAGAGATAAACAAAAAAGCAAATGATCTATGACCCTCATGTAGCTGTACATCAATACATAACTTCCATCATTCATTTCCTTGATCTCTCACAGCTCCTGAGGCCCTGTTAGGGTCCCTATTAGGCATAGACATGAACACAGGATCCTAGATTCACTATGCTTTTAGCATCTCAGTCAGAGGCTCTAGTCCAGAGGCTCTGTCTATAACGATTTTGTCTATAATATTGATCACCTTTCAGGGGCTTTTCATTAATATTTCCTCTTGTTTATAGAGAGAGGAAAGTGCTCTCAGTAGTGTACAGAAGTGTACCTGCAGTAAGGTCTCGGACGACGGCCTCTTCCTGGGGTTCTTAATGAGGGACATCTTCACAAAGCTCTGGAACGCTGCAGACCTGCAGAGCGAGGAGGAGGGAGGGAGGGAGATGAGACAGCAAAAATGCATAACCATATTCAGAAATATGGAGAATACCAAAGCTGCATTCAAAGAACAGTCTAGTGACAGGAGGACGAATTTAGAGAACAGGAATTTCACAGATGATGCATTGTGAGGTGTGTGAATTGTTCTAGGAATACGGTGTGCTCATGTTCATCTCACCACTTGGTCTTGTCCTTGAGCCTGGGTGGCTGGAAGCTGCTTTTCGACATCAACATCAAGGCTCTGGAACATAGTTTGAATATAAACGTTAACACGGTGGAAAAGCTAGGCTATTCCTAGATCTGTTTATTGTGTGCTTTAGCCAGCTACTTTGTCATTCGCTGACATGTTTGCCATAACAACGAACACTACAGAGGGGGTTGCCAAAAGCACAAACAGATCTTCTACCAGGCTTGAGATGTTTTTGTTGTTGTCACACACAAAGCTATAATACCATATTGGATAATGCAACATGCAACATGACACAAATATCTTTCCATCATTATTTATCTCTCTTTCATCCAAATTTTCCATGCAATTATTGTGGATTTAGAGGAGGGAAAGAAAAGGGGAGGGAAACTATTTATTGTTGATGTTGGTATGGAGTCTGCCTGCCTCTGTCTATGTCTGTGTCTCTCTCTGGATCTCTGCCTTTCTGTGTGTGCCTCTGTCTGTGTCTGTGCCTCTGTCTGTGTCTGTGCCTCTGTCTCTGTCTGTGCCTCTGTCTGTGTCTCTATCTCTGTCTGTATCTATGTCTCTGTCTGTGTCTGTATCTCTGTCTGTATCTCTGTCTCTGTCTGTGTCTGTGTCTCTGTCTGTGTCTGTGTATATATCTCTGTCTGTATCTCTGTCTGTGTCTCTGTCTGTGTCTGTATCTCTGTCTGTATATCTGTCTCTGTCTGTGTCTCTGTCTGTGTCTGTGTCTGTGTCTGTGTCTGTGTCTGTGTCTATATCTCTGTCTGTATCTCTGTCTGTGTCTGTGTCTCTGTCTGTATCTCTATCTGTGTCTGTATCTCTGTCTCTGTCTGTGTCTGTGTCTCTGTCTGTGTCTCTGTCTGTATCTCTGTCTGTGTCTGTATCTCTATCTCTCTGTCTCTGTCTGTGTCTGCATCTCTGTCTGTGTCTGTATCTCTGTCTGTATCTCTGTCTGTATCTCTGGCTGTATCTCTGGCTGTGTCTGTATCTCTGCCTGTATCTGTCTGTATCTCTGTCTGTGTCTGTATCTCTGTCTGTTGTCTGTATCTCTGTCTGTTGTCTGTGTCTGTGTCTGTGTCTCTGTCTGTATCTCTCTCTGTATCTCTGTCTGTTGTCTGTATCTCTGTCTGTTGTCTGTATCTCTGTCTGTGCCTGTGTCTCTGTCTGTATCTCTGTCAGTGGCTGAATCTCTGTCTCTGTCTGTTGTCTGTATCTCTGTCTGTTATCTGTATCTCTGTCTGTGTCTGTGTCTGTGTCTCAGAACTCACCTCATAGGATGGAGGTCAAACATGGGTGGCTGGAGCTCTGCCAGCTCGATGGCCGTGATGCCCACCGCCCAGATGTCACACAGATGGTTGTACCCGCCCTTCTTCTCCACTGCTGCCACCTCCGGTGCCATCCTGGCATGGGTACATAAACACCAGTCAGGTAAAATGGGATATATGGGGGTATGAATTATGATGTGGTTATAATGCATTGTAAGACGTGTCATAAGGACATATGACCCCCTAAAAGTGTTTCATAGGAAACGTATGACTACAGTATGACGTATCAGTGTCAGCATAAATAAGCATTGAAGTATATTGTTTTCAATGAGAGTCATAACATTGAAGGTTGTGGTTTGAGTCCAGTTATCTTACCAGTAGGGAGTTCCTATAAAAGACTTCCTCTTGGCTACAGAAGCACTGATCTCTGCAGCAACTCCAAAATCGGCTGCATGGAAACAGAGAGAGAGGGAGACAGAATACAGAATCAAATACGTCTTGGTTTATTTTTACCACGCTAGTTATCCTCAAAGTAATCGCAGACAATGTGTATGAGTGTGAGTGTGAGTGTGAGTGTGTGTGTGTGTGTGTGTGTGTGTGTGTGTGTGTGTGTGTGTGTGTGTGTGTGTGTGTGTGTGTGTGTGTGTGTGTGTGTAGAATTTCTTTCCCTCATCATAGAATAGATGTTCACTGACCCAGCTTGACATCTCCTCGTTCTGTGATAAGAATATTCGCTCCCTATAGACAGATGGACACACACACACACACACACACACACACACACACACACACACACACACACACACACACACACACACACACACAAAGATATGAGCTCACCAAGATGCACATAAGAGCCAATAACATTCTGTTATGTCAAAATTATACCTTTATGTCTCTGTGCATTTTACTTGTTTCGTGCAGGTGGTACAAGCCCTGTTGAATAACAAAAACACAGAAACAGTTTGACAGATCTCTCAGTCTCATCCTCAGTTCATCCCACAAGCCCATAGAGCCAGTCACAACACAACAGTGAGCAACAATCACAAAGTGCTGACACGTATAAGGAAGGTAATATTATGTTGCTGTGCCGTGTGTGGTGTCACAAAACGTGCTGCATTGCTTTCCTGTGGTTAGAAACACATGATTATACCAGTGGCGTGTTTTAAAGGATTCCAAAGGGAAGCCAGGCTTCCCCCCTCCCCCCCAAAAAATAAGTTTGGGCTGTGTTTCATAATTTTCCTTCAATTCGCATGAGGTTGAATGTATCTCACTGGAGAAATCATCCGAGCGAGCAAAACAGCGCCCCTCTGTCTCTGTATCTGTAAGCCATCTATCTGATGCAGTCTGGTCAAAAAGAGTATGACATTGTTGCAGCCCGTAGCATTGATTGCAAGGGTAGCCAGCGAGCATTTGGCTTTCATTGATAAAAAATATAAAACGATAGTCAATCAGCATTGAGCTAAACTGAGTGAGCTCAGCTTTGAACAGTTCCTGGAGCACCAAAAATAAAGTGTCAAGGGAAGACCGTTTGGATTTTGCTTCAAACAAATCACAAGCCAAGCGTCATTTACAGAAACAACTTGAATTGTTGCATCTCCTTGTCCTCCAGCTAGCTAGCTCAAATCGTCCCTTTCATAAATTACCCATGGTAATTATAGGGACTTGCGGTTTTACTTCATTCTCCGTACTGGCCAATGATTAATAGGGAGATTCTGATCTAACATGAAAGAAAGGAGGATGGCATTGGCGTTTCTGGGTGAGTCAACATGTTTTTTTCTACTTGCAAGCGTGCACGCACACACACGCACAGAAATCAGAACCATGGACAGCCACATCATATTTAGCTTAAGTTGATTGGACTAAATAGTTTTTGGTGTCTTTTAGTTGTAACTGAATTAGACTAAGCAGAGGTGATGTGATGATGTTGAAATGTTGAAGTTGAAATGGTGCTGGATTAGTGGAGGCAGCTCCTGTTTTCTTGGCGACTTGCGGTAACTCTCTGGTGTTCTAAATCAATAGTTGTTTTAGTGACAACGTTAACTTGCTCGGCAGCGCTGTAGTACGTCATGTAACTGTCTGTTTGTGGACTTCACCAGACAGATGTTGCGCTCTGGTTTTGTTATAAAACAAAATATGTGGTTGAATTGATTCTGCCTTCTGTGTCTTCTTACTGTCTCAGCCTTAGATCTACATAGATCTCTGTGTCAAGACATATGAACTAACAGGTTATAGAGCAAACAACGCAACACCGCTGCTGGATTATACTGTTAGGAATGTGACAGAGGTCAATAATTTATAGTACACCACTGGGCTGACTAACCTGGAGGGTTTCTCTGCAGATGTAGGCTATCTGCTTCTCCTTTAAAGGCCCAGTCACTGTGGAAATATTAGTAAAGACCTGAGATGAACGGCCATACAAGGGGGGAATGAAAATAAACGGCTATAAAGTAAGGTCAATTCGGTTGTAGCAATACATACCGTGGTAAATGTCTTGTAACGACCCCCCTCCACAGTACTCCATACATATCCACAATTTAGTGTTTCTGCAGAAATAGGATATACACAGGTTTATTACCAGTCGTGAATGCATTCTGTTAACTTTCCAGACACAGAAATTACATGTTTTGACCAATTACTGTGAACTTATAGAGGAAAACTGAGTAGGTACGGTTTCGCCATTCATCTTCAATGCTCTTACTGAGGGAAGGAGGTTGTTGGCTAAGATCTTGCAATACATGGCCCCATCCATCCTCCCCTCAATACGGTGCAGTCGTCCTGTCCCCTTTGCAGAAAAGCATCCCCAAAGAATGATGTTTCCACCTCCATGCTTCACGGTTGGGATGGTGTTCTTGGGGTTGTACTCATCCTTCTTCTTCCTCCAAACACGGCGAGTGGAGTTTAGACCAAAAATATCTATTTTTGTCTCATCAGACCACATGACCTTCTCCCATTCCTCCTCTGGATCATCCAGATGGTCATTGGCATACTTCAGACGGGCCTGGACATGCGCTGGCTTGAGCAGGGGGACCTTGCGTGTTCTGCAGGATTTTAATCCATGACGGCGTAGTGTGTTACTAATGGTTTTCTTTGAGAATGTGGTCCCAGCTCTCTTCAGGTCATTGACCAGGTCCTGCTGTGTAGTTCTGGGCTGATCCCTCACCTTCCTCATGATCATTGATGCCCCACGAGGTGAGATCTTGCATGGTGCCCCAGACCGAGGGAGATTGACCGTCATCTTGAACTTCTTCCATTTTCTAATAATTGTGCCAACAGTTGTTGCCTTCTCACCAAGCTGCTTGCCTATTGTCCTGTAGCCCATCCCAGCCTTGTGCAGGTCTACAATTTTATCCCTGATGTCCTTACACAGCTCTCTGGTCTTGGCCATTGTGGAGAGGTTGGAGTCTGTTTGATTGAGTGTGTGGACAGGTGTCTTTTATACAGGTAACGAGTTCAAACAGGTGCAGTTAATACAGGTAATGAGTGGAGAACAGGAGGGCTTCTTAAAGAAAAACTAACAGGTCTGTGAGAGCCGGAATTCTTACAGGTTGGTAGGTGATCAAATACTTATGTCATGCAATAAAATGCAAATTAATTATTTAAAAATCATACAATGTGATTTCCTGGATTTTTGTTTTAGATTCCGTCTCTCACAGTTGAAGTGTACCTATGATAAAAATTACAGACCTCTACATGCTTTGTAAGTAGGAAAACCTGCAAAATCGGCAGTGTATCAAATACTTGTTCTCCCCACTGTATATACGACGTGCATACATGCATACGTTTTTTCCTTAAAGTATGCATGCCCTTGTTAGTGACCGTATTCCATCAACAACAGAGGTTTTTGTGTGTATCATTTTGAGTGCCACAATTTCTGTAACGTGGGAGAGAATGTTGCATTCTAAGTCCTAGTAGTGGGTGATAGATGTAAGAGTGGAATTCAACACATCCAAGAACACTCACAATCCAAGGAATTCCACAGATGAACGTGGACTCTCGTGAAGTGTTAAAATTAGACTAGCTTAAACATGTACCTGTGGTAGCTGCCGAAATAGGCCACAATGTTCTTGTGCTTGCATTCCTTCATCATAGTGATCTCCTGCTGGATGGATGTGATGTCATCACCTGAACAGGGAGCAATCAAAGTCAAGAATGTACTACACAAAGCATGCGTGAAATAACCAATAATAAGGATCTGACAAGACTGAGCAGTTCACTTACCAGGATCCAGTTTGACTATTTTGATGGCTGCCATTGCCGAACTCTTGATGTTGCGAGCCTGAAAGAGAGAGTGAACTTAGCTGTGAATGAGATACTGTGATTCATACTGTGAACTTTTTACAGGGAATACAGGCTACAGAGCGACATGTACACGTATTAGTGCGCAGTACATAGACCCACAGCACTAGACACCTACATTGGGGAGAGTAGAACAACACCAACAGTAGTCAGTTTCTTCGCAGCGATTGCATCATATTGCTGATGTCTCATCGCAATTGTCAATTTGCATATATATATATATATTTTTTTTTCATAACTGTAAATACAATTTCTAAGTATTGGCAATGGAAAACATATCAGCTAATGCAATCTGAATACCAAATATCTAGATCTACCTAATTATGATAGTCCTATTTGTGAAATTCAAATGAAAAGCCATTTTATGCCAAAATGCATTTTTCTCTGTAACTCATTCCTAAATGCATTTTCATCTCAGTTTGGAGATCTGCCACGTTCCTCCCATCACTATAGGAAGCCCTGGGCATCCATCCAAAACCCAAACCCCCTAGTCAGCCATCTTAATGATAAAAGACCCAATATTACACCCTGGTCTGGCCGGGCTGACCTTCAGCTTCACCCTGTAGAAATGCAACAGCAGGAGACAGAGACAGGGGCTGCTGGGGACACTTTAGTAGTGAGAGGTATTTTCTATATAATCCCAGGTTGTATCTGAAACAACACCCTATTCCCTCTAAAGTGCACTACTTGTGACCAAAAGCTTCATAAGTGCTGTATAGGGAATAGTGTGTCACTTCAGACGCAGACCCAGAGCTTTTAGTGTCAAGCTCAGTGACATGGTCTATATCAGGACTTGTATTTTATTTAACCAGGCAAGTCAGTTAAGAACAAATTCTTATTTACAGTGTCATCCTTTTCAAACCTGGATGACACTGGGCCAATTGTGCGCCGCCCTATGGGACTCCCGATCACGGCCAGTTGTAATACAGCCTGGATGTAAGAGAGAACAGGGGGGAAATTCCCTGGTTTTAATCCAGAGGATGTTGTTTACACAGTCCATCTGACGTTCGTTGTTTTATCCTTTAAACATGGATTGCTCCCATTTTTTCTGACCAGGTCAAGCGGTAATGTGACGTCAGGTCGAAAGGCCCTTAACTCTATGCCCAACAAACATAGAATCAGCCAATGGGCTATCAGGTTGCTTGCAGACAAAACCTGAAGCTTGGCTACACCAACTTCCTGTTTTTTCCTGTTATACCAGAGCACTTCCTGTGACTAAAGCGTTAGTAATGTCCCATTAAGGTTCAGCATGAAATAACAGTGTGTTGTAGGATAGAGTTTACAGACAATTTTAATGAAAATAAAACTTCACCACCAGGGCTCGATGATTGAAATTTCACACAATAAAAACACAGACAGCTTTTCCCTGCTTTTCCATACAATCATTCCGAAGTAAGTTGCACAAATAAAATAGAATAGAATCAAACTTTATTGTTCATCCAGGATGGACATTTTTCTTTGGCATTAAAAAGATCACAGACGTACATTCTCACAACATACACATTTAAACCAGCCAGTCCATCGTGTTGCAAACACTAACAACATAGAGGGCATTAATACATTCACTCACAACCGACCGCTGTCCCAGCTGCACTGGATAGAAGTACATATAACGATACAATTTACGTTGCATTTAGTAGTTTCAACAGCACAAGGAACTAAGGAATGCTTGAACACATTCTTCTCGGCCATGGGCATTCTAAACCGCTGGCCAGAGATATTATTGATATTCAGTGAGAGAGAGATCCCACAACTGTAAAAACAACACAAATGTAGGTGTGTGATGTAACTTGCAATAACAAATGACTAGCAGCCCACAGTGTGACAGTGATGACTGGGATCTGCAGTGCTGCTGCTGGTTTGTGAAACAGTTTTCTGTTCTGTGGGTTTCCCCTACATCGAACCTGAGGCAATCTCAGTCAGGTGACAGGTCATACGTTTATAACCATGAATATACAGTTGAATGTACACCTTAGCCAAATACATTTAAACTCAGTTTTTCACAATTCCTGACTAAAAATTCCCTGTCTTAGGTCAGTTAGGATCACCACTTTATTTTAAGAATGTGAAATAATAGAATAATAGTAGAGAGAATTATTTATTTAAGCTTTTATTTCTTTCATCACATTCCCAGTGGGTCAGAAGTTTAAATACACTCAATTAGTATTTGGTAGCATTGCCTTGAAATTGTTTAACTTGGGCCAAACATTTCGGGTAGCCTTCCACAAGCTTCCCACAATAAGTTGGGTGAATTTTAGCCCATTCCTCCTGACAGAACAGGTGTAAGTGAGTCGGGTTTGTAGGCCTCCTCGTTCGCACACGCCTTTTCAGTTCTGCCAGCAAATTTTCTATAGGATTGAGGTCAGGGCTTTGTGATGGCCACTCCAATACCTTGACTTTGTTGTCCTTAAGCCATTTTGCCACAACTTTGGAAGTATGCTTGGGGTCATTGTCCATTTGGAAGACCCATTTGCGACCAAGCTTAAACTTCCTGACTGATGTCTTGAGATGTTGCTTAAATATGTCCACATCATTTTCCTTCCTGGTGATGCCATCTATTTTGTGAAGTGCACCAGTCCCTCCTGCAGCAAAGCATCCCCACAACATGATGCTGCCACCCCCGTGCTTCACGGTTGGGATGGTGTTCTTCGGCTTGCAAGCCTCCACCTTTTTCCTCCAAACATAACGATGGTCAGTATGGCCAAACAGTTCTATTTTTGTTTCATCAGACCAGAGGACATTTCTCCAAAAAGTATGATCTTTGTCCCCATGTGCAGTTGTAAACTGTATTATGGCTTTTTTATGGCAGTTTTGGAGCAGTGGCTTCTTCCTTGCTGAGCAGCCTTTCAGGTTATGTCGATATAGGACTTGTTTTACTGTGGATGTAGATACTTTTGTACCTGTTTCCTCCAGCATCTTCACAAGGTCCTTTGCTGTTGTTCTGGGATTGATTTGCACTTTTCGCACCAAAGTACGTTCATCTCTAGGAGACAGAACGCGCCTCCTTCCTGAGCGGTATGACGGCTGCGTGGTCCCATGGTGTTTATACTTGCGTACTATTGTTTGTACAGATGAACGTGGTACCTTCAGGCGTTTGGAAATTGCTCCCAAGGCTGAACCAGACTTGTGGAGTTCAGTTTTTTTTCTGAGGTCTTGGCTGATTTCTTTGGATTTTCACATGATGTCGAACAAAGAGGCAATGAGTTTGAAGGTAGGCCTTGAAATACATCCACAGGAACACCTCCAATTTACTCAAATTATGTCAATTAGCCTATCAGAAGCTTCTAAAGCCATGACATAATTTTCTGGAATTTTCCAAGCTTTTTAAAGGCACAGTCAACTTAGTGTATGTAAACTTCTGACCCACTGGAATTGTGGTATAGTGAATTATAAGTTAAATAATCTGTCTGTAAACAATTGCTGGAAGAATTACTTGTGTCATGCACAAAGTAGATGTCCTAACCGACTTGAAAAAACTATAGTTTGTTAACATGAAATCTGTGGAGTTGTTGAAAAATGAGTTTTAATGACTTCAACCTAAGTATATGTAAACTTCTGACTTCAATTGTACGTACGTATGACTCCTCAACCTGTCTTTGGCCTAGTTTCACCAGACTACAAGACAAAAATAACAATTCACTCATAAAAGCAACCTCCCACTGAGGTCTTTGAGATTAAGATCAGGGCTACTTTTGAGGCATGAAATCTATGCTTTCTTGTCTGTAACAGGTCACACACTCAAGAGCAGAACCCTCAGCTGAGTAGCTGAAGAGTTTCTTGGATCTTGTGAACAATGGCCATCTAATGAATGTCCACATAGTCAGAGAGCCCACTAGGTCACATGGCCAGTGGTTTGACTCCTGACCTCCACGGAGCTCCAGTAAGCCTGAGAAACAGAACAGTGGAAGAGAGGAGGAGACCAGAGAGGTAGTGGGAGGTGATAATAGGCCATTGTCTATGGGACAGTAACAGTTTCTCCATTCACAGCAGGCAGCCAGGCACAGCCCGGACAGTGACATGATGATAAGGCATGGCTGGGGTGGTACATCATTACATAACGTCAAGACTGAGTGAAACGGAGGACATGTCTAGGGGGACATTTTGAATTGATCATATTCATAAAGCATTAGACCAAATGTGAACATAATTGTGTTTCCAGTCTGTTGTCCGTTTTACATTTGTAGCCTATTGGATACTAAATGTTTTGGGCATGGGAGGAGTCTGTTTCTCTAGCAGGACGCATGTATTAGACATTCAGGGTGGGATCACAGGATGTTTTTTTATCCTGCAACTCACATCACCCAGCCAAAATAGATGACTGACTGAAAAATACCTTATCGATAGTCAAGATACATAAAACAAATGCTGATAAAAGTCACAGTGCCCTTCAGACTAGATTTCTTGTAACATCCCCAGTCTTAAAAAGGTTATTTGAAATAAGCTATACTAGTCATAAAAAAAAAAAAAGCACAAATTGAGAGTATATTGCAGAGAGCTTCTTACTATTGCGGGGAGGAGAGCTAATAAAAAGTTAAAATAATGAAATGCATTGAGCCCTGATAAATGTTCCTGTGGTGGCCTGGGTCTTGATGGATGTTGCACTAATGGACCAGTCCAGATGCCATCCGAACCCGATGATCAATTCTGAACAGCAGAAGATAAACTACCAGCGAGTGGCGTATGGGCATTAAGCATAGGCACTAAAGGCATCATTAAGATGTGGGCTCATGGACTATACCCGCATAATTCTCACATAGCGGTCACACAGGCAAGGGCGCCATAACAAACCTGTTACCATACAGTCATCGGTTACCTGCACACCCCTTATTTGTTGAGTGGTCATAAACAAAGTTTAACATAGAATGTTGTTTTAGAGAAAAGAAACCTTGATAAAAACGTGTGGTGGCGGTTCTGTCCAGTTTTGAATGTTTAGCCTGTCAACATGAAATGCAACAAATCTTCCATTGAGGAATACAGGAAGAAAAAAAAGTGTTTATAAACAGCTAGGGTACGTTGGTTTAATATGACTTGACATGTCAACAGCGTAGCCTAACCCATAGGTAGCCTAAACGCATACATGCGCATACCTCCAAGGCGATCGGACATTTTCCCCACTCACGACTCACCTTGAACACATCTCCGTACGTGCCACTCCCAATACGATGAATTAACTCGTAATCATTCAACGGGTCCAAAAACGAGACTCCAATAGTAGTATCCATGCTTCCAGACTGAACTGCGTCTGGTCTCTCACGCACGTTTCTATTCACGCATGACACCAATATATATATATATACAGCGAATCAACAACTGGACGCGCGGTATAGTTGCAGTAAACCCTCGAGTGAATACTACTACACCGCTTCTCTTCTGACCAAGCAAATAGAAGTGACAGTAACGGTATTAATTACGTCACCAGACAACACAAATATCCTTCTTCCGAGTCGTTCATGTTACTCTACGCGAGCCCGCCAACATCATACACCGCGTTTATGTATCCAAGTCAAGTGATCTCAATTCCCAAGTCTTCGACTATTGGCGCATGACGGAAATTTACTGCTCAATAAATAAGACTAACATAGGATGCACACTGTACATCTCAGAATAACCCATTATGACATGTGCAACAGTATTCCCTTTATATTAAAAACAGATTTGTGATCATATTTTAAATTAGTTTATTATCTGCAGATAAAAAAAACAACAGGTTACAGCAAATTACTACTGTATGTAGCTGGGCCACCTACAGCAATCCCCTTTAAACAGTGCATGGTCTTTCTGGTCACTTTCTAATCATAAGGTTTCCTTTTGCAGAAAACTAAAAGGCCACCTAAATTCGAGATTAAAAAAAAAAAGGCGAAGTATAAGGCAACGAATAACTAGCATACAAGAGACAACATAGCAGGGTTGGACATTGTTACACGGTAATAGTCCGAATCACTTCCAGGGATTTCAGTCAAAAAGATGAAAATTAAGTCAAGACTGGAAAATATAGAATAGAATTCTGACTGCTTTAACAGAGCAATTTCCCCATCCCAGAAAATGTTCAGGGACAGGGTGTTTTCACAATTTAAAAACGGCCATTACTTTGGCTTTAAAATAACTTCCACACATAAGTCAATGAGAACTCAACAGTTGATGTGCGCTACTGCCCAGTTGATCCTCAAACTGACAATTACAATGTTTTAAAATGGCCTATGATACACAATCATTATTGAATCACAAGATTAAAAAGGAGCAACTTGTCCAACATATGTTCAAACTTGATTAAAGTGACTACTTCCACTCTTAAACACACGTACACGTGTCAGGTGCCTACAGACCCTCCTATGACCTTATTGGTAGGGCCGATGATACCAGTATCACAATATTTTTTACATGGAAAACATGAAAACTGAACCAGACCAAAATCTTTGGCCCTTTAAAAACCTGCTGTACGTACAATAGTGTCCTGTAGCTTGGAATATAAATAAATGTGACTCTGGATGACAACAACATAATGATTTATGTTTCCAACATTAGGGTTGTTTTCCTAAAGAAGTTAAAATAAGCAATGTTTTGTTTCCTAGACACGATACTAACGAGTACCGTGATACTGGTATCGTCCCGGACCCACTTACTGGGGCTGATGATATGATTGCTAAAATAACCTTAGTAAAGTTAATCGCAGAATGTGCAGCAAATGCAAGCAAGTTGATGCAGCAGTCTTCTTTGTTATGCCTTGCCTCGCACAGTACAACGGAAATGTCCAACAGACAGTCTCTCCTCGGTTTTTCCTCCCAATGAAGAGAAAGTCTAGTGATAATGACCATAGGAGTTGGCTATAAAACACAACCAACCTTTGGAACCTAGAGATAGTTCTACTGAGTCCTCCTACAGAGATTTACGCTGGCGCTTCATAAAAGACATGGTGTAGTCTCCCGACGGCGTGCTCTTCTGCCTCTTCATCTGCACCTGTGACTGGGCGGTAAGCTGCAGCTTGATGGCGCTGGAGTTGACCTTGGCGGCAGACAGCAGCTCCTTCATGCCTTTCATCTTCTTGCTCTGGAAGGCCACCAGGGGACCCACACTGGGGGAGGGCAGCTGCTGGGGAGGAGAGGGCACCGGGCTGGAGGACTTGGTCTTGTCTTCGGGGTCTCCACCGCGGAGCCCTGAAGAGCGACGTCGCGTCCCGCCCTCGCCACCTACTTTCTTAGCCTGGGTGGGTTGGGTTGGTGGTGGGACAGGGGTGGTGGGTGTGGATTGTGCAGAAGGGGAAGCTTGGTCTTCCAGTCTGGACTCACGCCTCGGGCCACGTCTCCGGCCTTCGCGAGGGTCTTCGCTGGATTGGTCATCGTCGTCCTGGGGCTCCGGCTCTTTGGTGATAATGGACACTTTCTGACGGATCTGTGGAGGATGTAAATACATTATATATACACATAAAAGTATGTGGACACCTTCAAATTAGTGGATTCGGCTATTTCAGCCAAACCCGTTGCTGGCAGGTGTATAAAATAGAGCACACCGCCATGCAATCTCCATAGACAAACATTGGCAGTTGAATAGCCTTACTGAAGAGCTCAGTAACTTTCAACGTGGCACCATCATACGATGCCACCTTTCCAACAAGTCAGTTCGTCAAATTTCTGCCCTGCTAGAGCTGCCTCGGCTGTTTTTGTGAAGTGGAAACGTCTAGGAGCAACAACGGCTCAGCTGCGAAGTGGTAGTCCACACAAGCGCTGAAGCGCATACAAATCGGTTGCAACACTCACTACTGAGTTCCAAACTGCCTCGAAGCAACGTCAGCACAATAATTGTTTGTCGGGAGCTTCATGGAATGGGTTTCCATGGCCGAGCAGCCGCACACAAGCCTAAGATCACCATGCGCAATGCCAAGTGTCGGCTGGAGTGGTGTAAAGCTTGCCGCCATTGGACACTTGAGCAGTGGAAACGCTTTCTCTGGAGTGATGAATCCCGTTTCACCATCTGGCAGTCCGACGGACGAATCTGGGTTTGGAGGATGCCAGGAGAACGCAGCAAAGGTGGGGGGGGGTTCAACTCCATGATTTTGAAATGAAATGTTTAACGAGCAGGTGTCCACATACTTTTGAGAAAAATAATTTAAAAGGATACAATAACATCTACAGCCAAGGTTTGTGGAAAGACCATGTTAGATTGTATTGTGAGTGTAATACCTCTTTAAAGTGAACTGGAAAGGGTTTCGGCTTAAAAAATGAATAAATATATATATATATAAAAATAATAATACAAATCAGGTTTGTGGTGTATTACCTGTGCGTCAAAGCGACTGAGGGACTGGACCAGGTAGGTGGCCCAGCCCACGTGAAGGACTGGGGTGGGGCTGCCCTCCTCCCACTTACAGATGCCGTCATAGAAACGCAACAGATGGGCAAAGCATTCTGGGTCCTGGAGGGCAGAGGCCTGTATGGGCTGGTCCTGAGGGGGAGGAGGGGGTGAAATTGGGATGGAGAATAAAACGGAACCTAATTGACTAACTAGAGGCATTAAGCTGTAATGTGAAATATTAACGCCACATTCTTTGACTTGAGATTAAGATGAGAAGGGAAAATATTTTATTCAATTCTTATGTAAAGTTCCACTAGTGCCTTGGCGGCACGAGTAATTACCTTCTCTCCTCCCTCGCTCCCTTCTCCTCCGCTCTCGGCAGCTGCAGCGGTCTCCTTGAGCAGGGTGGGGATGACGTCGTTGGCAATATCGAAAAACTCCTTGTAGATCTCTTCATCCTCGCGGAAGTAGTTGTAGCTGAGAGACGGGCGAGAAATCACACCTTGTTCTAACACACACAAAGTGTGACTTATTGAAAAGTGGCAATTCGTGATTATCGATCACTAATACAATTGTTTCCCACATAAGCAGTACAAGGGGCATTAAGAGGTGTGTGCACTTGTAAACACGTGTATCCCGTCTTTTTTGTGGGAAATCTAAAAACACTACAGCAATGTCAAAAAAGTCATGTTTTGTATGTTTGTAGATCACACTCCATGTTCCTTTTTGTTGTGACTGCAAACAGAGGGAGTGAGATTAAAAGAACAATAGGTGAAACAGGAAAGGCAGTGGGGGGAAAAGGAAGCCGAGAGAGGAGGGGAAAAGGAAGCCGAGAGAGGAGGGGAGGGACGGAATGCACTGACTGCTAACTCTGCTCTGGGCGCGCCGGTCTCACACATCCTAGAGAAGACAGAGAGACGGGAGGGATCAGCCCATTGGCTGTTCCCTGTGATCCGGTCGGTCTGTATATTCAGCCCTGGCAGGCCAATGAACAGTGTGTTTAAGTGCAGGTTTACTGCCCACCCCACCCCATAAGAACCAGTGCCAAGGCTGGAGGGTTGGAAGGAAGTTTCCTGTGATTGCATGTCCTGATGACATCGGTTTTCAGTTAGACAAAATGATACCCCTAGAAGATGAACATGTACATGAATCACAAAAATTCGCCCCAAAAAATAAAACCGTTTTAGAATGAAAGTACAATTTCAGGATTGGACACTACAAACGCTAACTGACAGCATAAAGTTGAGGAAGTGTTCAAAAACATTATCGCTAGAGATCTGCTGCCATCTGCTGTCAGAACCGTGAAACAGCAACTGATGTAAATTGTCACTGCGTAAATCAGCAAGAGACGGTCAACAGGCTTTGTCTCAGCATCCATGGAGATTTCAATATAACTTATTATACCGTATAAGGCATTATCATAACCACCTAACAAGGACGCTTAAATGAATGATGCCTAAGGTTATTTCTGTGGGTCAAACACACTTATTGCAATAAGACAGACAGTTGACACAGAGCAGTAGCGTGCAAGATGCATAGACAAGGTAGCTAGGCTAGTTGCTCCAGTAACATACTCCTGCATGACTTGTGCAGCCTCGGCCCAGGCCCCCAAGGCCTCCCGGACCTCCCTGTGTCTGTAGTGGTAGCCAGCCAGGTACATGAAGGGGTAGATATGCTCGTTGTTGTAGTACTTTTTAGCAGAGTTCACAGCCTAGAAACAAAATACAAACACACTTTAAGCATTCGAATTCACATGAATGATTAAAAGTTTGGGAGTGATGGGCCTACGGAGTGAGTGCAGTGCTAGCTGCATCACTATAGATCCTGGTTCGAACCCAGGCTGTGTCACAGCTGGCTGCGACCGGGAGACTCCTGTGGCGGGCAAGCACACGCCCGCCAGTTGTATGGTGTTTCCTCCGACACATTGGTGTGGCCGGGTTCGGGGTTAAGCGAGCATAGTGTCAAGAAGTAGCGCGGCTTGGCGGGTCGTTTTTAGAAGGATGCACGGCTCTCAACCTTCGCCTCTCCCGAGTCCGTACAGCGATGGGACAAGACTGTAAAACTACCAATTGAATCTCACAAAAACATTTAAAATAAAAAAAACTATTACAAAATAAAAAGTTTGGGTGTGAAAGCCATTAAAACATTATTTACCAACGTTAAATAACCTGGATTTTAAGATAATGACATTTTCAAAGCTTTGGGTAAACTTTTTATGAGAATGTTTACAGCTCTCCACACACTCACTTTAAGGTGGATGGCGTGGGGGCTCTCTTTGCCTGGGATGGGTTCCTGGTCCTCCAGGTCTGCCAGGGTGCCCATGGCCATGGGGTATCTGTGGTACAGCAAGGAAAAAGGAGCCGGAGTTGGTTGATATGACAGAAAAAGAATATGTTTACTACAGAAAATAATTAAATTTGGATGTAACCATGAGGCATTTTCACCACAACAATTCAAAACAACTGTTTTCCAGATACCTTTCCAGGTCTCCTCGCTCATACAGCAGCCATAGAAGCCTCTGTGCACGGAAAAGATCAGAGAAAGACAGATCAGAAAGAGGACGTCACACAGAAGCACTGGTCAGGTAAATACGAACTACAGTTCGGGCATGCTTGATGTCTTGGACTTTGATGATGCCGACAGGTGCAACTTTCCCCTCACAATATCAGGAACTCCTAATTCATTATAATCACGCCTGTGCAGAGATTCCCAAACTTTTTTGTGTTGGGGACCCCTTGTGATATCAGAACACAACTTTTACTTTAGAGTATGATACAAATAGCATACAAGCTGTTAACAGACTCCTGCAGTGCATGACTGGAATAATTAAGTCACAATTATAAAGCTAATTTCCTGAAATTCTGCACATTTTGCCTTGGGGCATTTTGCAGTTTTAAAGCTAATTTCTTGCAAATCTACTCATTTTGCCATGGGGCAGTATGCCAATTGCAATTTTAAAGCTTAAAATTAGAGTGTTTATGTTTAAAACAACATTTTAGGAGAATAAAATATTGTATATATTTGGAGATCTGGCCATGGACTCGACCCCACTTTGGGAACACCTGTGCTAGTGCACATATATTGTTGATATTGGTGGTAGTCTGACCTGCTGAAGTTGTAGCATCTCGGAGCTGTCAGTGTGCAGGTCCAGAGAGGGGTTGATGGCACACACCATGAAGGCCACCTCCATGTTCCTGTTACACTTCATATAGGAGCCCTTGAGGTACAGCCAGCTCTGGGGAAGGCGGGGAGAAATATGGGTCAGGTTTGAAAGGTGTTGTGTTTTACTCTGTGCTTACAAATTTAAGGTTAGAGGAGTGTGTGTGTGCGTGTAACAGCTGTTATATGTAGTTGATATGTAGCTATATTAAAAAGGTATGTGAGAGTGCATGTTATTATAATGAAATGTAATGTTTCCGCAGGGGATGGAAGCATATCTGTACCTTACTTACCCTCTCACCGACACCGGCAGCAACCGACTGCCCTCTTCGGTCCTCGTTGCCCTTTCCGTGCCAGGTGACCTCCGCAGTCTCCTCTCCGTTCTTGCCAAAGCTGACCCAGGCGTGGTCCTCGGACAGGGCCAGGTGCACGTCCCGCAGCCCCAGCACCTGGCATGCCGCCACCACCGCAAATGCAACCCCCGAGCTGTCCAGCTTTGTGCCTGTTCAAAATGACAACAAAAAAAAAAAAATAGAAATTATTAGTAGCTTTACCCCTCTTTCAGAAAACTGATTGGTGTGATGATGGACACACTGCAATGACAAAGAAACAAATATAGATACTGGGCCACAGATGCAACACAGCTGAAAAAAGCCAACATAGGAGATTGAATCAATATTATACATCATATTCAATAAATGTAGTTGTACCCCCATATAATCCGTCCCTGCACCTAATGACCCCTACCAGTGATGAGACTGAAGAGGGACTGGATGTGGGCGCGGTCTTTAAAGTAGGAGCGACTCAGGCTGTTCCAGATGACGTCAGACACTTTCTTCACCAGTTCCCTGCTGGACCCGCCGGCAGGCCTGCGGTACTGGGATAGATCCACTGCTCCCCGGATCTGGGCTGCGAAGCGCTCGTGCAGGGCCGATAGCATCCCTAACTCCACTGTAGGAAAGCAGGAGTTTGGGCAGTCTGGCTCCAGCGGCTCAAAGCGCACACCTGGAACGTTTATTGGTATGACCCGGTTGACAGCCAGGAAGTGTTCTACAAAGCCAAGGACCAATGAGAGAAGGGCTAGGTCCGGTTCGGGTTTACGGAGCTCCGCGTCGAACAGTGCAACCACACCACCGATCCCCTTCAGGGGAAAGTGCTTCTTCTGGGCTGAGTGTAGCCCCATGTTGACCCCTCTCCTCTGCCACACTTAGCAGTCACTCACTAGGCTGGTGTGTCTTCTCCACTGTCAGCTGTGGTGATGTCATAGGGGCTGGATGAGAGCAATGTGGAAATCAGTACCAGCACAAACTTTGAAATCACTTGTGCTGTATTTTTTCCTTAAAATTTCAAATGGCTTTTTTCACTTCATGGAAGACGTAAAAAAATAGAATAGTCTAGGTTGCCTTAGGTGGCATTTATCCACGTATCCATTAATTACGCAAAATGATTTTAAAAATGGTGAACTAATACAGGTAACAAATATTGATATCTGATACAAAACTGTGATAATTAAGAAAATAATAACAAATCCAGATTATTCAAGCTAACAAACTTTTCAAAGTGCATGCAGATTTCTATCACCTGAGGCTTGAACACAAGATACAAATACACGCACACTTGCCGTGTTTCGCTACAGTAACATGGTTCAATTATACTTTCCTGTGGATACATTGTCTCACATTCCTACCGCCAAAAGGACCAACCTCACAGACAAGCGGTAAAGTACATTAAAATAAAATTGTATTCAATCGCTCATTCTTGCACCTTAGAGGCTGCAGCCCTAGCTACGTATATAGTCATAGAACACTGGTCATTTTAATAAGGTTTACATACTGTTTTACCCATTTCATATGTATATACTGTATTCTAGTCCATCCTATTAAACTATCACATACATACATACATACATACATACATACATACATACATACATACATACAATAGTTTAATAGGATGGACTAGAATACAGTATATACATATGAAATGGGTAAAACAGTATGTATATATATATATATATACACACACACACACACACACACACACACACACACTGTTCTAGTCACGTATTCTTTAGATATAGTATATTCTATCCACACACTGTCCATAATGTATATACATCCAATCACAGACACAGACAGACAGACAGACAGACAGACAGACAGACAGACAGACAGACAGACAGACAGACAGACAGACAGACAGACAGACGTGTGTTGTTAGCTATTAATACTGCACTGTTGGAGCTAGGAACACAATCATTTCGCTACACCCGCAATAACATCTGCTAACAATAAAATGTCATTTGATTTCTGCCTGACTTAGACATTAATGCAAGTCAACGTCGGGTTTCCAGGCAACTAACTACAACACACACACTACCGGAAACAAAGCTAACTAACGCTAGATTACTATTAAGATTAATTTCTGGTCAACACCAAACATGCAGGTGGATGTAATGTATTGAAGCTAAAACAGACAGCTGCAAACGGCAACAACTATGCAATATGTCTAGCTGAGCTAGCAAGCTATGCTAGCAGTAATCATGCCAACATTTAAAACTACATGGAAAAACACAGCTTGTGTATTTCAATCGACTTTAACATTCTCAAACTCATAGGCTCATTTCAAAGAAACATAATACGCACCCGTTTGACCAAAAGCACATGTTTCTGTTTTTGCCGCGCAGTTCTGACTGTTCAGATGGTTCGGAACTTATTAAGGCGCGCTCAGTGTGACATTAGTTCCGGTTGTTCGCAGATCTACGACGCTGCACATCCGGCGCTCAGTTGAAACGCGTCCCCTTGTTCCTGGTTAGCGCCGTCACAGATTATTGATATAGTGACGAGATGCATCTCTCCGCTCTAACAATGGAGTCGTTGCCCACGGCACGGTGGGCTGTCTAGCTCCCACGTATCCCTTTTTTTGGGGGGGGATTGGTGGACACATCTCATTATTGTAATCCTTTTTTGAATATTCGATGAGGATAGACGTCAACAGCCTGTATTCAATGGCTAGAGATGCTTTGCCATAGCCATCGAGACAACTCCGATTTTAAGTGTTTTTTTCTTCTTCTCAGGTGCCAGAATGTCACGTGTCCTACTTATATCAGTACACTCCTAACAACTTAAGCATTACAACCCTTCTAGTCGATCAAATAACACTTACAACGTCGACTCTCTCGTTGACCTCCATACAAAAACTCCTTGATTGGTGTGCGAAACAACGAAAATACGCCACCTGTTGGAGGGAGACAGATATGCAGAATATGTCCCATAGAGAATGATAGAGGCCTCTAGTGGCCAGAAAAGGCAGTTTTAGCATGGGAAGCTCCATTGAGGGCTTCCACCATTTTTAAAGTAGTCAACTGGGTGGGGATTCCTATGGGTTGTAGCCTCTATTGATCCTCACGGTGGAGCTGGTTGAGAGAATGCCATGAGTGTGCAAAGTTGTCATCAAGGCAAAGGGTGGCTACTTTGAAGAATACCAAATATAAAATATATTTAGATTTGTTTAACACTTTTTTGGTTACTACAAAATGTACCGGAAAGTTTCTGACCCTTTGCAACCCTACACGGATATAAAGATGAGTCCTATATCTATCTCTATGGGACGTCCCTACCCTAAACCTAAACCCTTACCCTAACCATAAGCCTTAACTTTACCATTTTACATTTCAACTTCAATGGGGTTAGTGATGTCCCAAGGATTCCGGATAGCAAGGACATTATGTCTGGTCTTGAACTTCTGTATTTATGGAGATGTAGTTCAACATTGTTGCCAAAACATCCTAATAAGGGTCACCTGCAGAGGGCAACTTTATAATAAGATATTGATAGATTGTTACATAATGGAAAAGACGGTTTTAGAAGCATAAGGACCTTTTCTTTCATATCAGCAAGGGGGGGCAAATACAAATAAAGTTAATATACACCTTGATAAGGTTAAGTGTTCCCACACGGCCATATCGCCAAATTACAGCACTTGTTTACGGAAAACAGACCGAAGACAAGAGTGCTAATTTAGCATACTCCAAATACCTGTGTGTGTAAGTGTAACTCGGGAAGTGTAGCGGAAGTGTAGTTTTGTCTGATGGAGGCTGTATGGATGTGTGCAAAATTGCTACAGTAATTGCATCTTTTTTATTTTACTCGCTGATGAAAGATTAAAGGGCCATATGTTTCGAAAGCAGTACCGCAAGCGATGGTTGTAAGGAGAAGGTATAACTTTGCTTACAGTTTGAGAGCAAGTAGTTGCCCCTGACAACTAGGTTTAGCCTATTTATTTATTGTTTTATTTATAGTAATTTGATATTGCATACACTGAAGTACTTTATAGGGCTATTTACATTCTCAAATCAGAAAGAAAATAGCATATTGTTTGCGTAATAAAATGTGGTAGGTATTTTGCCATAAATAGGCTATGCACATGCAATGCACTCGGAAAGTATTCAGACCCCTTAACTTTTTCCACATTTTGTTACATTACAGCCTTATTCTAAAATTAATTCAATCGTTTTTTTCCCTCCTCAAACTCCCATTCTTCTCTGCAGATCCTCTCAACTCTGTCAGGTTGGATGGGAAGCTTCGCTGCAGTTATTTTCAGGTCTCTCAAGAGATCGGGTTCAAGTCCGGGCTCTGGCTGGGCCACTCAAGGACATTCAAAGACTTGTCCCGAAGCCACTTCTGCGTTGTCTTGGCTGTGGTCTTAGGGTCGTTGTCCTGTTGGAAGGTGAAACTTCACCCCAGTCTGAGGTCCTGAGTGCTCTGGAGCAGGTTTTCATCAAGGATCTCTCTGTACTTTCCTCCTTCATATTTCCCTCGATCCTGACTAGTCTCCCAGTCCCTGCCGCTGAAAAACATCCCCACAGCATGATGCTGTCACCACCATGCTTCACCCTAGGGATGGTGCCAGGTTTCCTCCAGACGTGACACTTGGCATTCAGGCCAAATAGTTCAATCTTGGTTTCATCAGACCAGAGAATCTTGTTTCTCATGGTCTGAGAGTCCTTTAGGTTCCTTTTGGCAAACTGCATGCGGCCTGTCATGTGCTTTTTACTGAGGAGTGGCTTCCGTCTGGCCACTCTACCATAAATGTCTGATTGGTGGAGTGCTGCAGAGATGGTTGACCTTCTGGAAGGTTCTACCATCTCCACAGGGGAACTCTGGAGCTCTGTCAGAGTAACCATCGGGTTCTTGTTTACCTCCCTGACCAAGGCCTTTCTCCCCTGATTGCTCAGTTTGGCCGGGCGGCCAGCTCTAGGAAGAGTCTTAATGATTCCAAACTTCTTCCATTTAAGAATGATGGAGGCCACTGTTTACTTGGGGACCTTCAATGCTGCAGAAATGTTTTGGTACCCTTCCCCAGATCTGTACCTCGACACAATCCTGCCACGGAGCTCTACGGACAATTCCTTCAACCTCATGGCTTGGTCTTTGCTCTTACATGCACTGTCAACTGTGGGACATTATATAGACAGGTGTGTGCCTTTCCAAATCATGTCCAATCAATTGAATTTACCACAGGTGGACTCCAATCAAGTTGTAGAATCATCTCAAGGATGATCAATTGAAACAGGATGCACCTGAGATCAATTTCTAGTCTCATAGCAAAGGGTCTGAATAGTTATGTAAATAATGTATTTCTGTTTGTTTTTTTTGCACTTTGTCATTATGGGGTATTGTGTGTAGATTGATGAGGAAAAATATTAATTTAACCAGTTTTAGAATAATACTGTAACGTAACAAAATGTGGAAAAAGTAAAGGGGTCTGAATACTTTCTGAATGCGCTGTAGGCTGTGCCGTGTTCACATGCTAGTGGGAACTAGGAAACTCTGACATTTACAACTTACTAACTGGTCGAACGTGTATAACTGAACCAGAATCTGGGTTTACAGGAGACAATGAATATAGCGATTCACATTTAAACCCAGGAAGCAGCTATTCAACTTTCCATTCACCAGGTTTTCAAGAATAATAATGTCAAAATACATTCCGTACAAAAAAAAAAGGAGTTTCACTGAGCAACTATCATCATTATTGCCGTCACAGCCAGTATGTACTTCCAAAAAACGTCTAAATAAAAAGTTACATGCAAGTATTGTTTTTTAGCAAGTGTGTATTCGCCAAATCCACCTGTTCTGCGCCTCCAATAAAATCACTTATTACTGCCAAGCACACGTTGGCTGATCCAGCAGCAGGAAAGATCATTGATTTTATCCAGAGGAAGAGGCAAAGCGAGAGGTATCACTCTCGCCAAAATCTGTCCAAAATGAGCCCAATGCGTTTCGCCTGCCTTCCCTCCTTTGGGACGACTCCCATTGTTAGGACTGAGACATGAGCATCTCGTCATTATATACAGATCTCCGTTTTATCACCAACAACGGTGTACTACACAGGAGGTTGGTGGCACATTAATTGGGGAGAACGGGCTCGTGGTAATGTCTGGAGCGAAATGGTATCATACACACGGTTCCAACTTTTTATTTAGACCTTTTTTGGAATTACATACTGACCGTGACAGCAGTAAGGATGATAGATGCTCAGTGAAACTCAATTTATTGTTAAGTAGGCTACATAACAAATTTTGACATTAGTGATGCTTCTCGGGTAAATAAGCTGATCAGGAAGGCTAGCTCTGTCCTGGGGATGAGCCTTGACACTCTAGAGGAGGTGGCGGAGAGACGGATCCTGGCCAAACTGCTGGCCATCATGGACAACGTCACGCACCCTCTGCATGCCATGGTTATGACACAGAGGAGCACCTTCAGTCACAGACTGATCCCACCACGGTGTGCCAAAGAGCGCTACAGGAGGTCCTTCCTGTCGGCGGCTATTAGACTATTTAATGCCTCACCGGGGTGCCGTGCCATCGGCAACACAGACCTGGAACTGTTGGGGTGTTAGGACCTAGCTTAACAATTGTGCATCCATCCGTGAGTAACTCTGGTCCGTAATCACTCATTCACTCTGGACTTATTTATTCATTCAGGTCTGTATATACTTACTCATGTACAGTTGTTATATCATATCACGTGCAATATTGCAAGTAATTCTTGGAATTAACTTACGTAGTCATTCACTCAGGAATGCATTTTAGTATCCTGTCAGTTGTATCTTTTATTTTCATTGCTTTTAGTATATCAAATGTGCAATACGTGCAGTTATCTGTAATTAAACCCTGCGCACTAAGGACTGTATTTTAAGGGAATTACTATTATTACCCCAAATTATATCATACACACTTAGCTATATAAGTATCTCTTCCTGTCATTTACTACATTTTGCACTCTGTATATAGATTTTCTATTGTGTTTTTGACTATGTTTGTTTACTGTGTAACTCTGTGTTGTTTTTGTCGCACTGCTTTGCTTTGTCTTGGCCAGGTCACAGTTGCAAATGAGAACTTGTTCTCAACTGACCTACCTGGTTAAATAAAGGTGAAATAAAAAAAATACCTGTACAGTTAATGTAACCATGCAAATATTAACGTACCTGTAAATTTAACTGTATATTTACCTGTACAGTTAATTTACCATTCTAAATGTTCACTTACCTGTTCATTTAACCAGTCTGTCTATTAAGTAAACTATTATTACCCTCACTCATATCATATGCATTTTTAGCTAAGTATTTCTCTGCCATCGACCTGTATAGTATAGTTAACCATCCAACATCCACCAATGTATAGTGTACATATTCAGCCAACCACCCATACTATGTCTTTTTATAGCTTTTTTAGCACTCCAGATATCTTGTATTTCTATACTTTTTCATACTGACACTATGTATCATGTATCGTGTATCTGTCTTTTGTGTATTTTCGTTCTGGCATTTTGCATCTGCCCTGTGTTTTGTTGTAGCTGCTTGACAAAGAAATTCCCCACCGGGGATCAATAAAGTATCTATCTATCTATCTATCTATCTATCTATCTATCTATCTATCTATCTATCTATCTATCTATCTATCTATCTATCTATCTATCTATCTATCTATCTATCTATCTATATATCTATCTAAAAGCTGGTGAATGGCACATTTGAACGGCTGCTTCCTGTGCTTAAATGAGCATATTCAACATCTCCTGTAAAACCAGATTCTGGTTCAGTTTATTTCTACAACTAGTTAAGTCGAACATTTCCGAGTTGCCTAATTCCGACTAGCACGTGGACGCGGCACAACGTGCTGTAGGACTGAAACACAATGGGACTATTTGGGGTATTGCCCTTTAAATGAGCCAAAGGCAAATGTCTTCCTTGGGTATATTCCCTCCGCCAAACAGTTTGTAACTAAAACGAGAGTTTCTATTGGACACATTCACGTAGGTCCCTCCCCGTTTCGTTCCGTTTGTATACGTTTCGCAACAGAATTGGTGGAATGAATACACTCCTTGTTTTGCTCTCTCGATCCGCCCTCCACGGTACGGTGCTCTCCATCCACACGGTCAACAGGGCTTCAGTCCTTGGTACGTGCGCTTGAAGGTGCACAGGCTCGGTGACAGTGCGTCCAGGTCTTGGGGAATACGAGGCAAGTCGGAAGAAGAAGACGACATTTTAAGGACCGCAATAATACACAACAAATTCTCGCCGCCACCGTGCAGAATATTTTGAAATTATAGGAAAATGGCAGATCCAATGACCCAGTCCGCCCAGATATCATCGTCGCATGGGCTTGCGGATGGACAGAACTCTGTTGCGGCCAAAGACTCAAAAATGTCCGGTAAGAGAAAAGGGAAACGTTGAAATGGTCAACATATAAATGGTGTATAAACTTTCAATAACACAGGTGCTTTGAGATAAAGTAGGCCGTTGCTTTAATGGCAGACCGTCATAAAACACAAATTGTTTTAGGACCGTTAAAGAGAAGTCAATTAAAACATTTGCACTTATTTTTTTATTATGCAGACGTATTTTGGCCTCTTCTCTGGAGACACTTGATATGGTAAAGTTGTTGAACAGGTAAAAGTGCAGGTTTTGTAAGCCGATATGAGTCCATTTGCAACATAGTGGGCGTTAAAAGGGTGTTAGCCTAAATGCTCTATTAGATATTCTGCTGGAATACTCACCGCCCTTTATGGAATCGAAGATATTACACTGACGAGAAATTGTTCTAGAACAGTTGGCTTGAGAAACACGCACCACGATTGGATGGAACACCAAACCAGTCTCCCGCTGCCTTTTGTGTGCTTTGTCAACGTTCCCTCCAACCTCTACTTTGACCTAACTTTGTATTTAGTATCAAACAAGGGAGCAGAACATGGTGACACATTTGATTCCCTAACGTTAGTTGGCTCGCGGTGAAATGGCTACATGTTGCGGCGACGGTGATCTGCACTGCAGATGCATTGTTACTGGGAAACGGCAAAATGAAGGAGGACCTTTGGTGAACAAACCCATGCGAGAAGATTAGTGTTTCACAGTCAAATCCCTTTCATTCGTTACAATTATGCATTTATTCTATGGTCTGTTTGTCTTATTTTTTTATCCTAGAATGTGTAGCCTATTGTAGGCTTTATGGCGTGTTCTAAACAACTGGAAACTCTGAGATCTCTGACTTCTGACTTCAGTGCGTTCAAGACAACTGGGAACTAGGAAAAAAGGGCTCCTACTGGGGAAAAAAACAATGTGAAAGGTCATCCAATTCGGAATACCAAATTGGAAACTCTGGCATATTTCTGGAGCTCTGACCTGAAGATCACTGACATCATTATTTGACCAATAGATCAAAGTTGTCTTGAAAGCACCAATAGATGGGTTGGCTGACACAGTCACAACAATAATGCCCAATCAAAATCATGACGTCATGGATCTTCAGGTCGGAAAGTCAGAGCTCTAGAAAGATGCTAGAGTTCCCGACATGGAATTCCGAGTTGGATGACATTTAAAAAAATATTTTTTCCAGTTGGAGCTAGTTTTTTCCCCCCGATTTCTCAGCTATCTAGAACACACTGAAGTTGGAGATTTCCCAGTTCCTAGTTGTTTTGAACGCGGCATGATACCATGTCTTGTTTCGAGATGTTTTAGTGTTTTGATGTCATGTCTATGCTAATATAGCTCAAATTCTCTAGCTATCTAACCAACAACTGTAACAATGTATTTGAGACAAGTGCTAATTGTGCAAATGTATTTATGATTTTAATAAAAATTATGAGACTAAATATAGTTGACATGTCAACTGTTTAAGCCAACCCTCTCTTTTTTGCCCCATAGTTGCGCACACGTCTGTTTTGATGCTAAAGAACCAACCCGTCTAGCAATGTTCCCTCAAATGTTTTCCGTCACTGTGCAAATTTCACGTCTGCTGCGCGGAAACTTTAACGTTTACTGTGAACACTGAGGCTGTACCCGCTTTAAGTTATAGTTTTAACAGTGGCCAAGTAGGCTACTGTGGCTATTTGATCATAATGGGGGCCTACCAGAGTGGCCTACAAGCAAAAACAATGGAGAAAATGCATCCCATAATATTTTAAGATGGAAATAGCGGTTCTATAATTCATCCTACAGTAGCAGCCAATGTGTGGTGTTCAATGTAGGCCTACATTCCATGAGACTTGAAAAAATAACACGCAGGGCTTGACATTAACCTGTTTATACACTTGTCCTTCAGACAAGGAGGTGACTGAAAATGTTGTTTGATGCAAGAAACCTCTTTACAAAATAAAATGCATTATTATTCCCATACCATTATTACAGAGAATCAGATCAATTAGACTACCTCCCACGTCTAAAAATACAACACTGCCCCTTTTAAGACTAAAAAAAAAGCTCTTTACCTGACTCGCTTTTCAAAGACGTTTTGTGCTCTTGCAGGAAGCAATCACTCCCCTATTGCTGACTACAAATTATCTATAACTGGGCTAATAACTCACTAAGTAGCAAAGGATATGAACAAAACGTGCACACGTGGCAACATGCAGCTCTCGGTTTGAACTCAAAACAAGCGCATCTACTCACGACCGCTCATGCTGTAAACACAGTCCAGTTCAAAGTAAATGACACAGACCCATACATGGCAATGGTCTATTTGCATATAGGCCTACTGCAGCTCTGATTGGTTATGCCGCACCGGTCTGTGTAGAGTACGGGCTGAGTCGTGTTTGTCAATGCAATAGAATCCTACTCTATGGGCCTCCCGAGTGGTGCAGTGGTCTAAGGCACTGCATCGCATCGCATCGCAGTGCAAGCTGCATTACTACAGATGCAGGTTCGAGCCCCATCTGTGTCGCAGCCGGCCGTGACCGGGTTAGGGAGGGTTTGGCTAGCCGGGTTGTCCTTGTCCCATCGTGCTCTAGCATCTCCTGTGGCGGGCCGGGCGCATGCACGTTGACTCAGTCGCCAGGTTTACGGTGGTTCCTCCGACACATTGGTGCGGCTGGCTTCCGGGTTAAGCGTTCATTGTGTCAAGAAGCAGTGCGGTTTGGTGGGTTGTGTTTCCGAGGACGCACCGCTCTCAACCTTCGCCTCTCCCGAGTCCGTACGGGAGTTGTAGCGATGGGACATGACTGTAACTACCAATTGGGGAGAAAATGAGAAGGAAAAAAAAGAATCCTACTCTGATGCATTCTGCCTACAACAAAATCTCTTGCATAGTTTGTTTTGTTTGGGTATGTTGCATTGAAAGTGACTATTCGATCACAATTGCCACAGTAAAGGGAAACGTTGATAGTGTTAACTGGGGAAAACTCTAGATCACTGGTCACCAACCTTTGAGTCAAGATCACTCTCTGAGTCAAAATGCAAGCCGATATCTTCCGCTCAGATTTCTATTAACATGACTTAAGAAATGTAAGCCTATGCAACATTAACCAATTAAAAACAGTACTGTAGCAATGAGGTTTGTGCAGTAAGCTATAGGCCCAATACATTATCACCGCATATTGGCTTTGCTTGAATTGCTCTGCCAATGCATTGTTTGGGCCTTTAAAAAACAATTATATTTCCAAATGTTCAGGTAGGCTATATGAACACCGTTAATAAATCCGTTGTTGTATCATTTGTGAGGCACAGCTGAGTGAGCATACATTTAAATAATTTGCTTTTTATTTTTATTTTACTGTGCTGATGGTGCCTGCATCTGATGGTCAGTCTCAGAGGAGGGAGAGAGCAGCAGACTGAGGGTCCGCCTCTCAACATCCCTCCCCTCTCCCTTTCCTCCATGGACACTGACCGAAAAGGGACATCGTCTTCCAGCTGAAGCTCGAGTCGCAACGCATTATTTCTGCCTCATGCACAAATTCAGGTTGACGCGGTAATCTGAGCCATCTGATTGGCCAGCGGTAGTGTTCTTGATTTGCTCTCCTGGGCCACCGGCAAAGCAGAGTTTGTACCTTCAAACACATAAAATGGTTCAACATGACAACAGTTCGCCTACCCGGAGCGCAGGGCAGCTAAATCGAGTGCACCTACCGCTAACAGCCCGAGACTAATTAAATGGGTTTTTGGCGATCGACTAGGAATTCCTTGGAGATAGATCAGTCGATAGCACATAGCACCCAGTCTAGAGGAAAACACATGGTTTCAGGAAGTGACCAGAGAGGATCAACCTGAGAGATCTCAAGGCTCAATAGATCTTGCGTCTAAAGTTGCACTGAGCCTGTTGACTGTCAGGTTTGTTAAGTTCATGAAAATCATCCCCATTCCTTTTCGATGTCACTTTTACAAGGTGATTGTGCAAGCTCTGTCAATGCAACCGTTTATCTAAGACGGCAGGCAGAATGTCATTGGTCTACCCTTTTGTTAGACTCTACAGAATAATTCATGTTACAATGAATTCCGAATGAGAAATGATGTCCGTGATGTTCATGGTGTCCATGATGTTCAAGGTGTCCGTGGTGTTCAAGGTGTCCGTGATGTTCAAGGTGTCCGTGAAGTTTGATTCAGGGCAGTATTTCCTTTATTCCTGTATTTTCTACTGACCTGTCTATTAATAGTTCCCTGTGAAGTCCAAGCACTGCCGGTAAAACCAAAGCAACTATTGGAGATACATTATTCAAACTCATTGGTAATGTAATTTTATCAAAGCTAAACCCGCTCTCCGGTTTCATAGCCTATGCACATTTGATCTGGTTCTGCACCTGTTTTCAATTAGAATGACGGTCAAGGTCAGAGACAATGACGAGGTTCATGTTTAGTTTGACAGACACATCCCTTCCAAAGTACACTAAATATACAGTAGTGACTAGGAAGTCCTTTGGACTCGTGATCTAATCAGGTGAAATGCTGCATTTAGTAGGGATTCAACATTCTACCGTTTTTATCTTGAGAGCTATAAAGGTACAGATACATGCTGAGGAATGATCCAGAATCTAGGCCTATGCAGTGAGGAGCATGCAGATATGGCCGTAGTTTATGTGAGAGAATCTGGAGAGAACATGGGGTCGACTCACTTTCCCTCTGTGCCATTCTCGTTTTCTCTTCCCCCCCCCCTCTCTCTGTCTCTCTCTCTCTCTCTCTCTGTGCTACTCATTCTCTCTCTCTCTCTCTGGGAGACCGGCGCTCTGCTCGGGCAGACTATATAATCTCTAAGGTCAGTGAATCGGGCTGAGGCAGCAAACTGACCCCGGAGGTTTTGGGTGTCATGACTTGGCTCTCCTCGGGATGGGACAGAAATGACTGGGATGCCATGTTAGGTCCTTGTCCAGTTCAGTATCATCGGCATAGGCAGTGTCCGGAATGAACTTATTGGCTCACCTGCCAAGGGGACAGGTAGATAAAAAAACCCACCAGCCTTTTTGTGTCACAAATACCTTAATTTCAGTACATTTCATTGAGATAATAAGGTATTATGTTGAATATAAACTTAAAGAAGATGCCAGAGAAAAATGTGAAACAAAATTATTTTAATATAGTGATCAACGGTTAATCAAATCAAGTCTATTTGTAGAGCACGTTTAAGAACTGTAGTTGACCAAAAGTGCTGTACAGAGTGCAGAAACGCCAAACAGTGGGCACACAATGAAATAAGCAAAACATATCAGATACGATGATTAAGAGATCGTAGAAGTCAAAACAGGGCAACCGCAATGGTAAGATACGCAGGCAATGTGACACTTGCTGTGTTCATGGTCACGAATGTTCTCCAGCTTCATCGTTTTATTTCCCATGACAAATGAGTTGTTTCTGCTTTTATCTTTAGCATACTGGCGACACGCAGAACAACTCATCACCACAGCCTCAGCATCATACCATAGCCAGCCTCTTGAAACTCCTTTATCTCCAAACCTCCATTTCTCACAAAACGTTTTATGTGATTCGTCCTCCTTTTCGTCGGTGGGTTGGCTTACTCCAGGTAAATGTCGCCACATAACAGCTATTTAATGAACCGTAGCTAGCAGTGGCAGGTGAGCGATGTCGAGTAGCCGATGTCCCGTACGGTAAACAGTGTCGCGAAACTAGGAGCACGAGACGGTCTGTTGCTAGGCAAAGACACGAGACGGTCTGTTGCTAGGCAAACATAAGTAATTTCCTCAGAGCCATCATGCCAGATATTTTATTACTTAACTATTTTGGGTACAAACATTTACCCGCCAAATGGAAAATCTACCCGCATTTGGCACTTGGCGGGTGTTAATTTCGGACCCTGGGCAGAGGCCTACATCCAGATCTAGTAGTAGAGTATAGGGCGGCACAGTGCCAAAGCAGGTTCACTTCCTACTCTTCTCGGCTGCCTGTGATAGATTTGTCACACGGCTGGAAGTGTTGGAAACATGAGCTATATGAAGCCATGTTTAAACCATGTCCTAAAGAGAACCCTTTTCATAGAGAGAACCTTGTCTAGAGCCATGGTCCAAGTCTGTAAAAAGGTACATTTTTCGCCTTGGTTAGTCCACTAATAGGATTTCTCTTGTGTAGATCTTCTAAGATAAGTTACATTTTGAGAATGTGTTTATTGTGGATGTTTCGGTCTGAAGTGGTTCATGTATTTTTAAGCTACCACCAATGGTTTCAGGCCATTTGGAAATGTCAGCGAAAGAAGCAGAATGTTGACTCATCTCTGATTGTGGGAAAGAATGAAGGTGTGGCAAAGGGAGAGTAAGCGCCTGGGTGAGTCTTTTTAACAGAGGAATGCTGTACAGCGAGGGCTCGCCAATATCGCTTCTTGATCAACCGGCTCATGAACTTTACATACCACCCCAGTCATGGCTGAGAAAAGTCTCTGGAAGGTCTCTCCTCGGTGTTCCCAAGCCGTGAAATGTGTGAGAAAGAAAGAGGAAAGCCGTGCACTTGTTAGTTTGATATTCATGGAAGCTGTTAGATGCTATTGCTCAACAAAAGCTGTTCTTGTTCTTCAAGACCACATGAGATTCAGAAAGGAGGCAGAAAATGTGTTCACTCTCTACATAATTGCCATCGAGTCAGTGCAATGTTGCTACTTGGTTGGCATCGGATATCGTAAACCATGGGAGAAATATGTACAAATTGCATTGAAAATGCCATATAATTGTCTATTATAGAATGATATTGTCCGAAGCGTCGTTGTAATATAGAATTTGTGTTTGTTATAGTTCATATCTCTGTTTGTCTTCTCTTTGTCTGTATATTAAATGTTAAGTGCATGGATTAAATTGATCATAGGTGTTTATTGGTAGTACATTTGTGGACGCTAACAGTTGCACGGGGCTAGAAACAGTATATTCGTAGTGATTTCACTGTAGCTTCTGACACTGACTAAGTTTATAGAGCATATTATACAGTTTTAAGGTTCAGCTAATGAACGTCTTTTGCTTTGTTAATGTGTGGGTTGTTATGGCGATGGGAGTTATTTTCTGCCGCTGTAGGATTGTTCATTCTGCTGTTCTTTTTATTTTTTCAGATTCCTTTCTTTCCTCTTCGTCTGTAGCTCTCATTCAGTCTCCTCAAGGCAAGTGTATAGTTCTGTTACGCTGCTCGTCTGCTATCCTCTATCCCTACTCTCCCTTCTCTCTCTCTCTCTCGCTCTCTCTCTCTTTCTCTGTCCCTTTTTCTCTTGCTCGGCTGCCGCTGTAATGCCTTCCATCCCTCTCTCTAGTGGCCCTCTCCTCCTCTAGGCCAGACCAGACCAAGAACGTCACACTAGAGGCCTGCAAAGAAACCTATCATCCCCCACAATGCAATTTTCAACCCACCCCGCTCCCTCCCTCTAGAAGCCCTGTAACGTTATCCCATCTGTTTCCTAATACTGCTGACCCTCTACCGCCTGCACTAATTGCAGTTTAGCAGCCCCACCCCCCCACCCCCCCACCATCACCAACTGGAGGCAAGACCTTCTCAATTAATAGTGGCCAACCCCAAAGCCCCTGACTGACAGCCATGGTGCATGTCAAGGGAGAATCACTTTTTTTTTAGGGAAGTTTGAGTTCAGGCTAAAAGACTGTTAAAATCTCAGGAAAAATGTCTTCAGGCATGCATGTGACGTACGATATTGTCTACAGTATAGAGGCTAGACACAGCCGGATGCGTGGGGAAGTGATTAATCCACAGATCTCATTTATATATACTGTAATTGAGCAAGCCATCTATTGATGCTGTAGTGCTACAGTACATTGATTGCCGATGGAATGCATTGACATTCCCAATTGGAATAGATCCGCTCCCAATGGAATAGATTGGAATTTCGACATTTGAGAAGGGTACACAGTGATGAAGAGTAGAGCATGTTTCATATTAGTTTAGTAATTCCCCCAAGCTTGTACTCCCCTCCAAAGGCACCCTGCTCTATGTTCTTACCCCCATCAGAAAACTGACAAGACCTACAAATCAAAGCTGTGTGGAAAAAAACCATCTCCACTCCCCACAGTATGACAGCAAGCTGATCCATTTCCAGTCTTTACTGCCTGCTCTGCTCTGTCGCATTATTTAGGTCAACGGCACTGTAGGTCCAAGATAATCCCAAGATTGCCACTTATTTTAAGAAAGCAGAGAGAAGTTCAAGTTCACTTTGTGTGCAGGAGGAGCTAAAAGTCTAAAAATGGATCAGATTGGTTGTCCCAGGGGGCCCTAGCTGTCTTTGGATAGATGGCCTCTTCTCTCCAGGCCTTAGGCCCTATCTCTAGGAGCCCCCCGCCCCCCCCCCCCCCCCCCCCCCCATCCCACCACAGTACCATCACCGGCACTGGAGGATGAAAAGCACTGTGAAGGGATCCACTCCACTCGCTGCTCCAGGCCGGGGTTTGAGCCCTGAACCCTGGCTGCTCGCTGCCCCACCACCTCTGCTTATGGCTTCTTAGGCGTTTTGCATGTCGCCTCTGCTCGAGCCATTTAAGTAGGTTTTCTTTCATGGTATTATTGTTTGGATTTTGTTCTTTAGATTTTTCTCTTGATTTGTCTTTTTGGGGTTTGTTTTCTACAACACAAATGTGTAGTATTTAGAATAATACAGTGTGTTTGTAGGCCTAGGTAGTAACCTAAAGAATGGACAGTATAGAGAGTGTTAAACCCAGACTAGACGGGCAGAAACTGAAAATCTATCCTATGTAGTGCTAGGATATTCACACAGTCAAACAGTGAGCTAATCACACAGCGAGGGAGATGGGCCTTGGACCAATTCCCTCAATCACTAATTGGACATGACAGGGCTGTACCCAACGGAATTTGATCTCTTATCATACTGTGGCTCTTCTTCTCTGTAGCAAAAATATTCAAACTTTTGCGAATGATTAACAATGACATTGTAGGCCCTACCACCACAGGGTTCGACGCACAAGTGGAATGTGACTTCGAGGTGCAATATCCTCTTGCCTTGAAGTCCATGCGTAACATGCAGTTCTAGTCCTTTTAAAAATATCTAGCTTTTGCTAGGGGCAAACGTGCATCCAAGCTAAGATGGAGTCCTTAATGAAATTACTGGAAGACTGTCTTATTGAGTAAAAAAATGTGACTTGTTCTCATAGTGTCAAAATGATTGAGGTGATTGAGACTTTCTCGTCATTAGGAAGCACATCCCCTTTTAAGTCTCCTTGCTAGGCATATTATGAGACCCTGGTTGGCCTGTGCCAATGATTGTCTATTATATTGACAAGACAGTCAAGTGACCGCTCTAACGATGGAATGCATGTCCTCAAAAATGGAAGGCAGGCGGGAGGAGACGAGCTGGCTAGAATGGTCAGCTGGGACCATTCTAGCCAACAAGAGGACAGATAAGCGTGTGAACAACAGCCCATAAGATAATAGAGGATAATCATCTTTGACAGCATGGACAGGCTGTATCCATTTTAAAGCAGTCAATTCTCCAATTTTCATCTTCATTGGCTGATTGCGCCCAACTCATAGGAATCCCCAACCAGTTGACTACTTTAAAATGGTGGAAGCCCTCAATGGCAATGTCCATGCGAAAAACGAGTTCTATCCATGATGAGTCCTCACTCTATCTAGCTCTAAGACAACGGGCACAATGGCGGTATAGTTTTTATTTCCAAAGTTGCCAAAATGCCATTCCCTTATATCCGTGCATTCGTAACAGCCTAACATTATGGAACTTCTATTTGATCAAATAAGCCTTGCGTAGCAAATGAGAATAAAAAATAAATAAAAATTGTTGACCAAATTCGACACTGTCATTGACCTCCATACAAAAATTCCTCACTTCGTAGGCTTCTTTTGATGGACAGATTTTGGGCGGAGTAAAACCTCTCTCTTCGCCTCTGCTTCTGCTCAATAGTCGATTTAAAACAGGGATTAGTAATGAAAGTGCCCCTTTTTGAAGCCCACACGCCTGAACACTCTCACTCAACTCCAATGACTACGGGGAGCAGATTGTGTAAGAGGAGTGAGGCATTGAAGTACAGTGACGCTCTCATTTGAGGATGAATGATTATTACAAAACAGTTCAAGTGGGTGACAATAGATTCAACTCCCCTTTGACAGTGTTTCTTGTGAAGTGTTTTGGGTCGTGTTATTAGTGATTTACAAAATACTACATTGCTTTCTGCTAGATAGAAAGTCCATTCGTGTATGCGGCCTAGTTTGAACAATGCATAATGGCCCTCAATGGGAGGGGAAGGCAGGGGGTCCAGACCAAGACAAAGTTCACCAGGTGAGATGTGGACCGATGAACACTATGTCCCCATTACTTTGTGTTCTATGTTGGCTGCAGGGTCATGCTGACTGGCCACAATGCTCATACAGGGCACCAACTTACAATAACAAAATACTACAGATAACTTGTTGATGTAAGCTGTTGGGTAGACTAGTTTAACCCTAACCCTAACACTTAGATTATGTTTTCAATTCATATGGTCATTTTTTTATAGCTGCCAATCTCAGTGTTAAAAATGACAGGGGGGACCGTCGGACTGAAAAGGGATCATGTGATTTATTGCGGACCAGGGGCATTGTCCAGCTCTTTCTGTGTTGTGTTAGCTGGGTGTTTAGTCACTGGCTGCGTCTACACAGGCAGACAAATTCTGATATTTTTTCCACTGTTTAATTTTTTTTTTAATCAATCACATCAGATCTCTTCACGTCAGATCTTTGGTCAAAAGACCAATTAGTGAAAAATACACCAGTTTTGGGCTGCCTGTGTAAACGTAGCCTTTGTGGTTCAGTTACATCTTCCTGTTGATTAACAGAGAGCAGGGTGGGCAGAGGCCGGAAGAGTACACATTACAGTCAAGCAAAATGACCCATAGGCCCTCCTCTGTGGACGAGGCTCGTCCTGTAAATCAATTACTTTTTAAATTCACTCCACTTTCTATTGTCTCAGTTTTTTGCTTTTAGGTCGTGAACTGTATTCATTCCAGGGATGAATCATTCAAGTACATTAAAGATATTGGATTTGCTTTTAGCTGCTTGATTAATATCACACCAAATTTACAAAAGGTGCGATGCATAAACATGAATATTATAATGAGCTCTGCATTACTTACATACATCTGCGGTATCAAAGACATTAGGAAGTGTAGGTGGGTTTGTAGGCCTAGAGGTTGTGTTCAAATGGGAGCCACAGCTCATGGGTTGGTGATGTACAGTGGGGTCCGTAATTATTGGAACCCTTGATGAGGATGAGCAAATAATAAAAATACTGAGCTATATTGTATACTAAAAACAATTGGGAAATATTATTTTATGCTAATACAATTGCTAAGAGAAAAATATGTTTAACAAGTAATAAAAAATACATCTAAAAAAAATGGGGGTCAAAATTATTGGCAACCCTGTTTTCGATACTCCAGCACTCCTACCCTTCTGAGGACAACAACAGTGAGCCTTTTTCAAAAATGTTTTATGAGAATGGAGATCACATTGGGAGGGATCTTAGACCATTCCTTCATACAGAACCTTTCCAGAACTTTGGTCTGCGCTTATGGACTGCCCTCTTCAATTCAAACCACATAGCACCACCTGGATTTTGATAAATGCCTTTGGCACTTGGATTGAAACCGGTTCTATGGTCAGACACCAGTGGTGTGTTAGGCGTTGAAAAACAGAAGCAACATTTGAGAAAAAGGCTTGTTTCCTCGCAAGGGGAGGGTGCTAGAGTATTGAAAAAAGAGGTGCCAATCAATGTTCTCTAAAACAAAATTCCAGCACTGAGCAAACTAGTACACCCTCAGTGTTCCCAGCATGTGTTTGCTGTGAACACTGAGGGTGTACCCACTTTTTTTTATTTAACTAGGCAAGTTAAGAACTATTTCTTATTTACAATGACAGCCTACCTACAGAGCAAATTAGGGTTAAGTGCCTTGCTCAAGGACACATTGACAGGTTTTTCACTTTGTCTGCTCGGGTATTCAAACCAGCAACCTTTCGGTTACTTGGTGTTCAATGTAGGCCTACATTCCATGAGTCTTGAAAAAACCATGCAGGTCTTGACTTGAACCTGTTTATCCTCTTGTCCTTCAGACTAGAAGGAGACTGAAGATGTTGTTGTATTGTTTGATGCAAGAAACCACTTTACAAAATAAAATGCATTATTATTCCCATACCATTATTACAGAGAATCAGACAAATTATGCTACCCTCTGTCTATTGGCTTCTTAGCTAATTCAAACCTGTCTCAGAATAAGACAAAAAAAGTCTCTTTACCTGACTAGCTTTTCAGAGATGTCTAGAAATGTACACATTTTGTGCTCTTGTGGGTAGCAATCACCGCCCTTTTATTTTTTTTTATTTTTTTATTGAACCTTTAACTATTGCTGACTACAAATGATCTATAACTGGGCTAATATCTGAACAAAATGTGGCTGCATGTAGCTCTTGCTTTGATCTTAAATCAAGTGCATCTACTAACGACCATAGGTGTGAAGGCATTCCATTTTAAAGTAAATGGCACAGACCCATACATGGCAATGGTTCATTTGCATAAAGGCCTACTGCAGCTCTGATTGGTTATGCCACACAGGTCTGTGTAGAGTACGCCCTGAGTCGTGTTTGTCAATACAATAGAATCCTACTCTGATGCATTCTGCCTACAACAAAATCTCTTGCATAGTTTGTTTGGTTTGGGTATGTTGCATTGAAAGTGACTATTGCGTTGATTCGATCACAATTGCCACAGTAAAGGCAAACGTTGATAGTGTTAACTGGGGAAAACTCTAGATCACTGGTCACCAACCTTTGAGTCAAGATCACTCTCTGAGTCAAAATGCAAGCCGATATCTACCGCTCAGATTTCTATTAACATGACTTAAGAAATGTAAGCCTATGCAACATTAACCAATTAAAAACAGTACTGTAGCAATGAGGTTTGTGCAGTAAGCTATAGGCCCAATACATTATCACTGCATATTGGCTTTGCTTGAATTGCCCTGCCAATGCATTGTTTGGGCCTTTAAAAACAAATATATATTTCAAAATTTGAGGTAGGCTATATGATCAAACCAGCTGAGTGAGCATACATCTAAATACTTTGCTTTTTATTTTTATTTTACGGGGCTGATGGTGCCTGCATCTGATGGTCAGTCTCAGAGGAGGGAGAGAGCAGCAGACTGAGGGTCCGCCTCTCAACATCCCTCCTCTCTCCCTTTCCTCCATGGACACTGACCGAAAAGGGACATCGTCTTCCAGCTGATGGTCTGTGTAGAATACGGCTGAGTCGGGCACAATAGAATGCTACTCGGATGAGTTCTGCCTACAACAAAATCTCTTGCATGGTTCGTTTTGTTTCGGTATGTTGCATTGAAAGTGTCTAATATTGCGTTGATTCGATCACAATTGCCACAGTAAAGGGAAACGTTTATGGTGTTAACTAACAGAGACAACTCTAGAAAGTTGAGTGAAGTTCAATCTCGTGCTTCTGTTACGCGCCTGGGAACATAATTTTTAAACCTGCTATAGGGAAACCACTCAACCACTTTTCAACCTGATTTCAATTGTCTCAGCACATTACCAGTGTCTACATATGTGAGGAAAAAAAAAAAAAAGAGAAAAAGTTCTACCCGATGACCTCATCAAAAGTTTAAACATTTTAAAAACGGTGATTTTCAAACACAATGACATTCGCGCTGATGTTGGGAGCAAGAAAACACCCTCCCTCTGGCTAGAAACTCGTTGCAAGTTGTGAAAATCAAAATGTTTCTTACTTTTAATCCTACCCTGTGATGTCACAGAGAAGCATTTGTTTTTAGGACCGTTCTTATCTTCACATATTTAGACACTGGTATTGTGCTGGAGATTATGAATACGAGGTTGAAAAGTGGCAGAGTTGCCCTTACAAAATCTCTTCCTCTGAGCAACTGTACTAGTATAATATAATTACCCTATTTTTTGGGGGAACATACAATATAGCTCAGTACTTGTATTATTTATTTTATATGGTCGTTTTTTTGCTAATCTTTATCAAGGTTGCCAATAATTATGGAACCCACTGTATGTGTTAATTAGGCTATTATGGAAATAATGTAATATCATTCAACTCTATTATACCAGGCTGCAGTCACTTGACACTAGTCTCTGGCCCATAAATGGCATTGAGAGTTCAGAGGGAGCGTTTATCGTATGTGACCTTTGCTTCCAGACTTGTCTTCTAGGCACGTTTTCTTTTTAACCATTGTGTCACATTCAGTTCTGTGATATCATCCCGGTAGTCTTTTATGTTGGTCTTCTGGAGATGTGAAGTGACTGCTCAACGGTTTTAATGAGATCGTTGACATAACCCAAATAGTGGAAGGGTTATATGTTTCTTCAGATGTGATAACATTGAGTGGTGAGTTGATAGGACTGCCAGATAAACAGAGCGGTTTGAACTGTCCCATGTATTTTCAGTAATAAAGTGTCAAGTATTTTGTGGAACATGTCAGACAGAGTACCTGATAAACAAAACCCCAGCCTTATTCTATGTAGCTGTAAATATATTCATGTGCATAGTAAAAAAGATACATTATTTGTAATTTAGATTAAAATGCATATACAGCCACAGGGCGCACAGTTGTATAACGGGATTGTTTATATTTGCTATTTTGTTTGGAGCTGCTTCATTTCGACCATGCAACTCATTTCGAATGTTGCCTCATTGAAAATGCTCTTCATTGGCAACAACTTGAGATGTTAAGTCAGCATGCCGACTGACACACCCTCATCCATTACTACAGTTATACCGTGCCATGCAATGCATGACTGCTTGGGCTGCAACAAAATGGCCTCCGCTGAATATAACTGGAAGTGCATGGGAGTTTGAGTGTGTCTGTGATTTTTATTCCCTCCCTCTTTCTCCTCCTTCCCCTCCCTACCTCTGTGCATGGCCGATGCAGACGAAAGAGTGGTGTTGGGCTCTGATAAGCCCTCCTCAGAAGCTGTGGCAACCTCCCTTCGCTTCGCCGGGCCTTCTCAGTCCGGCTCGTTTTCGCCCGCTAATTATGGGAGTGAAGTATCATCAGGTCAATCTGATGGAAAGCCAGATTCTCCAATCGTGACATCCCCCGTGTCTGAAAGGATAAAGGCACTGGAGGCCCTGGCAGCAAAGAAGGAGTTGCCAGGGCCTTCCGAGCCGAAGAACGATGGAGGCTTTCCTCACTTCAAAGAGCGCCACTATGAAAAGTCTCCTACTGAGGCGCCGGCAGAGACCACCTTACCCTTCCAGAAAAAAGGAGTCTCCACTGATCAGGATTCACCAGAATCTCCCTTTGAGGTCCTGGGAGAAGCTCGGCAAGGGAGTGAATTTGAAGATACCGCGGACTGGATGAGAGCTCACTTACCCCCTGTGCCTGACTTTGAGGACAAACTAGATTTAAACAAAGATGCTCTTGTATTCGAGAAAGATGGCAAATCCCAGGAGATAAAAGTGGCAGATAAAGTGGTGCCTGATGTTCCAGAGGCGTTTGCATGTGTCCCTGACGCTTTTATGGACTCTCCCATCGAAGGGACTAAACTTAAAAATGTGTTCAAAGACCCAACGCAGCAGTCTAGCGTTGAGGAAGAATCTGAATTTGACCTGAGCTTCCTACCTACAGCGTACATGACAGACACCCAAGGTCCCCCTGACGTTGACTCTGAGCTCCCTGCCTCTCCTGGCCCTCCTGCTGGTTTTGACTCTCCCCCCACCTCTGACTCTAGAGAGAAGGACTCGAAGACCAAGCAGACTCCATGGGGTGGTGAGGTAGTCGAAGTTGACAGCTCAGGAGACTCTGATGACACTGTCATTGAGGACGCAGCCTCAATCCTTGCCCCCGCCATCCCTGCCCCCTCTTTGTCAAGCGATACTACACCTGCCCCCAACCCCTCTGTTCCCTCTCTCCCTACTGAAGAAAAGGAAACCCCGCCAGCAAAGCAGCCAATGCGGGTCCCTACCATCAATGTTATTGAGACAGACGAGCCAAATTACAGCGATGAGGAGATGGAGATGGAAGTGGAGGAAGAGGAAGAGGAGGAGCAGGAAAGTTCTGAAGTTGTGAAAGAGGCACCAAAAACCCCTGAGCCACAACCAGATGTGACTAAAAAGGAATCGTCCAATATTCCCCCCTTAGAATATGAGGGTTACTCTCCTCCCTCCTCTCCTGTCGACTCTGATGCTGAATACTCACCTAAACACAAGATCTTGAAATCTGAATGCGATACAGATAATCAAAAGACCGCAGCATCTAATGATGGGATGCAAAGTGCTGCTGTGTCAAAGAGCTCAAGTTCTGAGGTGTCACAAGCCCAGAAAGTGGAGTCAGACAAATCACAGACCACCAATGAGTCTAATGAAAAGTCTTCCCCGTCCACTGCCAAACCTTCTGAGAAAACCGCAGAGAACCTTTCAGACTTTCCAGACTATGATGACGATGACTGGTCAACTGACGCACAAGATATCTTAGTAAGGTCTTGCTCTGCTAACGTTACTGCTCACGATCCTCCACTTCACCCAACATCCAAGTTTGAAGAGAAGCCCAAGTCTGATATTAAAGAGGATTATATGCAGACCGTTGAGCTTTCAAAATCCAACTACATGCAGGATGACACAATCCCTAAATACGACAGACAATCTTTTGAGGACGACGACGCACTGCCACCCACGAATGACACCATTGACAATGAAGAGCTGACCTTTGACACTGTACCAGAGCCTTCTCTCTCCGATCCAACCTCTCAGATCCATTTCGGAACACTACTCCCTCAAAACAATGCAACTACCATGATCTCAGATTTTGACAATATCACCTCGATGGATGAAGATTCCTTCCCCAAGCCAGTCGGGGGCCAGCCATCTCCCAGGGAGTTTCCCAAGGATCCATTCTCCTCTTTCCAGAGCGAACCGCCTGGCAACACCATGGAGCCCAAGACAGAGAAGAAACTTAACGATGACATCATTGCAGATAGCATGGTCAATCGTAAGACTCTCCCACCATCGGAAGCTGGGGCGGAGAAGGACACTGAAGCAGGACACCATTCACCAGACAATACCAGTGACCCAGAAAGCATTGAGCCGGACTGCTCTGTCTCTGGTGCCACGGACAGCTTTGTCGAGTTCATGAGGGAGTGCCTGAAGTCACGACAGGACGAAGATCCAGAAGACCTCCGTCAAGGTCTCACAGCCAAGGATGAGTGTCTTCAAACGGGTGCTCCTCCCTCCCAGTCCACACCAACCATGGTCATGGATCTGGAGCAGGAACGCCTCACTATCAATGCCCTTAAAGAGTTGGGCAGCAGCCAAGAAGAGGAGGATGACCTTCAGTCTAGTATCAAGGCCACTGAGAAATCCCAGTCTTCCTTCACCTCAACAACCTCCGACCATCCTTCTCCCCAAAACAAACCTGCGTCCGACTGCGCTTATTCCAAAGAGGTAGAGGCCATCGACGTGTGGGTGGCCGGGGCCTACCACCTTGCAGAGCATGTCTTGGCAGCAATACTAACGCACTTGTCAGGTAACATGTCTTCCCTCTGGGCTCTATGCCTGCTAACCTCACTCAAGCAAAGCACAATGACCACACTCTTCCCCCCTCTCACTTGCACCTTTCTCCCAGCTTGTGGTCCTCCTATTCAAAGTGTGAGTACACTAACTATATAACACATGGTTGCATGTGTCTGAGAATCTTGATAACACCATTTACATTTTTAAAAAAATTCTGATACAGCATCATGGCTGTATTACTTATGTGCCAGACTGAAATCTGGCTCTTACAGTCAAGCCTTCTAAAGGTCTCCACATTCACTTACCAAGTGCAGTTGTCACACAAGTTAAGGGTCAAACTATATTGTACTGGGTGGTGTGTGTGAACATGTCAGCTGTTTGTATTCTGAACCGATCCTTGTTTGAGACTTTGACCCTGTCCTACACCCCCCCATGTCCTTAAAAGCTTGGGAGTTATCATGGTCGGACAGTGGGTGGTGGGGAGTTCAAACATGGCGTTCCGGTGTCTGCTTGCCTATGCCCCTGGATGTCAGGCAGAACAGTCGACCCACCAGTGTTGGGTTTCTGCTTTGGTGCAACTTTCTACACTACACTGCACTTAGATAGGACAGGAGACGATCATTCCAGAGACGCATGATAATTCGGAAGGCACAGACTTTACTTAATCTTAATTATTATCGATGAGATGGATGTTACAAAAGCATGAACAGACGCCCTAGAGGAACTGCAAAAAATAATAACAGCCTACTTGCGCTTTGTCCAACTCTTCTGACTAACGTCGCCATGCCAGTGTGAGTTGGCAAAAGCCAATATAGATGGGACCAGGCTAGGGGGCATTGGTCCAGTTATTTTGTGTGATAACTTTCACTAGGCTCAGAGGCAGGGTGCCAACCGCAGTAATTAGCTAGATGTTATCAGAGCTTTTAGTGCCCTTTTGTCCTCTCCTCTTGAGTCTTGGCACAGCTCTCCCACCTAGAATATTAGATCTTTCTTTTGACCTTCTTTTGATTTTAATGGTACAAAGGACACAGTAAATACACGTTATATACACTGAACAAAAATATAAACGCAACATGTAAAGTGTTGCTCCAACGTTTCATGAGCTGAAATAAAAGATCCCAGTAATGTTCCATACTCACAAAAAGCGTATTTCTCTCAAATTTTGTGAACACATTTTTTTTTACATCCCTATTAGTGAGCATTTCTCCTTTGCCAAGATAATCCATTGATCTGACAGGTGTTGCATATCAAGAAGCTGATTAAACAGCATGATCATTACACAGGTGCACCTTGTGCTGGGGACAATAAAAGGTCACTCTAAAATGTGCAGTTTTGTTACATAACACAATACCACAGAGCGTGCAATTTGGCATGCTGACTGCAGGAATGTCCACCAGAGCTGTTGCCAGAGAGTTGAATGTTCATTTCTCTACCATAAGCTGCCTCCAATGTTGTTTTCGAGAATTTGGCAGTACGTCCAACCGGCATTACAACAGCAGACCACGTGTAACCACGGCAGCCCAGGACCTCCACAACAGGCTTCTTCACCTGTGGGATCGTCTGAGACCAGCCAACCAGACAGCTGATGAAACTGTGGGTTTGCACAACCAAAGAATTTCTGCACAAACTGTCAGAAACCGTCTCATCTGCGCGCTGGTCGTCTTCACCAGAGACTTCACCTGACTGCAGTTCGGCGTCGTAACCGACTTCTGTGGGAAAATGCTCACCTTCGATGGCCACTTGCAAGCTGGAGAAGTGTGCTCTTCACTTGGATGAATCCAGGTTTCAACTGTACCGGACATATTGCAAACGGCTTGTGTGGGGTTTGCTGATGTCAAGTTGTGAACATAGGTGCCTCATGGTGGCGCTGGATTTATGGTATGGGCAGGCATAAGCTGTGGACAACGAACACAATTGTTTACAGCAATTTCCAGCAACTCCGCACAGCCTTTGAAGAGAAGTGGGACAACATTACACAGGCCAAAATCAACAGCTTGATCACCTCTATGCGAAGGAGATGTGGCACACTGCCTGAGGGAAATGGTGGTCACACCAGATACTGACTAGTTTTCTGATCCACGCCCCTACCTTTTTTTTTTTTTTAGGTATCTGTGACCAACAGATGAGTGTCTGTATTCCCAGTCAAATCCATAGATTATGGCGTAAGGAATTTATTTCAATTGACTGATATCCTTATGAACTGTAACTCAGTAAAATCTTAGAAATTGTTGCATGTTGCGTTTCTATTTTTGTTCAGTGTAAAAAAGTTTGAATATGGCTCTTATCTGAGCTTCATCGAGTTTATATATCACATCTGCCGATATAACATGGCTTATCAATGCTGTCATTATTACATACAGTGGGGAGAACAAGTATTTGATACACTGCCGATCTTGCAGGTTTTCCCACTTACAAAGCATGTAGAAGTCTGTAATTTTTATCATAGGTACTCTTCAACTGTGAGTGACGGAATCTAAAACAAAAATCCAGAAAATCACATTGTATGATTTTTAAGTAATTAATTTTCATTTTATTGCATGACATAAGTATTTGATACATCAGAAAAGCAGAACTTAATATTTGGTACAGAAACCTTTGTTTGCAATTACAGAGATCATACGTTTCCTGTAGTTCTTGACCAGGTTTGCACACACTGCAGCAGGGATTTTGGCCCACTCCTCCATACAGACCTTCTCTAGATCCTTCAGGTTTCGGGGCTGTCGCTGGGCAATACGGACTTTCAGCTCCCTCCAAAGATTTTCTATTGGGTTCAGGTCTGGAGACTGGCTAGGCCACTCCAGGACCTTGAGATGCTTCTTACGGAGCCACTCCTTAGTTGCCCAGGCTGTGTGTTTTCGGGTCGTTGTCATGCTGGAAGACCCAGCCACGACCCATCTTCAATGCTCTTACTGGAGGAAGGAGGTTGTTGGCCAAGATCTCGCAATACATGGCCCCATCCATCCTCCCCTCAATACGGTGCAGTCGTCCTGTCCCCTTTGCAGAAAAGCATCCCCAAAGAATGATGTTTCCACCTCCATGCTTCACGGTTGGGATGGTGTTCTTGGGGTTGTACTCATCCTTCTTCTTCCTCCAAACACGGCGTGTGGAGTTTAGACCAAAAAGCTCTATTTTTGTCTCATCAGACCACATGACCTTCTCCCATTCCTCCTCTGGATCATCCAGATGGTCATTGGCAAACTTCAGACGGGCCTGGACATGCGCTGGCTTGAGCAGGGGGACCTTGCGTGCGCTGCAGGATTTTAATCCATGACGGCTTAGTGTGTTACTAATGGTTTTCTTTGAGACTGTGGTCCCAGCTCTCTGTAGGGTCATTGACCAGGTCCTGCCGTGTAGTTCTGGGCTGATCCTTCACCTTCCTCATGATCATTGATGCCCCACGAGGTGAGATCTTGCATGGTGCCCCAGACCGAGGGAGATTGACCGTCATCTTGAACTTCTTCCATTATCTAATAATTGCGCCAACAGTTGTTGCCTACTCACCAAGCTGCTTGCCTATTGTCCTGTAGCCCATCCCAGCCTTGTGCAGGTCTACAATTTTATCCCTGATGTCCTTACACAGCTCTCTGGTCATGGCCATTGTGGAGAGGTTGGAGTCTGTTTGATTGAATGTGTGGACAGGTGTCTTTAATACAGGTAACGAGTTCAAACAGGTGCAGTTAATACAGGTAATGAGTGGAGAACAGGAGGGCTTCTTAATCTGTGAGATCCGGAATTCTTACTGGTGGTAGGTGATCAAATACTTATGTCATGCAATAAAATGCAAATTAATTATTAAAAAATCATACAATGTGATTTTCTGGATTTTTGTTTTAGATTCCGTCTCTCACAGTTGAAGTGTACCTATGATAAAAATTACAGACCTCTACATGCTTTAAGTATTAAAACCTGCAAAATCGGCAGTGTATCAAATACTTGTTCTCCCCACTGTATACTCTAAAAACACACTAGGTCACAGCTTACAATACATTTTGTGTAAACGTCGTCTGTGATTTGATTTACCCGAAGGCAGGTGGCCCTCTTAATTCTAATTCACAGTGTAGAGTTGAAGCAAATCAGCTTCCCCCAATAGGGGACGCCTTCCTATGCTATGCCCGCTCAGTGCAAACATGAAATCCAAACCCGGCACACTTAATCTGGTATGCAGACAGGAGTGAAGGCAGGATGCCTGAAGAATTGATTCAAACCCGCTCATGTGCTGCGAGCGTAACCTACACCACGGGCACGCTATGGAACTGTAGGTCGTCACTGAGGCAACCAGTAACTAGGGAAAGAGCACGCCATGCAGGAGTCGTGGAGGGAATTATAATGAAGTATAACAGTTAGCTACTGTTTGAGAGGTGCTTTAGGACAATGCATATAGATGGTTTATGGCATATTTATTTCTAACACATCAGAAAATAATGCACTGTAAATAATTTTTTACGAGTGGTTTCTGTATACTTGAGACCACAGTTCAAGTAGCATGGCTTACATTTTTGGGGTTATTTTCCCTCAGTCTGCTACGACCTACTCTTTAAGTGCCCCGTTTCCCTCTTGAACCTCGTCCTTTCCCTCGGCCGCCAACCATTCTATTTTAGTCATCCTTCCGCAGTGTTGCTACCTCAACTCAGTGGGTCATTAGGCGGGGTATGACTGGCTAGGTGAGTTAAAGTTACTTAAGTGGGTGTGACTACCTGTTTTAGTTGACTTGGCTCCATTGCTAACGATAATGCAGCATTGGCATACCAGTTCTCCCTCTAAAGACCTCAACAAGAAATGGTCACACTGGCGGTGATATGAATCAGTCACCCTCCCAAATAGGGTACACATTTGAACTGTGGCCAGAAAAGGCTCTTCTCTCTTGGGCTAGTTAGAAAATCTTGACTTGCTGCCAGGCCTTTAAAGATTAGTTCAAATCAGGCAGTCCATTTGTAGTGGGAAGATTTGTGGTAATCCTTTTGTGTTTGTGTGTGTATGTTTAGACTAGGACTGGGAGGGATAGGGCGGGGACCAGCCAGTCATTCGGGAGGAAGGGAGGGAGGGAGGGAGTGGATCGTGTGAATATTTGAATCAGACTCATCCACCCATGTCAATGTGTGTAATCACCTATGGTATTTGACTTGATTAGGGAAGCTTTAGAAGCTGGTTTAGCTTTGCAGGAGTGAAACATTGAAATCTGTTGCCAGGCTATGTTGTAATGGGGTCACACACATTGACGCAAATAGACGCACACACACACACACACACACTGGCAAACAGGCGCCTGTACCTTTAAGAACTGCTCACTGCACAGTGTGTTAGAAAGCAGGCCACTGCAGCTCTGCTGCCGCTGGGACCCGCTGCAAGATCTGGGGCCTACAATGTAGCGAGGGAGGGAGTGATGATTAACGAGGGCCGTCAGCCCAGGCTGCCTCCCTGTGGGTACCAGCAAAGCATGCTGGGAGGGACTCAGACCCCTGCAGTGCTGGGTGTGGAAACCCCACTCGTTCACTGGGCAGTGCTCACCAGCCAGTCAGCATCAGGAACAATGGAGTGCTGTCTGTGTCCTGCTACAAGAGGGGCACTGCTGCTCTGCTCTGTCAGGATGACTTGTCTGTAAACACGTTTGTCAAGCAGCTGTGCTGCACATTTGAACTAATACACCATATTGCTCCAAAACTCTATTGTAGTATTTTTGGAACATTTTGATATTTAATAATGGAGATTTTAGATTTTTGTAAATATAAAAATGTAGGCCTGCAGAGGAGCAGTGCTTGTGAATAATTTTTTATGGGAAGCCTAAATAAGTTCAGGAGTAGAAATATGCTTAAGTCACATGATAATTAGCATGGACTCTGTGTTCAATAATAGTGCTTAACATGATTTTTGAATGACTACCTCATCTCCGTACTCCACACATATAGATAATTGGTCATAAAAGGTCCCTCAGTCAAACAGTGAATTTCAAACACAGATTCGAGCACAAAGACCAGAAGCCTCGCAAAGAAGGGCACCTAATGGTAGATGGGTCAAAATGAAATAGATACAGGCGTCCTTCCTTATTTCAGTTACCGGAGAGGAAGAGAAACCGATCAGGTATTTCACCATGAGGCCAATGGTGACTTTAAAACAGTTACAGAGATTAATGGCTGTGACAGGAGAAAACTGAGGATGGATCAACAACATTGTAGTTACTCCACAATACTAACCTAATTGACTGTGAAAAGGAGGAAGTCTGTACAGAATAAAAAATATTCCAAAACATATGTCCTATTTGCAACAAGGCACTAAAGTAATACTGCAAAAAATGAGGCATAGCAATTCACTTTTTGTCCTTAATACAAAGTCTTATGTTTGGGGCGAATTCAATAGAACATATTACTGAGTACCACACTCTCCATATTTTCAAGCATAGTGGTGGCTGCATCATGTTATTGGTATGCTTGTAATTGTTTAGGATGGAAGTTTTTCAGGAAAACTGGGTTTCTGCTATCCACCAAACAGTGGGAGATTCACCTTTCAGCAGGACAATAACCTAAAACACATGGTCAAACCTACACTGAAGTTGCTTACCAAGAAGACAGTGAATGTTCCGGAGTGGCCGAGTTACAGTTTTGACTTAATTCTGCATGAAAATCTATGGCAAGACCTGAAAATGGTTGTCAGGATCTCGTCACAGTATCTCTGTGTGTTAAAATTGCCATTTTGTTGTAGCAAAACTAAACTCAGTTGGAGGGAGCGTTAAAGAGGACTACGATAAACCATGTTTCCGAATTTATTTACTCACCCTCCCTCGTTCAATAAACCCCACATAGTTGTGTAGAATTGGAAATCTTTCTATCCGTTACAAATACTAAAGCCTAGATGGTGAGTGAGCATTTTAATCATGTAAAACTAACCAGCTGCAGTGTAGCATAATTTCACAACACATTCCTGTTACTGTAACAGTATTTAGACAAGTGATTCTGTTGTGGTTTTTCCACCTCTACTCAATCTCGTGTGAATGAGTGCCTCTATGTGCAGCCCTGGATGAATTCCTATTACAAGCTCATAACATATGGTGATATTAATCGTAGCTGCCTAACGTTGTTTTTTTACAAGCCCTGCCCCGCGGTCGGGCCTGTAGACGTGACCTGCTACATCTCCTCAGTGTCTGTATGTGGGACCAGATGAGGCAGAGCTGCGGTGGCTCCCTCTCAGCTGTGCTTTACGTGCTAGTGGCGCATGAGTCTCTCTCACACACACACACACACACACACACACAGAGCAGAGTTAGGTAATGGTGGGTGAGCAGTGTGCCAGGCACCTCCCACCCTAGCAGCGTGTGTGTTTTTGTCTGTCTGTGCGTGTGTCTCTGTGTGTCTTTTGTGTGTCTGTTTGTGTAGCCTATGCACAGAGGTATAAAGATTTGGGTGGAAGCACAGTGTGGGATGAACCAAATTGGGGGTGCAAGGAAAAGGAAGTGTTAAAAAAAAAGAAAGAGAAATGGGCGTCTCCGTTCCCTACGGTTTCTCTAAGCACTTCTCTTGGTAGTCAGCCCAGCCTGCCACCATGGTGTCAAAAACGGAGAAAAGCTTTCGAAAGAAAGGGGGTGAAACAGGAACGCCAACAGAATTTCCTCTGTGGTTTGCATTAATGGATCCTCTGTAGAGCGAGAGGAGTGGGAGGGTCGATGTGCTCTGCTCTGCTTGCCTCCCCCTTAATCGGCTGAAACGCACAGCAGCCCAAACCTGGAGCCCCAAGAGGCATAGTCCCACGTGGAGTCAGCCATTTACACAAGGTTTCTTTTAAATGCCCCCTTTTCGTGAGGAGGAAGGAGGGAGGATATTTAAGTGTGCCATAAGAGGGTTGCGTAACGGCACTGTGTAGAGAATATCAGTTCAGTTCGTAAACACACACAAACATGTACAGGCTTGTGGGGGCAGGTATGGTAACACAGTATCTAATACATTCTGTATACAGTATGTTCTTCTTAGACGCTAGAGGGGTGAAAACACAGCATTTTTTTTCTTGGTTGGCGGGTTGGAGATCACCATGTGCTAGTCTTATTTCCAAAATTTGCTTTGTGCAATACACAACTGGAATTCTTCCCTCTTGTCTCCCACCTAATCGCATAAACAATAATGTCCTCTCACCCACTTTCCCCACACTAAAACATGCACTCATACAAACACACATTCTCCTTCCATAAACACACACACACACACCTTTCTCCTACACCCTTTCTTTCACTCACTCTAGTCAAGGACTTGGTGCACTGGCGAGACCCCAAGAAGTCAGGCGTGGTGTTCGGCCTGTCCCTGCTGACGCTCCTGTCCCTGGCGGCGTTCAGCGTCATCAGCGTGATCTCCTACCTGCTCCTCGCCCTACTCTGTGTCACCATCACCTTCCGCATCTACAAGTCCGTCGTCCAGGCCGTGCAGAAGTCCAATGATGGACACCCCTTCAAGTAAGGCAGCACACTCCACATGGAAACTTGTGATGCTACTAAGTCTTGTATTCATTTGGCTATTAGAACGAATGTGGGGGGAAAAACAGTGGTAAGAGGTTGCTTTGACAAAACGTCTACCTGAGTAGTCTTAACTAGGGCCAGGAGTTTTTCCTCACCGCATGACCAGGAAAAACTAAATTCCCTATCGGTTGTTGCCATTGCTGTTTTTAGTAGCATGAATATACCTTCATCATAGTATTTTCAGGCACCAATGGGAAATGACTATCTGCTGGAAACAATACAAATTTTTAAAAAATGCAAAGCTCCAGCAGGATGTTTGCTTGTCATCACAACCCCTGCCTGAGTGACTCATTTCCTGATGGTTTTATTAATAGAAGCAACCTTTTTGGTTCAGGCAGAGCCTGAGGTGGACTTATTTCAGTACAGAGCAGCACAGCACTGTCATACACAGAATTATGTCTTATTTTTTTATGTTTTATTTATTTAACCCTTTATTTTAAATGGTAAATTGACTGAAAACACATAATCATTTACAACCACTTCTGCAATGGCCGCATTCCAGGCTGCCTACATTGCAGTCCCATTGGGCAGATTATCAGATCGCTAAGTCATATTGATGGAGTTGCTGCAAGGATGAACGCTACTTCTACAGTAGCAGAGATCTGATACAGATCTGGTTTGGTTTCAGATATCTAGAAATCTGATAACCTGATCAACATGACTGCAATTTAGGCGGCCTGGAACAGGACCCAAGACTCCTTTTATTAACCATGTACACTGAGTGTTCAAAACATTAAGGACAACCACCTAATATTGAGTTGCTTTGGGTGGTGGACCCAGGAAACTGTTGAGTGTGAAAAACCCAGCAGTGTTGCAGTTCTTGACAAAAACCGGTGGCACCTACTACCGTACCCCGTTCAAAGGCACTTCAATCTTTTGTCTTGCCCATTCACCCTCTGAATGGCACACATACACAATCAATGTCTCAATTGTCTCAAGGCTTAAAACCTTAACCTGTCTCCTCCCCTTCATCTACACTGATTAAAGTGGATTTAAGAAGTAACGTCAATAAGGGATCATAGCTTTCACCTGGATTCACCTGGTCAGTCTGTCATAGAAAGAGAAGGTGTTCTTAATGTTATGTATACTCAGTATATGCCTGAAAACAACTGCTGGAATAGAAAAAAGCTAACTTGTGAAATCATCAAATCCAGTGAATTGATCCAATTATGAAATTAAAGCAGCTTGGTTGGTTTAGCTGATTAGCACTTCTTAGCAGGTTAGCATTAAAGGATCAAATAAAAGCCATTGTTAGATTTGACGTGTAGCAGGTTAGCCTGATTTGAGTTCACAGCTTCACACTCCTGCTGTGGTTGGTTCTCTTCAGGGCTCTGATGGAGAAGGATGTCAGCATTCCCCCCGAGACCTTCCACAAGCACGTGGACGTCAGTCTGACCTACATCAACCGATTCCTCAAACAAATGAGCAAATTCTTCCTGGTCGAGGACCTCATCGACTCCCTAAAGGTGGGTTTAGGTGTCTGTCCAGCTGCTTGTCTGGCGGTTCACCCCACTGGTAGACCAGTAATCCGTTCCATCGTACACTGATGTGTAAACAGGTGACAATCCTGACTTTTTCCCATAGGCCTCTGTCTATTCTCACCGCCTTAACCTCTCCTCTCCTCTCCTACCTCACAATCTTTTTATAACTCTCACACACTCTGAACACTGAGCAATCCCAGCTGTATGTGTGTCTATAATAAGCCTCTCCTCCACCAACCCTGGTCGTATAGTTAGTAACTCAACCCTATTGTATGCTGCAGTGTGACAGTGATCTATAGTAAAGCTCTTCATCATGTGACTGAAAGAGAGCGAGAGAGCTCATGGTATGGCCATGGCATGCCTGTGTGCATCAATCACACAGGGCAGGCGCTACACAAGCCCTGGTTTAGCACCGCAGCCATCTGATAGCAGCTAGCTAGCTGACCCAGAATGCAGCTCACAGCTAGCTCTCAGTGGAGCGAGGGAATAGGAGGGGAGGGGAGGGAAGAGAAGAGAGGAGGAGGAGGAGGAGGAGGAGGAGGAGGAGGAGGAGAGCTCCTGCCATTGTAACACTTCATTATAGCCCAGCCAACCAGACATACCAAACCATCAGACCAAGACGACTGTTGCTGGTCGATCCCATGGCCACTCAGGCAGGGTTAATGCTCCCTAATGTCGCTTCACTCGCCTAGCTGGAGGTAGGAGTGGCCCCTAACCACAGATCTAGGATCAGATTATCCTACCTCCCATACCATAGCCTAAACCAACAATGGGATTAGAAAATATTACAATATTTACCCCTAGAACAGTTGTTAAAGGCCAACTTCTTCCTATTCCTACCACTCCTGAGTATGGATACCATGGGTATGTATAAACCGAGGATGAATTCGTGAGGATGCAACTGTACCGAATGTTCAGATAGAAATGTAATGCATAGAGATGACACGATTCCTTATTCTACATGACCGAAAACCATGCCTGTTCTATATTTCACTCGGCAACGTTTGAACAGCTTCTCCCCTCTGAATAGGCCCCAGGCTACTATTGTTCTAGTCATTGACTCTAACCCTGGTCTGTTTTTTTCCTTCTTCTCCCAGCTGGCGGTAGTGATGTGGCTGCTGACCTACGTAGGCGCCGTCTTCAACGGCATCACCATCCTCATCCTGGGTAAGAGGCTACCGCAGCACTGCACTGAGGTCATCTTTATGTAGCCAATCAGAGTAGCAGCTAGGGCCCTGAGGGGAAAGGGTTTGAATCAGTAGCTGAATCAGACCCACTTCTTCCTCACTGCTCCTATGACACAACCAGTGGTCGATATCATTGGACACAACTTGGCACCGAAATTGTGGGGTCAAAGGTCCGAGAATGTGCCAGAAAATGCTGTGTTGAACGCATAGACGTTGTTAGATATGTATAGCGTTTGAGGTACTTTTATCCAACACATGACGACGTTGGCATGTCGTGTGTGTACGTGGTTTAAACATGCATGAAACATAGGAGAATGAAAGTGAGGCGCGAAAGGTATGCAAGAGTGTTTAAGTGCACATTATGTCTACGTGAAATGTTGTGTTTCACAGTGTTCTTGCGGTCGCTGCAAAAAGAAACAGAACTCATACTTTCCTCACATGGTTGAAACAGACAGTTAGCAAATGTCACAACTATTTGGATATTTGCCAACCAGTAAAAGACATAGAGACATACTCATGGGTGCCATTTCCTGCTATTATAAACTGTTTCTTCACAGGGGGAATCCATATTTAGATATCTAGATTACTAATCTACTCCCTTCCTTCCCCAATAATTAATTGACAGGTCTTGAACCCTACCAACTCTGTGACACTCGCAAATATCCTACTCCTCCCCTGACAACCCCACCCACAGTGATTGGTTGAGAGGCCAAACTGTTAAAAGGTGGCCAGGATAACGCATGACAATGAGGAAATTAAAGGACTTTTTTACCTCGTCGTTTAAGAAAAAACATTGTTAAATTACACATTAAATTATCATTTTCTTTTTGTCACAGATAATGTGATCACAATAATGTACAATTACAAATGTGAATTTATTTCTCTTAACCTCTCTTAAGGATCGGACACTTTAAAAAAGTTTTAGCCTAAAATGACATGACAGCCTGAATGAGAAAGGCCAGACAGTGATGTAGGATTCTAGACGTAATGTAGACGTCGTCCACCAGATAGCAGCAGTGTTTGTGCAAAGTTTCAGACTGATCCAGTGAAGAATTACATCAATACACAATATTTTGTATCAAGTCTGCCAGGAGTTTTCCCAAATGTGCCGAATTGGTTTTCAAGTACCAAATGTCCCGTACACAAATCCCGTAGAGGTTAACAATTTTCTTTGGCATATGGAAACATTGACTCATTTAAATTTGGTCATATGTTAACATAAAAATAATATTACAATTTTGGGCATTTACAGTACAATTCAAAAGTTTGGACACACCTACTCATTCCAGGGTTTTTCTTAATTTTTTATATTTTCTACATTGTAGAATAATAGTGAAGACATCAAAACTGAAATAACACATATGGAATCATGTATTAACCAAAAAAGTGTTAAACAAATAAAAAGATATGTTATATTTGAGATTCTTCAAAGTAGCCACCCTTTGCCTTGATGACAGCTTTGCACACTCTGGGCATTCTGTGTGTGTCTATACACTGAGTATGCAATACAAATAATAAAATGTAGCTCTTGTAATATGGGTCATACTTGAAAGGTTTGAGCTAGAGCAGTGGTCCCCAGCCTTTTCTTTCATAATAGCTACTTCGTTAAAAAACATTTTTTTTTACGAGCTACTCATGTACAGCCTGCATAAGATAGATAGGTAGGTAGGTAGGTAGGTAGGTAGGTAGGTAGGTAGGTAGGTAGGTAGGTAGGTAGGTAGGTAGGTAGGTAGGTAGGTAGGTAGGTAGGTAGGTAGGTAGGTACTTTATTGATCCCCCGGGGGGGAAATTTCATTGTCAAGCAGCTACAACAAAACACAGGGCAGGTGCAAAATGCCACAACGAAAGTACACAAAAGACAGATACACGGTACATGATACATAGAGCGGCAGTATGAAAAAGTATAGAAATACAAGAAGTCTGGAGTGCAAAAAAGCTATAAAAAGACATTGCATAGTATGGGTGGTTGGCTGAATATGTACACTATACATTGGTGGATGTTGGATGGTTAACTATACTATACAGGTCGATGGCAGAGAAATACTTCAGTAGCTAAAAATGCATATGATATGAGCGAGGGTAATAATAGTTTACTTAATAGACAGACTGGCTAAATGACCAGGTAAGTGAAAAATGTTGCATGGTTAAATTAGCTGTACAGGTAAGTATACAGTTATATTTACAGATAAGTGAATACTTGCATGGTTACACAAACTGTACAGGTAAATGACAGATGTGTTTGTGTTTGTGACCAATTAAATTTGATTTGATAAATGTTGTTATTGTGTAGGCCCAATTTGACGAATAGAAACAGAGAACATTACTGCATAGATAATGTAACTGCGTTTTGGTTTTTAAAACCACACATTTTGAACAAAGATCATTCTACTGTAGCCTACCTTGAGAATCTTGCCTTTTTAAGATGAGAGAAAATAAAAGGGTTTTAAATTTGAACAGATCTGTAGCCTGCAGTTACAGGACTAGGCTACTATAAATTATTTTCTAATACATGTTTAATTGTCATTCTGTTGAATAGTGGCCTATTTTTAACAAATTTGACAACAAATTGTAAATAAACCGAATAAACATGAAAATTAACAGGAATAACATTAGTTCCGCTTTTCATCTGACATGGACTTTTTTTTGGCGCCATTGTTTGAATTGTGTCAGTGTCGCCATGAAAATGTTTAAAACTTGTCTCAGTAGCATACGTATTTGATGCAACGATGGCTTATTTGGTCGCTATTACTTACCAAGCAGAGATGTTTTATCAAGGTACAAATATCCTCTGCTTTTTCATTTTGCGCATTGCTGCAAACAGACACACAATTATTTCACAGATTTAATCATGTAATATTTGCATCCCTATTTTGAAAGTGGGGATGCAGCTGCTCTGTTTGCTCCATTGCTCAGGCGCCTGTGGACATACTGTAACTGTCCACTGTCACATGCCTTCACATCTCCGGTTCATGCGAATATGTTTCATGCTGGTTTATACCAACCTGGGCAACGGGACACACTTGAAAGGGGGTTTTCGAGACAATTGCTGTGAGACTAGAACACCCACTGGGCCTTGTTAGCGTATTGTTAGCGTGTCCCACTTGTCCAGTGTCCACCCATGACCTTTTCCTAGATTGACAAGACTGACGATAGTCTGAGGTCACTGGAGGCACAGACTGTGCCTTCATATGATTAGGCCAGCACTAACCAATAGCCTGATGCTCTGACGAACACTGTATGTCAGGAATATTGATCTAAACTTGCTTAATGGCATGTCACGCCATCGCAGTTTACAGGGTGTTGCAGCCTAATTGGTTGTTTTTGTGGGGGGGGATTTCTTACTAGTAAAATGGTCTGCACTTTCCTTAGTGATTATTGATTGTGATGGACTATAAATGGTAACTGATGATGACCTCTACAAATGATGTCCTTTTTGTAGAGGTCAGTTGCTAGTTGTACCCCGTGTGTTATTGTTATGTTATTTCAATGTTTATCTTTCTCTCTCCTCCAGCTGACATCCTCCTCTTTGCCGTGCCCCCGTTCTATGAGAAGAACAAGGTGAGAGTCTGACCCTTGATCTTTTGTGTTTTAATAACGTTGAAGAAGTAAATAACTTTATTGCATTACATCCGTTAGAACTATGTAGAGTTAAGTCATGCTGGTGAATCATACCTCCTACTAGACCTATACGGTGCATTTGGAAAGTATTCAGACCCCTTGACCCCTTTTTTACGTTACAGCCTTACCCTAAAAATTATTTAAATTGGTTTTCCCCTCATCAGTCTACACACAATACCCCATAATGACCAAGCAAAAATAGGTTAGCAAATTCATGAAAAATTTAAAACTGAAATAAAAATGTACATAAGTATTCAGACCCTTTACTCAGTACTTTGTTGAAGCACCTTTGGCAGCGATTACAGCCTTTAGTCTTTTTTTTTGTGGTTATGACGCTATAAGCTTGGCACACTTGTATTTGGGGAGTTTCTATTCTTCTATTCCTCTCAAGCTCTCTCAGGTCGGTTGGGGAGCGTCGCTGCACAGCTATTTTCAGGTCTCTCCAGAGATGTTCAATGAAGTTCAAGTCCGGGCTTTGGCTGGGCCACTCAAGGACATTCAGAGACTTGTCCCGAAGCCACTCCTGCGTTGTCTTGGCTGTGTGCTTAGGGTCGTCGCTTAGGGTCGTCGCTCTGGAGCAGGTTTTCATCAAGTATCTCTCTGTACTTTGCTCCGTTCATCTTTCCCTCAATCCTGACTAGTCTCCCAGGCCCTGCCACTGAAAAACATCCCCACAGCATGATGCTACCACCACTATACTTCACCGTAGGGATGGTGCCAGGTTTCTTCCAGACGTGACGCTTGGCATTCAGGCCAAAGAGTTCAATCTTGGTTTAATCAGACCAGAGAATCTTGTTTCTCATGATCTGAGAGTCCTTTAGGGGCCTTTGGGCAAACTCCAAGTGGGCTGTCATGTGCCTTTTACTGAGGAGTGGCTTGCGTCTGGCCACTCTACCATAAAGGCCTGATTGGTGGAGTGCTGCAGAGATGGTTGTCCTTCTGGAAGGTTCTCCCATCTCCAGAGGAACTCTGAAGCTCTGTCAGAGTGACCATCGGGTTCTTGGTCACCTCTCTGACCAAGGCCCTTCTCCCCCGATTGATGAGTTTGGCCCTGCGGCCAGCTCTAGGAAGAGTAGGTGGTTCCAAACTTCTTCCATTGAAGAATGATGGATGCCACTGTGTTCTTGGGGACCGTCAATGTTGCAGACATTTTTCGGTACCCTTCCCCAGATCTGTGCCTTGACACAACACTGTCTCTGAGCTCTAAGGACAATTATTTTCAACCTCATGGCTTGTCTTTTGCTCTGACATGCGCTGTCAACTGTGGGACATTATATAGAAAGGTGTGTACCTTTCCAAATCATGTCCAATCAATTGAATGTACCACAGGTGGACTCCAATCAAGGTGTAGAAACATCTCAAGGATGATCAATGGAAACAGGATGCACCTGAGCTAAATTTCGAGTCTCATAGCAAAGGGTTTGAATACTTATGTAAATAAGGCATTTCTGTTTTTTATTTTTAATACATTTGCAAAAATGTCTAAACCTGTTTTTGCTTTGTCATTATGGGATATTGTGTGTAGATTGATGAGGAGGAAAAACTATTGAATCAATTTTAGAGTAAGGCTGTAACGTATCAAAATGTGGAAAATGTCAAGGGTTTTGAATACTTTCCGAATGCACTGTATATGGTTCTGGATCACCCATGAACAGTGATGATGATGACCACGACGTCACGCACCATCCCACTCTGTGTGACCTCACCGGATGACAGGGCTCTCTGAGTCGATGGAGGCTATTTTGCATCCTTGTCGTCGTCATAGGACAAGGCTGATTGGCCAAGTCACTTTACTGTCACAGTAACAAGATAGCTTTTAGCGTCCGTTTGAATGAAGTCATCACCTTTTACTTAATGATCCAATGTTTCCATATCTTTTACATGCTTACTGTGAACTGTAAAGGTCTGTTGATTTCATGGCCTAGATTATACTCTGCTAAACACACACGCAGTAACCATAATAACCCCAAATACCATAACAATCGTCATTTGGTAACAGTTGTGGCTACTTGTGTTTTTTGTAACTAATTTTGTGTGAACAAGGAGGCATTGTTTCATGTTATTCAGATCAGGTCTGTTTTTGACCCAGATGGTCTTTAACTTACTCTAAATCTCACTCTCGTCTTCCTCTCTTTCTTCCCCAGACGCAGATTGATCACTACATGGATATCGTGCGCACTCAAGTCAACACAACAATGGCCAAGTAAGTGTACCCAACCCAAGCTGTTTAAATGCCAACAGGATGTCTCCGTTTACGATCTACCCAAACAAACAGTTTCATATACAGTATTAGTGGTGCCATGTGATCAGAGATGTTGATGGTACACATGTTCTCTTCACCTTTTCCCCTCCCAGGTTGCAAGAGAAACTTCCTGGAGCCGTCAAGCGTACGAAAGTTGAATGATCGGCCCTCAGACATCTTCATCGCCATCCTCATCACATTTATCCCATATTAAGTCCCTGCCTCCCCTCCTTCTCAGTCCTCCTCCCTCTATCCATCCTCTAGCCCAACTCCCTCCCTCCCTCCCTCCCTCCCTCCCACCAACCATCATACCATCTGCACTGAACCAGCTAGTTAGGAAAACATTTCAAATGCTACTCAATATTCAATGTAAACCACGCAGCTTAACTTCGAGCATTTAGAAAAAGAACTGCGTTGACAGGAAACACGTCTAGCGGGAGGAAATGATGTAATGCCACGGCAGGACGCCTCTCTTTGGGCACACTAAAAATTATGCAGGGGTCAAGTGAACTGACTGAATCTATGACGTGGTTTTGTAGTGTACAGTTGGAGGGTGTAGGGTTTATTATTGACGAGTAAGGATGAGTGTTGGTCTCGCAAAAAAGCAAATGTCTGTACTTTTAACTATATATTTCGCTGAAAGTAAACAAAACAAGTACAAAATAATAAAAAAATAATAATAAAAAAAAAATAAGTGCATAATTATTTTAATAAATTACCTTTTGGCTAGTCTTTTTCCTACTCTCTCTCTGTGCCAGTTGTATGAATATACCATCTGCATAAATTTTGTGTTTTGAACGTGGTACTGGGATTTCACTGTTACGGATTGGCCTGTTTTGGTGTTATTGTGTTTTGTTCAACTTAAAGGCATTTATGTAAGTATAACGTTTCTGCAATGCACTGAACTTTTTTTTTCAAATCCCACGAGCAGGTTGAAATAAAAGGATTGGAACACTGAACCAGCTGTGATACTTTTGGTTCAACCTGTTGGATTTGGATGCATTTGGTATAATGTTTCTGTATATACACGACTACAACGGCTCCCCCCCATCTCTGCTGGGAAAACTCCCTCTAACAGCGGCCATAGCTTGTTTTTTGTCGCACCTGTTCAAGTCAACATCAATGTCTCACGTTCACCTGTAAATGTATATTATTGATATGATTGATATTATTATTATTGCTTATAGGATTGCTGCTTTTGACTCCCTTTTAGCTTCGTAAAGGCTCCATAAAGCTTCACAGTAGCTTCATAGAGCTTCATAATCGCTTGACTTCTCCAGTGAGACCTCTTGGCAAGCTCTTGGATATGGGTTCAAAGACAGTTCCCTTTTTGACAGTAGCTGAAAGTATAACTATGACGGAACAATAGATGCAAGAAAAGATTTGGTGGGTGTTGTAATGGTATATTTTTTTGGGGGGGGTGGGGGTGTTTGAATGCCATGTAGTGCATGTCATTGCATGAGCTGGAAACATTCTCACAAATTTTTATATAGGCTGTATAATAATCTTAACCCTTTTGTATTTTGTTTAATAAGATTAGCATTATTTGTGTTTGCTTAAATGGTGTTTTTGATTTCAATAAAAACCATGGTCATCTATTTTAGGGCTACTTCTCTGTAACGGCAGTGTCTTCGAAAGGGATTTTAGAAATTGAATAGGAAAAATGTTATACTGTTCCTATTCTGATCATCAATACTCCTAGACTTTGTGCCCAAAGTAAGTTTGCACGTCCGTTTTTTGAGGAATCCCTCTACATTGGATGGTCACTAAAGATTAAACACTGTTGTAACATAAATTATACAATAATCGTTTCACATTGCCTCAATGCATCAACTGCTACTACTACTACTACTACTACTACTACTACTCAAATGTACGTTAACTGCTGAATGTTACCCTGCAACATTGATAGAACATTCCTCCCCATGCATGGAAACCAGTGTTTCATAGTGGCTCCGATGTTGTGGAGCAACAATGCCTATTGGTTCCATTGTGCATGCATGTGTCTGTATATCCAACTCTGTGGCAGCTCAGTCAAGTCACTGGACACATAATCTATGTGCTTCACTAGGTTAAGGACTAACTCTACCCTCAATTCATCAACTCAAGCTATTTTACATGTTTGTTCTGGGCGTTTTGTTTTTCACACGCTCACCCACAGTCGAACGTATCCAATGTCTGTAAACCACTGTGTACTTGTGATGCTGGACTAATGAAACATTCAGTTGCCGTGATGATGACGTCGTGATTAGGTGTTCCAGACAGTCAGGCTTTTCATGAGCGCTCCACCTCTTGAAACCTTTTCATTGAAGGCGATGCTACCTATGTTTTCAATAGATTATAATACTCTTACTGTGTTTTATTTACATTAGGCAGTGCTTTATTCTTCCAGTGTCAAATACAATATAATTCTACATGCACATTTTTTAAACTAGTTTCCTTGAAGAATGTGGCTTTTTTTCTAATTTTTCCTGCTCGGTTTTTTTCTTTTCTTGGGGAGGGTTGAGAGGTGGGTTTGCAGGAGTGTTTATTTAGTTTTTCTCCTTGGCATTCTTCGTTTTGCTTTTGACTCTTTATTGGTAACTAGGTATGTTAACTAACATCTCAGCTCTGTCTAATGACTTTAGATCACATTTTTGAGCTTTCGAAAAAAAAGTTTAAAAAAAAATGAGAAAATAAATGTGGTCACTGTACTGATGTTAAAGTGAAATTAATAAAAATATGTCAAAAGGACAAGTTTATTGGCTGATTTGTTTGTCCATCAGTGGTCTGCTCTACTCCTTTTAAAGACTGAACATTACAGCATGTCAGAACCACAGGGAAATACAAATGTGTCAAGACTGAAAACAACTTAAATAAGATTGAGTCCAGTGTTCACGCTCCTGTCTGGACAGAGGGATGGGATGGTAATATGATCGTTTTTAATAAGTGGATAATACTGTAGCTACTTATTTTAGACCAGGTCTGCATGTTGAGATGACAGACATGGTAAACCCAATCAGCAAATGTATTGCTTTATGAGTTATTACCAGCTATCTGCAAATGACCATTGAGTCGAGTCAATTTTAGCCGTAATTTCCCAGAGAACCAGTCAGACAATATTACTCAGATACTTTTTTTATTACAAAGGATCATTGATGACAGAATGCATGTCTCAACAACTTTTTGCCATGTACAGATGAAATGCAGAGCGGATACCTGAAACATATGAAACAGAAGAAGAATCAATCCCTAAATAAAACCGAAGATCATTGCTTGTGTCCTCACCCAAGCCAAATAAGTACCACCAAAGGGTAATTTTAAAGTGCCCCTTATACACATGACACAAACATACACGTAAATCATTGCAACAAATAAGGTTTATTCTTATTTATTCAATCACATATTCACCATATTCATTTTTAAATAATAAGTGCTGAGTCACACAAAGCTTTTTAACAACCTGATTCTGTGGCCACCAGGGGCCAACGTGGCTCGAAGCCCAGATGTAATAAGTATTTCACCACTCCTTGCCCATTCCCTGCATGCTAAAATGACCCCTGCACCAACTAGGGCTGTGTCTGAAAACAATACTAGCTGTCAAATCCTTGCTTCCTCTGTCCTTGTTTCCTCAATTCCTATCAAAGTACATTAGAGGAGAGGATTCAAGGCCCTGCAATGCGCTTTGAGAAACATTCAGGAAACAAGGACGGAGAAAGCACAGATTTGACAACTAGTAACAATTTCAAATCCAGCCCGAGTCACCAACACAGGCATCTTCAGTTAGAGGAAGAGACTGGTATTCAACACTCATGTCCCTCCTCTCCGCATAACTGGAGAAATGCTGCCATCTGGTTCTTTGAACAAATCAATTAGTCCATGGGTTGTAAAGTATTGTCATTTTTAGTGTAGTAATTTTTACGAGCTAACAAACGAGCGGAAGAGCGAGCACAGGTGGAAAAATGGATAATCCCTGAGTTGTGCTTTTCCTGGTGGAGTGAGGGGCTCATTTCAAAAGTGTTCAATTTGGCAATTTATTTCCTGACGCTGTTGTAATTATACTTTTTTTTATCACTTTGTTGCATAAACCTTGTAATAGGCGAGTTATTGAATTGGAAACCTTGCATGTGAAATCTTGTATAAATATGCTCTCTTACAAAATGCCTCAGCCATTGAAGGCAATGCCTCCACATTCATCATGACTTCAGAAATGACATTTACGTGGCGTCGTTTCATTTGATCAATGAAGTAAACAAAATGGCCACAATTACAAACCCTTTTATAAAAAAAACATGTCTAAAGGTGCTTGTAAAAAAAATAAATTGTGATAATTCAAATATTCATCACTATAAAATATATATTTTTGTGTGTAGCGTTTAGCTAAGAAGACCCATGAGAAGGAGAAGTAGGTTCTGGCCGATGCAACAATAGTACTGAGACACTGGAAAAGACATGGAAGGTAAGATCTTCTCTTTCAAGAATGAAAAAAAATTTATGGAGGATGTCCATTTACCTTATTGTAAACAAGGAATTTCTGAAATAACGGGATGTATTTGACATAAGTGAATAAAGATAATCGCATCTTTAAGTGGCGTTCATTGTCTTGAGCAATAAACCTCAAACACCCCCCCCCCCCTCAATCAATCACCTACACACCCAAAGCTAGGTTTAAGTACATTTTTGGGACAGAAAGTGCTATAATGTACGCTCCCTGACACATCTATCACCAACTGTGTCAGACACAACTTACGACAGGGCTCTACCAAGCCCAGTTTCTAACGTCCTGAGAAAAAGAGACTTGGGGTTGGAGCGGGGAGAACAGAGAACAACCGTGCCTGTCGACCCTCATCTTAACTGACGAAGAGGCTGGCGGCCGTCTCTCCGAGTGCCGAGTATCCGTGGTCCTGGGAGGAGAAACAGTCGTCCGAGTGGACGAAATGCAGGGCGGTCTGGTTGTAGCTGAGCAGGGCCCGCTGTCTCTCGTTGGGGCCGTACTCCAGAGAATGAGGGTGGACCTGCTGGATGTGTCTCTTGATGGTACTGACTTTAAGAGTGGCTAACGTCGCCCCGCACACCATACAGATCAGCCCGTGACGTCGGCAGTCATAGTCCATCAGGAACTCCATCCGCCAGCGCACCTGGTAGTTCCGCCGCTGGTCCTTGCCCGGGTAGTGCCCATGGCGCCCCAGAGCGGCAGGTATGATGGCGACTCCCTCCTCCTTCTTCACAGTCTGGATGGTGGACATTTCGGTGGTCCGGTGGTTGTTGTTGTTGTTGTCGGGAGCTGCCTTTTCACCCATCTCTCCTGCCACATGGAGACTGATGATGTCACTGGGGTCCACTTCTGTCAGGGGGGGGGTGGGGGGGGCAAAAATCACTTAGTATTTTATTTTCTCTGAGAATAACTACAGTCTATGACATTGTTTGAAACTTGGAAGTTTTACCTTCCTGCATGGCCAGGTGGTCTTCCGTGGGAGCCTCTTTGGTCCAGGCCTCGGCCATGGCCTCCCTCTCCTCCCGGGCCAGGCTGGTGGTCTCAGGGTGGCACTCATGAATGTGGCGGCGGAAGCTGCTCACCTTGGCCACGGGCAGGGCCTGGGAGCACACCATGCAAAAGGTGCCACGGCCCTGAGGCCCATAGGCCACCAGGTAGTCCAGGCGCAGGCGCCAGGGGAATCCCCCACGGAGACGCCTCTTCCTGGGCTGGCGGAGAGGGCGAGGGGGTATGGGGATGGTCACCTCTGGAGCTCCAACACCACCTCCATCACTGCTAGCAACCATGTCCTGTATCTGGGATAATGCCTCATTGTTGTCAGAGCCGATCTGGATGGTCTCCAGGTCATCCGGGAAGAAGTCCACCCCAGCCTCTCTCTCGTCTTTGGTGTTGGGCTCCGATTTGATGAAGTCGTTCAGAGGGTCGGATTCTGAAATGGGGCATGGGTTGGGGGTGGGGAGAGAGTATAGGAGTGACTGAAGACATCTTTAAGGAATAACAGAATATTATACAACAAAAGCTTTTTAATTCGGTGCTGAAAAGATTCAACTTAACTATTTCTGAAAAGACACGAGAGCCACAATGACAGAATACCTCTTTCCCTGTACTGTTATACTCAACTACGCCCTCCTCCCCTGTCTCACCATGCGTCTGAGCCCAGGTCTGCAGGATGCAGTGCTTCTCCTCCGAGCTGTAGACCAGCGACTGGGGGTGGATGTCCAGCACGTGGCTCTTGATGTGGTCAAGGTGGAGCGAGGGCAGTGGGTGGCCGCAGACCATGCACACCAGCCTGCCCGCCTCCGCCTGGTACTCCATGAGGAACTCCTGTCGGAACCAGGCGTGGAGCGAGTCGTTCAGGTAGCGCTCCAGGGTCTGGGCCGAGGGCCCGGGGAGCTCCTCCTGCTGCGGGAGGGGGGCCGATGGAGGGGGAGACGGGGTGGGGGACCGGGGCTGGAGTTTGGGGGTCACCATACCATCAGGTTTTCCTGTGGGAAGAGATGGAGAGGGGAAATGCAATTGAAATGTATGTTAATGTGAATCAAGAAATAGGCCACCAGGGAACTGTCACATAATCATGTCATATGCATCCATCTATGAATATAATTCCGGTCGAGATCAGCGGCCTTTCTTCTTTCTAAGCCACGGCACAAAGAAATCACCCTCTTACGTTACTGTAAAACTGGATATTGGCAGCATGGGCATGACTGTATAACATACACACTTCTTATCAGACATGCTCATACCGCCACCAAGTGCAAAATCTTAAACTCAATAATACTCTTGTCATAAAACTAGGCCAATGTCATTTCTGTCCATCCCCCCAGTCTCCAGAAACCCCAACTCACCGGTGGAGCGGCGTGCGCAGTCCAGCAGCTCCTCCTCTTGACCCTGTGAGACGGCGACCACCCCTCCGGCCGGACAGTACAGCCTCTGGCCCCCCTCCAGACTCAGGTGGCTCTCCCAGCCCGAGCGAATCACCTCCTTGTCGGACACGCTCCACAGCAGGGAATCCGGGTGCTTCTGTCGAATATGCCTCTTGATGGTGCTGAGTTTGAGCGTGGCCAGCGAGCTCCCGCACACCATGCAGATCATGCCGTGGCGACGGGGGTCAAAGTCCATCAGGAACTCGCTGCGCCAGTACTCGTGGTAGTAGCGCCGGTGGTCCCGGCCCGGGATGCGGCTGAAGCCGGGACGGGAGGCTCGTTGGACCCTCTCCTTGCTCCCCGAGGGGCCCGGAACGGGGGACAGGAGAAAGGGGGAGTCGGGACCCTCTGTGACACTCCAGTAGCTGGTACCCGGGGAGCAGAGTGGGGTAACCATCTCCTCATCACCCTCATCATCCACGTGGCCATTGGTCAGACCGTCTTCCTCTAGGAGAGAGAGAGGGAGCGTTAGGAGATGCACTTACAGTAGGTTATTCCTGGAAACAATTATATAATGAAACTGCACATTTCAAAGCTTTATAGCCTACAAATCAAGGCCTGGCACATACTCTGCCTGACATTACAAATACTAATTCCGCTAGAAATACGATGACACAATGGGGATTCATAATAAAAGCGTTAATCTGTGAATAATATTACGCACAGCACCACAGCCATCATAGAGGGGGAAGCGACTCCATTTAGCCGCCGCTGGTTTCCGCTGGGTGGCGACTGTGCATCACAGCAAGCAGCCAGCATGCTATTTTGCCTTTGTTTATAGTGGAGCCACTGAGACAAGGGGGCATGCTGCTAGATGGCATTGTCCGTCACACGGATTAACTGTGACTAAGGGTGGTGGGTGGACGAGGGGTCGGGTCTCCATACTCTCGAAACAAAAACCTCACAATATTTACCTCCTGAACAGTGTCCCAAGTCACTCGGCTCTTGCGTTGCTTCTTCCTCTCCGCTTATTATTAATGAGAGAGAATCTGTCTGCTCAGCACACGGGAGGACCACGGGCTCGCTCTCCCCCGTTTCTTTCTCTTCCATTACTCTGCAACGTTACACTATTTACGATTGCCTGCAAATCGCCTTTATAAACCAGGGAGGCACGGTATTTTTGGAGAATCATTCGGCACGCGTTTTGTAAGCTATCTAGAACACGTACGTACCCATCGCTTTTTGGGTGCCCCCGTGCTGTCTTTATAATGTGCCACTCGTCCCCCCACGCACTCAGCTCTGGAGCCAAGTTAACTTTTCATATATCAGCTCGACATTTGGTCGTTTTTAATCCCTTCTTCGAGTCTGCGGGTGTGAGTCTCTCTTGTATATGGTAAGCTATAGCGGCCTCCTGTATTTATTTTAAGGCTCTGCTTGTCTTCGGGGTAGGGAGCCGAGCTTGGGGCCCCTGGGGCTCCTTAGGGGGCTCCTGGGTAAATTTAAAGAGACAGTAGCGGCATTCACGCAGCGACACGCAGACCTGGGCCCAGATCAATGACATACAGTGTTTATAGAAAGTCTACACCCCCCTTGGATATCTTCACATTTTATTGTGTTACAAAGTGTGATTAAAATTGATTTAATAGTCATTTTTTGGTCAAAGATCTACACAAAATACTATGTCAAAGTGGAAGATGTATTTTTATGTTGATTAATGAAAAATAAAACACTAATATACCTTGATAATGATTACATATTCACACCCTGAGTCCATACATGTTTGAAACATATTTGGCAACGATTACAGCTGTGAGTCTTCATAAGAGCTTTGCACACTTGTATTGTACAATATTTTCTCATTCTTTTCAAAATTCTTCAAGCTCTGTCAAGGTGTTGGGGATCATGGCTAGACAGCAATTTTCAAGTCTTGCCATAGTTTTTCAAGCAGATTTAAGTTAAACTACAACTTGGCCACTCAATAACATTCACTGTATTCTTGGTAAGCAACTCCAGTGTAGATTTGGCCTTGTGTTGTAGGTTATTGTCCTGCTGAAAGGTGAATTCCTCTCCCAGTGTCTGGTGTGAATCAGACTGAAGCAGGTTTTCCTCTAGGATAACGGCCTATGCTTAGCCCCATCCCATTTCTTTTCATCCTGAAAAACTCCCCAGTCTTTACCGATGTCAAGCATACCCATAACATGATGCAGCCACTACCACGCTTGAAAATAAGGATGTGTTGTGTTGGATTTGCCCCAAACATAAGGCTTTGCATTTAGGCCAGAAAGTGTATTCCTTTACTGTGTTGTTTGCAGTATTACTTTAGTGCCTTGTTGCATACATATGCATGTTTTATAATATTTGTATTCTTTTTATTCATCGTTACCCATCTACCAATCACTGCCCTTCTGAATCTGTGCTTGAAATGCAATAGTTGACTGAGGGACCTTACAGATGTTGTATGTATGGGGGACAGAGGAAGAAGTAGTCATTCACAAATCATGTCAACCCCTATTATTTCCATATACACTGAACAAAAATATAAACACTACATGCTACAAATTCAAAGATTTTACTGAGTTACATAAGGAAATCCATCAATTGAAATAAATTCATTAGGCCTTAATCAATGGATTTCACATGACTGGGAATACAGATATGCATCTGTTGGTCACAGATACCTTAAAAAAAGGTAGGGACATGGATCAGAAAACCAGTCAGTATCTGGTGTGACCACCATTTTCCTCATGCAGCGAGACACATCTCCAACACATAGAGTTAATCAGGCTGTTGATTGTGGCCTGTGGAATGTTGTGTCACTCCTCTTCAATGGTTGTGCGAAGTTGCTGGATATTGACGGCAACTAGAACACATTGTCGTTCACGTCGATCCAGAGCATCCCAAACATGCTCAATGGATGACATGTCTGGTGAATATTTGCACTACATTTTGCACTCTGTATATAGATTTTCTATTGTGTTTTTGACTATGTTTGTTTACTGTGTAACTCTGTGTTGTTGTTTTTGTCGCACTGCTTTGCTTTGTCTTGGCCAGGTCGCAGTTGCAAATGAGAACTTGTTCTCAACTGACCTACCTGGTTAAATAAAGGTGAAATAAAAAAATAAAAAGTATGCAGGCCATGGAAGAACTGGGACATTTACAGCTTCCTGGAATTGTGTACAGATCCTTGCGGCATGGGGCCGTGCATTATCATGCTGAAACATGAGGTGATGGCGGTGGATGAATGGCACGACAATGGGCATCAGGATCTCGTCACGGTATCTCTGTGCATTCAAATTGCAATCGATAAAATGCAATTGTGTTCGTTGTCCGTAGCTTATGCCTGCCCATACCATAACCCCACTGCCACCATGGGGCATTCTGTTCACAATGTTGACATCAGCAAACACGACGCCATACAAGCTGTCTGCCATCTGCCCGGTACAGTTGAAACCGAAATGAATCTGTGAAGAGCACACTTCTCCAGTGTGCCAGTGGCCATCGAAGGTGATCATTTGCCCACTGAAGTTGGTTATGACGCAGAACTGCAGTCAGGTCAAGACCCTGGTGAGGATGACGAGCACGCAGATGAGCTTCCCTGAGACGGTTTCTGACAGTTTGTGCAGAAACTCTTCGGTTGTGCAAACACACAGTTTCATCAGCTTTCCGTGTTGCTGGTCTCAGACGATCCCGCAGGTGAAGAAGCCAGATGTGGAGGTCCTGGGCTGGCATGGTTACACATGGTCTGCGGTTGTGAGGCATTCCAAATTCTCTAAAACAACGTTGGAGGCATCTTATGGTATAACATTGTTTTAACATTCGATTCTCTGGCAACAGCTCTGGTGGACATTCCTGCAGTCAGCATGCCAATTGCACGCTCCCTCAAAACTTGAGACATCTGTGGCATTGTGTTGTGTGACACAACTGCACATTTTAGAGTGGCCTTTCAATGTCCCCAGCACAAGGTGCACATGTGTAATGATCATGCTGTTTAATCAGCTTATTGATAGGCCACACCTGTCAGGTGGATGGATTATCTTGGCGAAGGAGAAATACTCACTTACAGGGATGTAAACAAATTTGTGCACAAACTTTGAGAGAAATATGCTTTTTGTAAGTATAAACAATTTCTGGGATCTTTTATTTCAGCTCAGGAAACATCGGACCAACACTTTACATGTTGCACTATGTTTGTTCCGTGTAACTTATGTGATTCGTTAAGACAAATGTTACTTTAAGAACTCATTTAGGCTTGCCTAAATAATGGGGGTGAATACGTTACAGCCTTATTCTAAAATGTCTTTAAAAGAAAATGTATTCATCAATCTACACACAATACCACATAATGACAAAGCAAAAATAGTTTTTTTAGAAATTATTACAAATAAAAAAGGGGAATATCACATTTACATGTGGTCCTGAGCACTCTGGAGGAGGTTTTCATCAAGGATCTCTCTGTACTTTGCTCTGTTCATCTTTGCCTCGATCCTGACTAGTCTCCCAGTCCCTGCCACTGAAAAACATGGAAAAAGTGGTATGCATGCCAGCAAAGCCACTACACAACACTAAACAATACATTAATTGCACTATAACGGTGACAAACGGTGCCCACAAACTGTTATGGTCTCATAAAGCTGTCCCAACAGCAGAGTCCCAACACCTTACCACTGCTACACCTGGCTATCAGCGGAGCCTTGTTTGGCAGCGAAACAGTTCATTCAGCCTCATTTACTGCCTTTTAAAAAAACATAGCTGATATGGCTTACTTGCTTAAACAAGTGTGGTTTCTACTGACAATTTAGATGTACAAACTATAGCATAAGGGGAGAACGAGCGGATAAGAGGCAATCCGTAATTTGGATTAAGACGTTAATGAGCGAGCTAGGACGGACATAGTTAATATAACCGGGAGTCGATTAAGGCAGCCCACCGCACCACACAACGCTCCGTATTCTCCGCTGGCTTGCCCCACCACCACAGAAAGCCATGAGCGAGGCTGAAACACCTGCATGTTGGAGCTGCCTTACTCAAGAAAACAAAAAAGAGACAATTTTGTATGCAGCTTTATTAACTCAATAATTTATATATATATGTTTATTTTTTTACATTGTTTGCAAACTGATATGTGACACGTATTCATGCCAAAATAACATGCAAAACAGGTGTGTATGTGTGCCATTCAGAGGGTGGATGGGCAAGACAAAATATGTAATTGCCTTTGAACGGGGTATGGTAGTAGGGGCCAGGCGCACCGGTTTGTGTGTCAAGGTTGTGATGGGTTTTTCACTCTCAACAGTTTCCTGTGTCTATCAAGAATGGTCCACCACCCAAAGGACATCCAGCCAACTTGACACAACTGTGGGAAGCATTGGAGTCAACATGGGCCAGCATCCCTGTGGAACGCTTTCGACACCTTGTAGACTCCATGACCTGCTGAATTTAGGTGTTCCTAATGTTTTGCAAAATTGGTGTATATTAAATTACAAATTATTTAATTGATTGGGTGCTAATGGATTAACTGATTGATTGGGTGCAGTCCCAGTTTTACATATCAACAACATTTTCAGCATGGTCAAAAAAATCTATAATCAATAGCCTAGAATAAAATGTTATGAAATATGTGGCATCGTGGATATGGGTATGGACTTTTTTTTTTTAAAGGCTCAATTTCATTGTCCATCTATTTCAAATACATGCTGCAGTCCAGATAAACAAACTAATGTCCCTGTTTTGGTAGTATTGCTTTAAGAGGCATGTATCTGTCCACGCGACGCAGTTTACACACAAGCAGTAAGGTCCCACATCCTGGTACTTTCCACCGTTGTCAAGGCAGCGATAGAGAGAAAGGCTGGCTCGCGGAAAAGTATCTGCAGTGTCCTGACAGTATATCTGTCCAAACGTTCACAAACTGTCCCGGAAAGTTAGGTGTAACTACCAGGTAATGCATATGCATGTTTTTTTCACACGTTTCCAAACATCCTGCTCTTTCACCGCTGGCTTGGTTTTATGCTTTTCGATTCATTTAGACAAGGAACACACACGCAGACAGGCGCCAGTCCGTGTGGACAGGGAAGGAGGAAGAGATTTGTCCATTGTACGCTGGTAGAGACAGCGCTGGGAGAGGCATGAATATCACCAAATGTGTCCTTTATTCCGGGCTCTTTTCTTTGGAATTTGTGGCGATACTTGGACACTCGTCAGCACACTACGTTTGGTATTCCTATGATAATAAATAAATCATGAAAAACGACACACGACAGACATAATTTGTGATAGACGAGGGACATGATTTAAAGAGACAGTGCATTTCTTTCCTCTTCCTGGTTGTAGTGTAAGCTGCTAGGAACACAGCCTGCATTTTGGAAGCGTTTCAGATTTCATATGCCAATGATCATGTTGTCTTCGAAGAAAATGTGTGTTTTGCAACACTGTATCCTATAGGTTACATGTAGGCTACACTGAAAACCTGTCCTATAGTAGAACAAATGAATGAAAATGTCCAGAGATCCCTCAGAGCTGTTAGCAAGCTCTGTCAAGTTGGTTGTTGATCATTTCTAGTCTTGCCATATATTTTTAAGCCAAAATTGTAACTAGGTCACTCGAGAACATTCAATGTTGACTTGATAAGCAAATCCAGGGTATATTTGGCCTTGTGTTTTAGGTTATTGTCCTGCTGAAAGGTGAATTTGTCTCCCAGTGTCTGTTGGAACGCCGACTGAACCAGGTTTTCCTCTAGGATTTTGCCTGTGCTTAGATCTATTATGTTTCTTTTTATCATTAAAAACTCCCTAGTTCTTGCCGATGAGAAGCATACCCATAACATGATGCAGCCACTGCCATGCTTGAACATATGAAGAGTGGTACTCAGTGATGTGTTGGATTTGCCCCAAACAAAACGCTTTTCTATTCAGGAGATAAAGTAAATTTCTTTGACCCACTGTTTGCAGTCTTGAAAACAGAATGCATGTTTTGTAATATTTTTATACTGTACAGGATTCCTTTTCACTGTTATTTAGGTTAGTATTGTGGAGTAACTACAATATTGTTGATCCATCCTCAGTTTTCTCCAATCACAGCCATTAAACTCTGTAAAGGTTTTAAAGTCACCATTGGCCTCATGGTGAAATCCCTGAGTGGTTTCCTTCCTCTCCGGAAACTGAGTTAGGATGGACGCTTGTATCTTTGTAGTGACTGGGTGTATTGATACACCATCCAAAACCTCCCTGGTCTTTGTGGTTGAATTTGTGTTTGAAATTCGCTGCTCGACTGAGGGACCCCTTACAGATAATTGTATGTGCGGGGTAGAGATTATGTAGTCATTCAGAAAATGTTAAACACTATTATCGCACACAGGGTGAGTCCATGCAACTTATTAAGTGACTTGTTAAGTACATTTCTACTCCTGAAGTTATTTAGTCTTGCAATAACAAAGAGGTTGAATATTTACTGGCTCTAGACATTTCAGCTTTTCACTTTTAATTAATTTGTAAAAACATAATTCCACTTTGACTTTATGGGGTATTGTGTGTAGGCCAGTGACGCAAAATCTTAAACGATTCTATTTTAAATCAAAGCTATAACAAGTCAATGGGTGTTAATACTTTCTGGTGGCTTGAAGAAGTACCTTTTCATTATTTGCTTTATCAACTACCAACAAACTATTGAAAGAAGTGATAAGTCAGTAAACAATCCAATCTCAAGCCCTATTATGATCAATATCTGAATGTGAACTTCAGTTGTTTATTCACGTGTTGTTTATTTTCATACTTTTAGGACTTTACCATCTGCCGTCTGTTAATGTCAAGATGTGGCGGGTGACCACCAGAGATGGGAGACGGACATAACAAGACCTATAGGATGTTACACAATAGCTAAAGGCTGATGATATCCATATCTGGAGAACAGTGAAATAAAAAGAGTAGGATGAGCGAGGAGTCCGCAGCCAGCACAGTTTGGTGAAGAGTAGGAACGGTGACCAAGCAGCGACACGACCATCATGCCAACCACCCAGGGAACTGGAGGGGCTGGAAGCTCACGGGTTCAGCGCTACCGTCCGGCCTCAGAGTTTGACGACGCCACCCTCGCCCAGAAGAGAGAGTACTGGAGGACCAAGAAACGAGAGCAGAGGGCTAAGCTGTCAGAGGTCAAGAGGGAGAGGTCGAAAGCAAAAAACGGAGGGAGTAAATCCTTGGGCAGCAATGCAGTCCATAAAACCCTAACCTCAATGGAGTTGAATTCCGGTGCCTCTTGTTCAATAGCAGGGTCTGCCCCCCCTTTGTTGAATAGTGATGGTTCCTACCAAACTAACTTATTAAAGGGAAAGGGTTCTGCTGACTCCCATAATCAGAACTATAGTGTTGGGGAAGGAGACCAAAACTATTCCTCCGCAAATCAAAAGGAGAGTTGGTTCCAGAGGATAAAACTCAACAAAGTCTTGCCTCAGTTCCCAACATCCAGTGCAGGCCCAGGAAAAGGTGCAATGGTTTGCAAGATGGCGGTGAAAGGTTCTCCAACAGGGGGCGCTGTGATAGGAGCAGTTACCTCAGGCAAACCCAATGGAGTGCTTCTCAACAGTGGCTCCTTTGTGCCTCCGGTAAGAGTGGCGGTGAGAGCCTCAGGCTCTGCCCCTCGCCAACCACAGAGTGGAATGACTATTCTCAATGGCAGCTCTCCTGTAGTGTCATCTCAGCAGCATCTGGCCACCCAGAGTGTATCAAGGCCTGATGCAATTACAAAGACGCAAGTTACAGTGTCTGTTCAGCCTATACCTCCAACTACTAACATTACCACAGGGATGACCATCGTGACCGCTCAGTCTGCCCCAGTGCCCGTTCACAAACCAGGGGTTAGGCCTAGAGGAATGAAAGTAACACCGCTAGGTGGGAAAAAGAGTGCATTGGTCGCAGCCCAGGGAGTTAGAAGCATCAACGACACACCAGCTACACTGGAGACTGAGGAGGAGCGAGCCGCCAAGCGCAGAGAGAATTGGCGCGTCAAGAAAAGAGAACAGCGTGCGAAGCAAGCAACTAGGTTAACGAAGGCCAGCAAAAGAATCACAAACATGGAGATATCGTTTCAGAAAGCAGAACTGTTATCAAACGTGGACGTTGAACGTCCCTGGTCTGCTATGAGTGGACAGGGCCAGAGGCAGTCTGTTAGTAGGGTCAGTGCCCCGTTCATCTCAGCCGGACGCCTGCTGAAGAACGCCAGAGCAGTGGCTAGCATTGCTGTCAAAAGGGAGTCTGACGATTCAATCCTGGCTAAGATAACCGCAGTCAACACTAAACAACAGACCGTTCAGCTAAGAGTAGAGAATCTGCAGGAGGCTAAAGCAACAATACAGACTGGTATTGCATCTAATATCATTGGTTATAAACCAGCAGGGGAACCAAGCAGAAGGCTCCCTGGTCCAGTGCAGTTTGCCAACATTACCCGAGGGATGGTCCGTTGTAGGACTCCAAGACAGAGGTTCATTGAAAGCCAAAGGAATTTCCTGGGTCAGAGAAACATGAGGAAGTCCCCTTGTCATGCCAAATCCTTCACAAACCACAACGCACCACGAGATGACCCAACGGAGACCCCCGAGCAGAGGGCGGCCCGGAAGCGTGAATACTGGCGTGTCAAGAAACGGGAGCAGCGAGCCAAGCTATCAGGCGAAGTCCGAGCTAAGATGAAGGAGAGGGATGCTCTGATGCAAAGAGTCAAGCGGTACCAGAGCATACTGGAGGATATGAGGAAGGCCAGAGCGGCGGGCTGCAACACACTGCCACAACCAACAGAAAATAGGCCTACTCACACCAGCGCCTCAGAGACCATTGGAGGGTTCATCATGGAGGATGGTACATTGACCAATAACATTCCTCAAATTGATCTCACTACAGAAGCAAAAGAGACTGAAATTGGTAGCAGTAGTAGGATGCCTGTTAATAATTCATTTACCAACTCTAACACACACCACCAGCATCAACTGCTTCCCAAACCTACTGGTGATACCTCTAGTAATGTGGTGTTAAGTCATCAAACACAGGACAACCCACCACCTTCTCAAATCCGCTCTGCTCAGTTTAAAGTCTCCTGTCCTCCCGTCGGCCTGTCAATCATGACGCCTCCCAGGTTGGTTTCAATCAGACCAAGGACTGAATTTTGCAGCACACCGAAAAACCTCCTGAATTCACACACAGTCTTCCATCCTCAGAGTCATATCACCCTCACACACCCTCAAAACATCCAAAACACCTTTCCTGGTGTGCATACAGCGATGCCAAAGCCGGCTAGCTGTGTCATGCAGATGGCTGTCAAAGCTTCTACAGCATCAGCCGTGCTTAACTTGGACCCAAAGCTAACAGAGGAGGAAAGTATGGCTAAGAAGAGGGAGTACTGGAGGGTAAAGAAACGAGAGCAGAGGGCAGCCCGCGCCATCCGCCTAAGGCAAGGAGTTCAAGCCAGGGGAAACGCTGCCTTACAGATGAGGCGGAACCAAAGGTTAGCACGATTAGCCACAGTCGATCCCAATGTCAACACCTCTGTCAACCACACAATCACTATCAAGCCTCTCTCAAACACCAGTATGTCCACGCCTCCACAGGGAAACCAAATAAAACAAGAGGGAGAAATAATCTCAACAGACACTCCATGTCCTCCACTGGAACAACCCCTCTGTGTTGATGTCAAACCGTCCCGGTCTACACCACATCGAGAGCCACCAGACCCAGCCTTGAGTGCTGACAGCCAGGCCACCACTCTCCTGGCAGTGGCCTCTATGAAGAAGCTCCTGGAGGAATCCCTCAGCACTGTGGCTGACTGTAAAACGGAGCAGCTGCCGTGTAAAAGTGAACCCCAGGCTTGTTCCTACGAGGAGAATGCCGTCCAGATTGAGGTCAAGCCAAATCTACCTCTGCTCACCCTGGGAGATGAGGAGAAGGCCTCCATATCTGGTGATCTATCGTTGGAGGTCAAAGGGTGGCAAGTTGATGCTGACGCCCCGCCACCATGTCAGGTGACCATTCGTCCACTGAGTCCTTATCCTAAGGACTCTCGTTTATCCAGTCCTTGCACTAAAAGCCTATCTTTCTCAGCTCCCCCTCTCACTCTGTCCGAACACCCCTCTCACACACCCACAAACTCCTGCTCCCACAAGGCAGCCTCCGGAGGACCACTCCTCCCTCTCCCTCGTAGAGCCCAGAGGTTGCGTGCCAAAAAAGCTGGTCACCACCACTGCTGCTCCCCAGAACCTCCGAAGCTACACCACCAGCCTCCGCAACAACAACAACCACCTTGCCAACTTCAAAACCAACAAGAGTGTCAAAAACAACCTCAACAACAGCTGCAGCGTCAGCAACATCACCACGCCGCAGAGGTGACAGACCATAATGTGACTCTGCAGAAGAAGAGGGAGTACTGGAGGATGATGAAGAGGCAGCAGAGAGCCAGGAAGGCCAGGCAGGGAGGAGGGGGGCTGAGGCAGGGGGACTACAGCAGACGACTGGCCCTCAAAGCAGCACAGGTGGGTGGATATCATTTGTAATCCATGCTATTAGATTTCTTCATCAGTGCAGATTTCATGATTCACAATGGTAGGCAAATACCTATTATTTCAATAACATTTTAGATAAAAGTATATTTTGTTGTTATGTCAATTGAAATGTGGAACTGATATGCCTTTTGCAATGCAATACTGTACACAAGGCCACTGCACAGTCTAACTGAAATACCATGAAGCTCTCTCTGGCATTTGACACGAGCAACGAAAATAGAGGGAGAGGGGGAGGAGGTATATGGATTCTGAGAACTGGACAAACATAAACAACCATAAACAAGTCAATGTTTGTAAATATAAACAAATATATCAAATAACCCTGGTTATAAATGATATATTGTGACATAAAACTAATATAAAGCTATGCATCCATTGTGTTGCCCTTTTTAGGCTCCGAATCTCCATATTGTCAAGACAAGAGACGGGAGCTTCAGTCTACAAGCCGCACCATTGCTCAAACCACAGCCCTCCCCCCTTCTCCAGCCTATATCTCCCCCTGCCTCTGGACCTCAGGCAAGCCTCAGCATGGTCACCAATATCCCTACACTTCTGGTTGTGAGCCCCACCACCTCTAACATGGGACAGCCATCTGATACACTACAGCTCAAACCTCCGGTCAACTGTACCAGTATTTCCAATTCATCCATTGGCCACACAGGGTCCCCCCAGACATCTCATAGCTTCAGTACCACGTTTCTCCCTGCAGGAGGCGGTGTCACTGTCCCTCCATTGGGTGAGGGGAAGGAAGGCGGGCTGCTATTGGTGGAGAGCCAACAGGAAGTGGCCCCAGGGTCCAGCCCTGACTCACCACGCGTTAGAAAATGGCGACTGCAAGTGCAAGAAAGCTCAGATGCTTACAACTCAACCATTGCTACTCTCACCCCTCCGCCCAACCCTCTGACAAGCATCAAGCTCTCACCCATTCATCCTCCCAGTCAAACGTCCACATTCACACCAACACAGACTCCTTTCAAATGTCAAGATGCTCAGATTCCTCAAAGTGGGAATGTACAAAATGTACAATTGCCTACAATGCAGGGGCTCACCAAAAGCCCCATCTACATAAGCTCCATGGGTCCGCCCAAGCCAGTGCCGGGTGAGTCGGAAGAGGAGACTCTGAGGAAGAAGAGGGAGTACTGGAGGGTGAAGAAGAAGGAACAGAGAGCCAGGAAGGCCATGAGGGACAGGGAGCTGACTGAGAAGAGGGCTTCGGTCAACTGGAGGACCATCCTCCCCAGCAGTCAACCTCAACACCTGCTGCAGAGGCTGGATACACAGGTAATTTTTACAACGGTGAATGTTTCAAAGAAAACACCATATAACATTGTAAGTCAGAACTATATGGTAAATCATGCATTGATACCTAGGGGTGAAGATTCAGCCTTGGGTAACTTTCGTTCCACTTGGTCAGTTAATTTCAACTAGGGCTGACCTTGGCTCTTTATATTTTTCTCAACCAAAGGAACAGGATCCTGACCAGTGGGTCAACAGCTCTGAACTACATCTAAGGTGAGAGATTAGTTTTCAGGATCTCGCGGACGTATCTCTTATCTCAATGTGTATGTTAGTAGTAACCATTACTGTGATGTATTTTGTTTTCCATAGTACTTCCACAGAGACAGACATGGGCTACTTTCCTGACCCAAGCCATACGGAACCTTTAGAAGGTAATACATTTGAAACGTATAGATCCCTCAAACCCTAGGTCCACTGCATTTTTTTCATTGTTACCTTCTAATCAGGGACTGCTTTAGACCTGGGACACCAGGGGGGTGCAATTAATTATCAGGTAGAACAGAAAACCAGCAGGCTCCGGCCCTCGTAGGGTAAGAGTTGAATACCCGTTATAAATCTATTAGGCCTAAATCTAGCTATAACTCTAGGCGTTTCTTAGAGTAACCTTGTTGTCTTAGTAGAAAATGTGGCAAACTAGCCCAAATATTTATATATATATATTTTGAACCCTTGGCTAGTAGAATGTTTTCATGGGCTACTGTGACTGGCTAATACCCAAAATTCTATAGTTCCATGCCTTACAACAGGGGTTCCGCCATTTTTATTTTTTAGTTGTAATAGTAGAATGCACAATTCGAAATTGGGTAGTGCATCATCTTGTCATGTCAGTCATTGCATACTTTAGAGAGCTATGTTCCTCAATGCTAGAAAGGGGCCTGAGTGAAAAAGTTTTGGAACCTATGTCTTACAATACCACTCTCTGTCCCCCAGAGGAATCAGAGCTCCTTTTCCCAGACGATGATCATGACACCAACTACAACGGCCCCATCTCAGATGCTGTGTGGAGGAACTGCTACCTCATGGACTACGACCCCCTGAACCAGCTGCTGGTATGCATGGTGTGCGGGGAGCTCCAGTACTCCCACAGCCTGGAGGGGGTGATGGCCCACATCGAGGAGGCCCACCCGGACACCCTGAGCCTGGTGCCCCCGGAGCGCCGGCACATCCTGGAGGCTTGGGACGCGCAGGTGTCCAAGAGAGAACTTTTCTTCACCAGCCAGCTGCAGCAGCACAGCGGGTCGATGGGAGGTAATATATTAGATGGCCCAGAGTTCTTCCTGGTAAAGAAAGGCTCCGGTCCCTGGCAGTGGGGACATTTCGGATTGAGGGTTTCTGACATATCTATGCACATTTTGTTTCAGGGGACAGTGCCAACCTCCCAGCAGAAGTAGAAGTAATGGTTGATACAGAGGACTCATCATACCTGAAGAACAGCAAGAGCTACAAAACCACAAAAAGACTCTGAGCGCTAAGGTGAGCATTTTAGCCTTCTTAACAGTACACTGAACAGACACCATCCGTGTCTAAATATCACAATGTTTACCACAGCTCTGTGTACCAAGGATGGTATTCCTATCTGTCTGTAAGAACACATTTTTACTAAACATATCTGACATTGCGCATATTTTTTTGACAAACTCCTACTTATCTCGATTTACAGAAAGCACAAATGGCTAAATATAAAATAAAATAAAAACATTGTCAGAAGTGATAGAGGAAAATAAAATGTTACTTCTGGTTTCTTTAATATCTTTTTTTAAAAAATGTTTTACAGAGAAGTTCACCTCTAAACTTGAACTGCATACTTGTACAGAGGAGATTTGAACCACAAGAGACAAGCTTTACCTCATTATCTTTGGGATACATACACATTCGGTGTTTTTGAAAGCACCGTTTTGTAGTGATTGTCATTCTCTACTACTAAACCAAGTCTTCTATGCCCCAAGCAAACAGTTGATATTCATGATGTCATAGTGCTTTTTGAAACGTACTAAAGCAGACAGGAGTTCTCCTAGTCAACTGTAATGGGTTAACGTCCCCGTTTTATGAGTCCATGACAAACAGGTCAGTTATGTTCTTCAATCTGAATGAATGACATGTCCTTGGTCTTACTCCTTAATGTATCAGGATCGATATGATGCAAGTTAAGGGCAGTTAGCGGAGCTGTAAACTTGAGACTTGAGACCTTTGAAATATTCTACGGGTGATGGTTGACATTCGTATGTGTACATACATTTTATAATTTCATTTTATTTATTTTTTGCACAATTCCTATCAGTTTTGTTATTCAGATCCAAATAATCAGATCCAAGGGATGTCCTTACATGGGGGTATTTTAAATATGCCCTAAAAAGTTTTCATTATTTCGGGTTTCACTTTAAAACGAAGAACAACTTATGAAGCAGGGTTCTCCAACTGGCGGTTTGATTTGCCCCCAAAAAATATATTTGTATTTTTATTGTTGGACATAAGACTTAAAAACACCAGGAAATCAGCTTGGAGATTTTAATTTTGGAAATCTCTTCCTAAGTATTCCCACAAAGAAGAGAAATGTATGCGATCCTATACAAATATAAACAAGCTTCACAAGTCATCTGTAAGCGTATGTCATACTCTATAAATGGTGTACCAACAGTGCGTTGTCACATTTGGCAATTCACCCTACAATGGGAATCGTTACCATTTGTAGAGTATGACATACGCTTATAGATGATTTGTGAAGCATTTATTTAGAGCTTATGAAGCCTTTGCGTATGCTATGTAAGTTGCACTTCGTTCAAAGTGGGACCGATTTATTTTTCCTAGCCGTTAACGCACCATGCTTTATACTGACTCTTCAAAATACTGACATGTTCTTTTTAAAACAGTTTTTGTAAAACGTTCTGGAATGTAAAAGAATACTTCCTTTTTGGAACATTTTAAGTTTTTGTAATGGTGATTTGACACATGTATGCCTACACTGTAAATACAACATTTGCTTAAAGGGTTGGTTAAATGTCAATACCCTTAATGTATTATTTGATTGCCTATGAAAATAAGCCTATCCCTTTATGATTAGTGTTACTTACAGTATATTGCTTGTCTATACATACATTACTGTGTACATTAACTATTTTTTTCAATGTATTTATTTGTTCTGAACAATCAGTCAGTGACACATGACTATTTAATCTGTATTTAATATATTTGATTAAACAATCAACTATCAACATTTGTTTTCTCCAAATGTACTTCTAACAACAAAAAATATGATCCAATGGTCTGCTGCTTGGATGTGGAGTGTTGGACATTTATATAATTCCTATATGTGTCAGAAATCGTGTGGAAGAGATTTTCATTTGCAGTGTTTTTGGTTTACCAATATGCTGAAAATAATGTCCGATAGAGCACAGTCCGTCTTAACGGACTGCATTAAACAGAATGTACTGTGATAGTTTCACAGCTGTACAGGGGACTCTGACCAAGCTGTACTATTTTACCTGTTGAGAATGTACCCCTTTCAATTGGTTCCTACCTTGTTTGTTTTAAAGGGAATGTTCAAATGCCTTTTTGGGTACTAATAAACCCTTTTGGTAACTTTTAAAGTGGTTCAATGATTTAATGTGAGGTATGTGTTATCAAGTAGGGTGGGCTGGGAGAGGCCTGTTGAACAAAAAAAAAAAAAAAACCTTGTCCGATACGTTACCATTCATCTTACATGCCATACAAAAGACAACAGCTATAGAAGTAAATAATTTATTGTTGCGTTGATTTGAGACTCTTGACACACAGTGCAAATTCAACGTTCCTTTAAGAGTCTTACCAAAGGCATTCTTACAGCAACATTAAATTAGTTGAGGGCATCAGGTTACATGCGTACATATCATCTACAGTATTTTTGCAATAGCTCACTTAAGCTTAGTTTCTTGAAAGATCATACACAAGTTGACTATTGGTGGGTACATTATAATTAGGTATTAAATCCACTAACTTAAAGACATCCTATTACCAAATTTCATGATGAGGGCCAGAAGTGACCTGACAAGGAACAACTCTTAGTTATGATAAATGCTATCTCTCCAGGTAATCTCTGGCAGTGAAATGGGCCGTATCACAGTCCTGTAGCTGTTCACTGCTTCACTCCCTGTCTACACGGATGCTCCTCTCCCACAACAATATCTGGCTCTACCTCAGTCTTTGTATCCACCCTGGGCTCTGTCTCCTCTTCACCCTCCTCCCTGTACCCGTGTCCTGGATCTGGGTATGCCACTCCCTGGAGCTCCCTTGGGCCAGCTTCCAGGCGGAACAGGGTAGGGACGCGGCCCAGGATGGGGTTGGTCTCCTGCAGGCCTGAGATCCATTGGTTCAGGGTGGCCTGATCCCCCTGGCTCGTCATACACATGGCGAACACCGGCCCTTCATCCACTGCAGAAAACAAGACGTATATCCTCCATCACTTACTGTGCCCAGCATCATTTATGTTAGTGAGATATCTAAAGCTTTGTTGAGTTGAGCTAATTAGTCCCTAGGTGTTCTATCTAACCGTCTTCCACGTTGAAGCTGTCATCGTCCCCCATGTCCCGGTCCAAGTCCAGGTCCAGCTGAAGAGGGTAGTCAAAACACCTCTCAGGGTCGTACGGCTCCTCCACCTGACAGGCAGAAAACAGGTACGGTAATAAATCAACTGTTACTCCTCAATAAAACAAAAACATTAAATAATACTATTGTAATAGTATGGAATAGATACTACTTAGGCAATATTCATACTCAAAATGACAACGTTGTAAATGCTGCCGTTTAAAATATATACGACTATTTACAAATGCACAGTGTTATCATCCCTTTGGCTTTGACAGAGTTGCACAGGGTCTCCCACCTTTTCCTCAGGGGGCAGTGGGTCAGCCCTGAGGATGTAGTAGTAGACACAGATCTTCCTCAGCCACAGGGGGAAGGGGCCCTCCACAAACACAGGCCTGTTGGGGTTATGTTTAGCCATCATCTCCATCTGGTCTGGGCTCTGGATCCCTAACACGGGTGGGGGAAATAGCAGAGGCAGGAATTAACGTTGAGAGAACAGACACAGCGTTTATCATACGTTTGCATCCTCGAATACAGAGGGTGTCACTTATTCCACGGAAGACCTAGTGTCTGCTGGTTTTTGGGGTTTTCCTTTCAATTAAGCTCTGGACAACCAGGTGAGGACAGGTCCTTACTAATCGGCGACCTTAATTCATAAAAGGAAACCAGCAGACACTGCCCTCCGTGGAATGAGTTTGGCACGTTCTTTAATACCATTGATAATCTATTAAATTGATCATTGTTGACCTAAATTTTTGCTGACCACAAGATACGAGCTATATCAACTGAAAACCCTGCAACTAAAGAGAATCGGAGAGAACCTTGATACGGATCAGAGTTTCTAATGTAAAAGCAGAGGGAACGAATTATCTACCTACGACGTGTGGGACGGTGATCTCCTCTCCTGACTCAGAGATGTCGATACAGGGCATCTGGTAGACTGTGACCTTGGCGTCTAGGTCATTGGCGATGCGGTTGAGACTGAGGCGGGCCAGATCTACAGGATCCTCAGGGAGCTGCAGGGGGACGGGGAAGGGGTTGGCGTGCTTGAACTTGGGGAACCAGTACATGATGCGCTGGTACTTCCTCATCGGGTGGCTCTTGTCCCCGAAGATCTGGACAATTAGGACCTTACTCTCGATGTTTGGCATGATACCTGATGACACAAGAAAATGTATGAATGACAAAAAGGGGTCTGTCAATAAAGATACACTAGCTACTTATTTTAATGGTTTGAGAGACACTGTTCTGAAAAACTGTTGGCCCAATCTCTCAATCACATGCTCCCACCCACCATAGTTCTCCATCTGTTCCAGCAGTTGCACTCCACACTCCTGCTGTCGGGGGTAGTGGTTGAACATGCGCTGGATAAAGTTCCTGGGAACAAACACCTCCTTGGGAAAGACATCCAACAGCTTGTTGTAGACTGTAAGGTCCCGTTCCACACCAAACTCTGGCATCTTCTTCAAGGCTGCGTATATGAATTCTACGTGACCCCGGCGCCGTATGTCCCTCTTACTGAAGACATCCACCACTCTGTTGAAGGTGGCCTTAGTCTTGGTCTCCCTGGCCACCCTCTCAAACAGGTCATCATGAGTGATCAGTGACTTGTCCTTTTTTATTCTGTCCTCATGCTCTTCGCCAGGGTCTGAGGGTACGGGCTGGCTTTTATAACATCCAGGGCTGCCATGGAAACGCCTGAGTGCCTGTTGATGAAGAGGAAGTACATTGACAAGTAGATACAAGCAGTCGACAAAATGCATAAAAGAGGAAGTCATCCTTACCCTACGGTTGAGGACAATGATCATCCATCATTATCAACTCACAACAAACTACCATGTTGATGTGATTTCCTGCAAACAATTATTTGTGTAGTGTGAACAAAGAAACTCCGGTCCAGTTCCCTTTTTCAGGGCAATGTGAACACAAAGCTCCCCAGCATCGCTTGTCATTATTCCCGCACCACACACTAGGCTACCGCAAGACCGTTTCCCCTGCCATAACCCCTCACATTGGTGCCACAAAAGAGATAAGATGATGATGATGTGCAGGTTTGAGGGGAAAAACGTGTGCCGATTTTGGACATTGATTAACAGAAATTCCAAAATGTGTGTGGAGTTCTTAGTTCAAGATTATTTGTTTGCAATATGTGACCTATAGTATAGGCTAAGAGAGTTTCATACGCTGTTTATTGATTGTGGGGTTTGAATAGTGTGAGAAGACAACATTTGGTGAGGATCACAACAGAATTCTAGCTCTTCAAGGGGCAGTAACCTACATTGGGTGTAGAATTTTCAATTACAGCATTATTTAATCTGCAGTTATTCTTCTGCCATTGATTCTGTTACAAATAATATTGACATGTTAATATTTTCTTCCGATTGCAATTATGTCTAATCTTTTAACTAAATGCAAGTAGGTATAGCTAGCTGTCCGATAACACATTCTGATGGAATGGCTTGTCCTGCACTTTGTAAAAACCCAGAGTGCATTGAGTGAATGTTGGGAAAAGATCATAGTGAAGTGAACTGGCAAGAGTTGACTTAAAGGTATGAGCAGTGTGAATACAATGAGACCTGAGATCTTTAGCTTCTTTTTTCAGCCCTGGGGTTTACTTTAAAGAGGACTATATTTGAAAACACCCTTAGGGAGTGACTTACCTGACCACATGTGTTGTGTACTGTTATTAGGGACAATTTTGTGGCTGGCTGAAGCAGGGCAGCATGCTGGACAGATGCCCTGACAGAGGGGGCCAGGAACCCTGGACTCTGGAGCCGTAGTAGACAGCGGGCACAGTTCATAGTACTTGCATCATGTGGATCCTAAGAGAACATAGTGGCATGATTAACAAGATAAGCAGATTGGACAAATAGTACAGGGACACTATTATGTGAATATATAATATGAATATTGTTACAACTTGCAAACTAACGCACTGAGGAAAGCTAGCGAACTAAGTGCTTATCTTCACGTTACCTATAAGTAGCCATGTTCAATTGATCAATGTGACAGTTCAACTTGTGTGTGACAGAAGCTCGATACTTACACGGGGACGTAAAGTGGTGAGGTTAATCTCCTTTGAATCAAGTCTCCTTCAGACATGTCTCTCCATGGGCGCCTCCATGTTGAAATCGCTGCGGTATAAAAACCAGAGATATTCCAGAAAGCATGAGATAGGAATCCAATTGGCTACCCAAAGCCACACCCGGAAGACTGTCGACCAATCGCGTTCACGTTGTCATGCTGCGTCACGCGGTTGCTAAACTAATCGTCACGCAAATCCCTTCTCAAAGTCAGGGAATGAGTCTGTCACGATTCAAAAGCTACACGGTATTACAGAGAACAAGTTAATTATGTCACATCTCGGAAAATATTTGCAATGTTGTACTTGTTCACAAAATGTTGGGTTTTTCAGCTAACACCGAATTGTCTCCCACTTGTTGAAAGAGAGCTCCCTTTGAGCGTTCATAAATGCATCAATTAATTTGCGCTCTGGCACACTCCGACGAGGGCGCATTCGTAAATTGGCTCTGGCTATCTACTCCGATTTAAGAGCACTGGTGTCTGAGTGTACCAGAGCGAAGAATAACTGATGAATTTACGAACGCTCAATATCCGTTATCTACTCTGGAATCGGGGTAGATAGCCAGAGCGAATTTACGAACGCACCCATGGCCAATATACACAATGGGCGTTAATACGATCCAATAGAGTTTCCCATCTCCTCAAAAGTGTGTCTGTATGAACGCCGGCTGCATTTCCTGTTTCAACTGCGTTTTCACTCCCCATAATAACAGAAACAATGACGCCGACTTTTGTTCCGCCATCATGGGTACGTACAGTACACAAACACGCCACTAGGTGGCAGGAATTCTCTGTGAAAATCAAATCAAAATCAGTTGAAAGAACTTTTGGGTGACAGGGGGGTGTAACGGATGAGTTATATTTACACTAGATGACTAAATTGGGGGCACTGTGTTGAATCCACCTCACCTCCATCTTGTAAAAAAAAAAAAAAGCTATAGAAATGCACTTATTAATGTCTAAATTCGTTTCTGCCGCGTTTATTCTATTACAGACACTTTTACATGATATGAGCTAAACAAAAAAATACAATACAAATATTTACAAACATTCCCTAAGGTATCATTTTTTTTAAAGAATACTAATGTTACTGTCCCCACTACAAAAACAAAATACTTAAATGCATGTAATTTTGTCTATGAGACATTTCATTGAAAGACTGTAGAATTGCATTAATTCCTATGGTGGACTGCTCTACTAGGGAGTGTCAATATGGCCGACCGGTGTCTTCAAAGCCTCTCAATGGCCAATGCATAGCACATGCAATCCAGGGTTTATATACATCGTTAGGTCTAACCCCCAAAAAATGGTGTTACAAGTTTCAGTAAGGAGCATATTATTACATGCATATGTAGTCATAGAAAAACGAGGGGATAGTTAACCCGTCCTTTGGGCAATTCTAGTGCAGAGTACATGTGAATCTATTGGGCGATTGTGCATTTGCCCACCCGATGCTCAGCTCATTTCCTGGATTTGTATACAGTAAGTATTTGAGTGATTTTGTTAGGCCAATCCTCTCGGGCAACTGCGTACGTTCGTAGCCATGCGTGCCTCCTCTCTTTGCTCAAGAAAGAGCTTCAGCAAGAGTTCCCGAGTGTGACTTCTGACACCCTCAGGTAAAGCAGCAGCATACAGTATGGAAAATACACTGAAAAACAAACTTCACTACTAGAGAGCAGTAAATAACTCCTGGACAATCAATCATGGATGGTTCTACGAACAGTCTAGGTAAGTCAAGCATCTGAAATCTTTGAATGTATTTAATTTGGAGTAGACTACACAGTAAGTTGGCCGATGTTACCTAGTTTTGAAGTTTCAGTTGAACATTTCCAGTGTTGATTATGTAAATTGAATAACCTCAGTGTAGGCCCAATGCAGCTGTTTTTATCGCAATATCAAATCATTTCTGGGTAACAAGTAAGTACCTTACTGTGATAGTGTTCAATTAAAATTGTCAAAAAGAAACAAAAATAGCTTCTTAGCTAAATGCTATTTCTCGAGCAAGAATTTTGGTCTGAGAGAGGGGCCTAATTGGAGGAACCTAATGGGAGGGATGTGTAACCTGAAAACTAGCTGTTATTGGCAGAGATGAGGGCAAACTCTCTATTCATTTATACAGGCGGTCCAAAAACCCCATCCTAGCAAAACAAACAAGCAGGCAGTCTTTTCAAACAGCTCTTACAGTAAAAGTGACATCATAATTTTCACAATTACACAATATTATTCCAACCTCATAATGTGGAAATATATTTATAAAACTCAGGATAATTTCGTTTTTGACTGCTCTGCCCCTTTAATAACCAGAGGTGAACCAAAATCACACCGACATTATCATATTTCCCAGCATGCACTATTGCAGGTGTATTTGTTTGTTTCAATGTCTATAACAATTTTTTTGCATGCGTGTTGATTGAATCATTAATCTTATGCTACTCAAATATAAATAACATATTTTTCTAAACCAATCCTATCTGTTACTAGGCTTTATTGCACCGATTTACCCCACTTCACAATAACAGCGCATATAGTTGAACAGGGCAGTTGTAGCAGTGCAGAAATGTAACAAAACGGACTTGTTGGAAAGGTCGAATCCTATGACAGTGCCTCGTTGAAAGTCACTGAACTGTTCAGTATGGGCCATTGTACTGCCAATTTTTGTCTATTTTATACACCTGTCAGCAACGGGAGAAGCTGAAATAGCCGTATCCACTCATTTGAAGGGGTGTCCACATACTTTGGGCTGTGTAGTGTATCTTGGTTTTCCTAACCCTGGGCAGTCATTTTGTCCATTAAAAATGTGGCCTTATGAAATACATATTGTATTGTCTTGAATACATTTATTTTAATGATAACATATTCACTTAGGATTTCACTAGGTGAAGGCCACAGGTCTGAAAATGAAAGAATTCAACAACCATGTCATTGTCACTGACAAATACAGTCATGGGTGGTAACTCTGCAATTCACTCGAAAGGCAAGGCACACTGAGAAATATCAAAATAAGGCTTTACACTAAGCAAAGTGTTAATTTAACACTGAAAAGTGTGGACCCATATAGACACTGGAACAGTGCTAGATTTAACACTCTGTGTTGATTTAACCCTGGAGAATTTGCTGTGTGCTTTCACCTGTCAAGCCTACTCAATAGAACAGTTACTTAGGTGGGTTTATCAGTTTGCAAATGACAAAGCAGCATGTATAGTTTATGTGCATAACATGCAATTGCAACACAGAAAACACATGTATGCAATTGTTATGAAGGGGTAACATCCATTTGATTGTAACCTAGGGCCAGTGATGTTATTATGTACTATCAGAGTATTTAGAAGTTTTCTTGCTTACTGTTTTCAATCATGAAATGCACTTTGTTGTATCCTATAGACAGGTGTGAAACAAAGTAGCTTCTATCCCTCCGTAATCTCTCCAGAGATAGGGTGTGTGAGGTTCAAGTGACTGGAATGTCAGTGGTGGGAACGGAACGTTATCTTGAATGTTACTTTGTTTCTCTCCCAAATGGATAGGCGGCCACAAAGTATCCTTTTTTCATTTCGACGCCAACAAATTACTGGATGATTTTTTCCTTAGTAAACCACACCAATAAAGATAACAGGGATGCGTTCACATGAATTGATTTAATTCAATTATTTATCTATCTAACAATAAGCTCTTTTTATGGCCCTGACATAAATTAGTCCTATTCAAAGTCCGAGCTCTACTGAGTTCTACAGTTCTACAGTTACTGTAGTTGTTGGACCACCAGCTGCACTGGAGAAACCTAAAAGGAACTCATTAAAAAGTCATTTGCGTCATCAGCATATTGAAATATAGGTTGTCTACTTGCATTAAGAGTGGCCCCTACCACGGCCCCTACCACGATGCATGAACCATCAATACCCTCAACATCTGGGCCCCAAATGACCTCAGCATGGTTTTAATTGGGACAAAAAGTCAGTCTGTGTCTGTTATACTAGCTGTTTATGCTAGTATAACAGTGGCATTGGTTACGCTAGCGCCTTGACAATGAAACTTTTACTGGTTCTATAATGATAGAGTACAATGGGAGCCATTGTGGCACTTCTGCTACTGTCCCACCTCATGTGCTGATGTTTTGTTTACCGTCTTGTAAAATGGTGGGCGGTTAGACACACAGGGGAACACACAGGAGAACAGTCAACATCACGTGGACAGACGCCCCGTTAGCATCTGCGGGCTCTCTGTCAGTATGTCTCACTGACTAGAATGTGTCCCCGTTAGCACAGATCTAGGACCAGCTCATCCTACAGCAATCCTAACCTTAACCATTGAGGGCGTAAGAAGGAAAACTGCCCTCAGATCAGCGCTATGTGTTATTCAGTTAGCAGGATTGGGGTGTCGGTGTGAGTCAGCGAGAGTTTACATTTTGGGGTCATTGTCTGCCTCTGTGGGTGTATAGTTTAAGTGGTTGTCCCACTGGCTATCCTAAGTTGAATGCACCGGTTTGCTGACGAGGGTCTGAGAACGTGTTAATGTCAGATAGCTTGCTGATATCCGTACCACTTCATTCAATACTTTATTTTCATAGCAGTTCATAATTGTGTTTCTTACAAATATCAAATCGGTTCATTGTTCTGACAAGATTTGTGTCCCAATCCCTTGGGTACCCTAAGCTGTTACATTAATAACCCGTATAAAGCCAACATCTACCGTAAACATAGAAGAAAAACTCCACTTCAGATATGTTTCAATTGAGAGAAAAAAGGTAAGGGCTTTCAACACCGTTGGTTATATCCAGAAGCTCTTTGCACTACCATCTTCTGTGTTTAAGATCATATAGGTATTTCTCTAAGATTTATCCTCAATGTAATAGAAGTCAACAGAATACGTCTTAGCTTTATCTACAAACAAAGCAAGTATTGCAAAATTTCCCTTTGTTTTAGACTTGGCATCACAATTATCTCCGTGACACAGTGTTGACCCCAAACAGCTCAAGAGAAATCTCCTCTGGCAATTGTTCATTTTTAGATTCCTCTTAATCTTGTGTTTCGCCTCAATATTTGCGGCCAATAGTTAACCTTCAGCTAGTATCAAATACAGATCATAATGTGGTTGGCGTTGATGAGGATGTCGTGGATTGATGAAGACCTGAGCAATAGATGAACGTCCACAGTTACCACTATTCAATCAAACAATTTCTACTCTGAATTCTCTCATACGATAATAAGATCTGATCGTAAAGAATCAATTTTCTATTGAACTTTGGACAGGAAGGTATAGCAGCAGGCGGTATTAATTTCCCTGCGTATATTCTCTCACGCGGGATGAGACAGTGAGAGTGTTCTACTGTGATATGGTTGTCTGTTTCGGTTCAGTGTGATGAGTTAGACTGAAGACGGCATCGCCCACCACCTGTGCAGGGGTGTACAGTACGGCACAGGATGTCTTGTGGTGGCGACATGCTCATGATCTCACGGGTCCCGGGGACAAGTGACGGGGACGGACGCTTTCTGTAGGTGGTGTTGCACGCCACGGCGGCAGTGTTCAGAGGGTGGGTGAACTATGGGAAGAGGGGGTGTGTGTGGGAGAGAGACTCTCAACCAGCTGTCACTGCTAACTCTTCTGAGAGTCTGCGTTGGAAAAATAGCCACTTCTCAACTTGGACTGTTTGTTTGTTTGAACAACAATGATCAATCAATCACATTCACTTTACAAAGCCCTTTCTACATCAGCAGTTGTCACAAAGTGCTGATAAAGATACCCAGCCTAAAACCCAAAATAGCAAGCGATGCAGATGTAGAAGCACAGTGGGTAGGAAAAACTCATTAGAAAGGACCTAGGAAGAAACCTAGAGAGGAACCAGGCTCCGAGGGAAGGCCAGTCCTCTTCTGGCTGTGCCCGGTGGAGATTATGACAAATCACTCAAATAGGCCCAAAATATTCAGGTGACCTTCTAGATATATAGGAAATGGACTTTGATACAGCAAGATAAGAATGAATGAAGATCCCCATAACCATAAAATAACTACATTGTACTTTTTCCTTGAATGAAACTACCGTTCTTCAAAAAGCCAGCCTGGGCAAGAGTTCCTTTTGAGAGGGAGCTGAGCAAATTGATTGAAACATTCTCCAGATTGGACGAGGAAGGCAGCGGCTTGGGCACATGCAGTCTGAACAAAGAGTCTGTTGGCTCTGTCTAAACCGCTTGGCTCCTACATGGAGCAGTCCTACCGCCCACAAGAACTTAGGTGAGCCAGGCCACAAAGCATATACAGTGATAGTGAAACTTACTACTAGAGCAACATTCTACAAGGGTTTAAACTAGATAGAAACGTGACCTAGCGTAGCGTAACCTAACCTCGCTCATTGTGTTGTTTTAATTACCTACCAGTATTGTTGTTTATCAGCCCGTCATTATTGTGATGGTTCTGATCTGTCTTTGTGATATGGCGTCGTTCTCTGTACAAACATTGCCTTAAACTGAGCCCTTGAATAACAATTTGTTGAGGCGTTGTTTGAGTTTGTCACTCAATCACTGTCATCAAGTCAGTATAAAGACAGTGGAGAGTGTTGTTTTAATTTACTACCAGTATTTTCGTTTTGTGATGGTTCTGATCTGTCTTTGTGATATGGCTGTTTCTCACTTTCAGTCCCTGTCATCAAGTCGGTATAAAGACTTAATGGAGTTTTATATTTTATTACTGCCAGTGTGTCATGGGTATGCTTCTGCAAGGAAAAATATTTTCAGCTGAGAGAGCGAGAGAGAGAGGGAGAGACACACACTACAATTCAGCTCTCTAGCTGTGGCCAACTCTCGATTTGCTTCCACTCCAGCCATTGTCAGTCTCTCATCTCCAATTGGGCTGCCAGTACATTTAGCCTCCGTGTGTGTGAGCAAACAACCCTCTCGGTGTGGAAGAACTTGACTGGCCTGCACAGAGCCCTGACCTCAACCCCATCGAACACGTTTGGCATGAATTGGAACTCCGACTGCGAGCCAGGCCTAATCGCCTAATATCAGTGCCCGACATCACTAATGCTCTTGTGGTTGAATGGAAGCAAGTCCCTGCAACTCCATATTAATGCCCATGATTTTGGAATGAGATGTTCGACAAGCAGGTGTCCACATACTTTCGGTCATGTAGTGCATCTTACAGTAATTCTCTTGGGAGTGCTGACCTACCTGCAACAATGCAATATGGGACTGCAAGTACCCAACCAGGCCCAACTGTACCTTCTTGTACCTGCAAGTGCCCAACTGTACCTTCTTGTACCTGTAAGTGCCCAACTGTACCTTCTTGTACCTGCAAGTACCCAACTGTACCTTCTTGTACCTGCAAGTACCCAACACGGCCCAACTGTACCCAGTTGTCATGGTGAAGACGTTATAGGCACCACAGCGCCACACCTACTGGTTGCTGTAGGAATGTTATGGCAGATCCTGTTTTCCATGAAAAAGGTGCTCAGCACACTAGTTTTATAGGCACATGTATTTAAATGGAGCTCTTTATTATGGGTTTTATTAGTGGTGGCAGTTTTTTTATGGTTAGCATTAGCAACAGCAGCTGTAGAGCAAATATTACAAGGCTAACCTTACATACAGTATATTGGCATTCATGCAATTGCTCAAAGATTCTGCCCACGTTCTTGGCTACATCCCCCAAGGACACCTATGATTCAGAGGTGCAAGCCCACATAATCTGGGGCTGATCAAGACACTCTACATTATACACACTCTGTCAGACAAAGTTTACGTGAGTCATTTATGAATGAAGTTAAGCCCCTTTCCTGCAGAAACAGTGGTGTTGTGGGAGTGTTGTTGCCTCATGAGATTTTCTTTGTACATGTGTTTGGCCTGAAATTAGAGTGTGTGTGTGTGTGTGTGTGTGTGTGTGTGCGCCTTCGGAAAGTATTCAAACCCCTTGACCTTTTCCACATTTTGTTACGTTACAGCCTTATTCTAAAATTAATTAAATCGTCCCCCTTCCTCCCCATCAAGCTACACACAATATCCCATAATGACAAAGCAACATAAAAAACAAAAACATAAGTAAGTATTCAGATCCTTTACTCAGTACTGAAGAGTGTTGAAGCAGCTTTGGCAGCGATTACAGCCTTGAGGTTTCTTGGGTATGACAAGCTTGACACCTGTATTTGGGGAGTTTCTCAGACCCTCTCAAGCTCTGTCAGGTTGGATGGGAAGTGTCGCTGCACAGCTATTTTCAGATCTCGCCAGAGATGTTCGATCGGGTTCAAGTCCAGGCTCTGGCTGGGCCACTCAAGGACTTTCAGAGTCTTGTCCCGAAGCCACTCCTGCGTTATCTTGGCTGTGTGCTTAGGGTCGTTGTCCAGTTGGAAAGTGAACCTTCGCCCCAGTCTGAGGTCCTGAGCGCTCTGGAGCAGGTTTTCATCAAGTATCTCTCTGTACTTTGCTCTGTTCATCTTTCCCTCGATCCTGACTAGTCTCCAGTCCCTGACGCTGAAAAACATCCCCACAGCATGATGCTGCCACCAGCATGCTTCACCGTAGGGATGGTGCCAGGTTTCCTCCAGACGTGATGCTTGGTATTCAGGCCAAAGAGTTCAATCTTGTTTTCATCAGACTAGATAATCTTGTTTCTCATGGTCAGAGTCCTTTAGGTGACTTTTGGCAAACTCCAAACGGGCTGACATGTGCCTTTTTACTGAGGAGTGGCTTGCGTCTGGCCACTCTACCATAAAGGCCTGATTGGTGGAGTGCTGCAGAGATGGTTGTCCTTCTGGAAGGTTCTCCCGTCTCCACAGAGGAACTCCTGGAGCTCTGTCAGAGTGACCATTGGGTTCTTGGTCACCTCCCTGACCAAGGCCCTTCTCCCCTGATAGCTCAGTTAGGCCAGGCAGCCAGCTCTAGGAAGAGTCTTGGTGGTTCCAAACGTCTTCCATTTAAGAATGATGGAGGCCACTGTGTTCTTGGGGACCTTCAATGCTGCAGAATTGTTTTGGTACCCTTCCCCAGATCTGTGCCTTGACACAATCCTGTCTCGGAGCTCTACCGACAATTCCTTCAACCTCATGGCTTGGTTTTTGCTCTGACATGCACTGTCAACTGTGGGACCTTATATAGACAGGTGTGTGCCTTTCCAAATCATGTCCAATCAATTGAATTTACCACAATGGACTCCAATGAAGTTGTAGAAACATCTCAAGGATGATCAATGGAAACAGGATGCACCTGATTGTCACGAGAGGGTGTTAACATAGACCAAGGCGCAGCGCAGTTGAAGTTCGACATATTAATTTAATTAACAAAATGATGAATCACGAACTTTACAAAAAAACAACAACGTATAACAGACGTAAACACACTTACTTCACGTGACCTGGATATAACGACCCACACAAAGGTGTAGGACATAGACACATATAGGATCCCTAATTAGAGACAATGCGGTGCAGCTGCCTCTAATTAGGGATCCAACCCAAAACCCACACAGAAACAGAACAGAATAGAAACTGTCAGACTCTGACCATGGCTACATAGAGAAGCAAATAGGCGCCGGAGGTTCCGGGCTGCGGACCTTCGCCGGAGGTTCCGGGCTGCGGACCTTCGCCGGAGGTTCCGGGCTGCGGACCTTCGCCGGAGGTTCCGGGCTGCGGACCTTCGCCGGAGGTTCCGGGCTGCGGACCTTCGCCGGAGGTTCCGGGCTGCGGACCTTCGCCGGAGGTTCCGGGCTGCGGACCTTCGCCGGAGGTTCCGGGCTGCGGACCTTCGCCGGAGGTTCCGGGCTGCGGACCTTCGCCGGAGGTTCCGGGCTGCGGACCTTCGCCGGAGGTTCCGGGCTGCGGACCTTCGCCGGAGGTTCCGGGCTGCGGACCTTCGCCGGAGGTTCCGGGCTGCGGACCTTCGCCGGAGGTTCCGGGCTGCGGACCTTCGCCGGAGGTTCCGGGCTGCGGACCTTCGCCGGAGGTTCCGGGCTGCGGACCTTCGCCGGAGGTTCCGGGCTGCGGACCTTCGCCCCAGGTTCAGGGCTGCGGACCTTCGCCCCAGGTTCAGCGCTACGGACCTTCGCCCCAGGTTCAGCGCTACGGACCTTCGCCTCAGGGTTGCTGCGGACCTTCGCTGGAGGTTCCGCGCTGCGGACCTTCGCCCCAGGTTCAGCGCTACGGACCTTCGCCCCAGGTTCAGCGCTGCGGACCTTCGCTGGAGGCTCAGGGTTGCTGCGGACCTTCGCTGGAGGTTCCGCGCTGCGGACCTTCGCTGGAGGCTCAGGGTTGCTGCGGACCTTTGCTGGAGGTTCCGGGCTACGGACCTTTGCTGGAGGTTCCGGGCTAAGGACCTTTGCTGGAGGTTCCGGGCTACGGACCTTTGCTGGAGGTTCCGGGCTACGGACCTTCGCTGGAGGTTCCGGGCTAAGGACCTTCGCTAGAGGTTCCGGGCTAAGGACCTTCGCTGGAGGCTCAGGGTTGCTGCGGACCTTCGCCGGAGGTTCCGGGTTGCTGCGGACCTTCGCCGGAGGTTCCGGGTTGCTGCGGACCTTCGCCGGAGGTTCCGGGTTGCTGCGGACCTTCGCCGGAGGTTCCGGGTTGCTGCGGACCTTCGCCGGAGGTTCCGGGTTGCTGCGGACCTTCGCCGGAGGCTCAGGGTTGCTGCGGACCTTCGCCGGAGGCTCAGGGTTGCTGCGGACCTTCGCCGGAGGCTCAGGGTTGCTGCGGACCTTCGCCGGAGGTTCCGGGCTGCGGACCTTCGCCCCAGGTTCAGCGCTACGGACCTTCGCCCCAGGTTCAGCGCTACGGACCTTCGCCTCAGGGTTGCTGCGGACCTTCGCCGGAGGTTCCGGGCTGCGGACCTTCGCCCCAGGTTCAGCGCTACGGACCTTCGCCCCAGGTTCAGCGCTACGGACCTTCGCCTCAGGGTTGCTGCGGACCTTCGCCGGAGGCTCAGGGTTGCTGCGGACCTTCGCCGGAGGCTCAGGGTTGCTGCGGACCTTCGCCGGAGGCTCAGGGTTGCTGCGGACCTTCGCCGGAGGCTCAGGGTTGCTGCGGACCTTCGCCGGAGGCTCAGGGTTGCTGCGGACCTTCGCCGGAGGCTCAGGGTTGCTGCGGACCTTCGCCGGAGGCTCAGGGTTGCTGCGGACCTTCGCCGGAGGTTCCGGGCTGCGGACCTTCGCCGGAGGTTCCGGGCTGCGGACCTTCGCCGGAGGTTCCGGGCTGCGGACCTTCGCCGGAGGTTCCGGGCTGCGGACCTTCGCCGGAGGTTCCGGGCTGCGGACCTTCGCCCCAGGTTCAGCGCTACGGACCTTCGCCCCAGGTTCAGCGCTACGGACCTTTGCTGGAGGTTCCGGGCTAAGGACCTTCGCTAGAGGTTCCGGGCTAAGGACCTTCGCTGGAGGCTCAGGGTTGCTGCGGACCTTCGCTGGAGGTTCCGGGTTGCTGCGGACCTTCGCTGGAGGTTCCGGGTTGCTGCGGACCTTCGCTGGAGGTTCCGGGTTGCTGCGGACCTTCGCTGGAGGCTCAGGGTTGCTGCGGACCTTCGCTGGAGGCTCAGGGTTGCTGCGGACCTTCGCTGGAGGCTCAGGGTTGCTGCGGACCTTCGCTGGAGGCTCAGGGTTGCTGCGGACCTTCGCTGGAGGCTCAGGGTTGCTGCGGACCTTCGCTGGAGGCTCAGGGTTGCTGCGGACCTTCGCTGGAGGCTCAGGGTTGCTGCGGACCTTGCTGGAGGTTTCGGGCTGCTGACCTTCGCTGGAGGCTCAGGGTTGTTGACCTTCGCTGGAGGTACCTGTCTGTCCCAAAGCCTCATCACTAGTGCCTGTCGGCGCTCAAAGTCCTTCTCCTCCTCGATCTCTCGTAGGAATGGGTCCTTCTGCGCCTCCAGCGGAAGAGCAACCCAGGCTCTCCACCACCTCGTCTGCTCCTCCTCCGGGTATTCGCGAAACCCCTCTGGCTTCTCCCGATCATGGATCGTGGGCAGACGAAGTGGTGTGCGATCCCCTTCCTTCAGCCTCTCCGAGCTCTGGCTGCACACCGATGGTGTGGTGTTCGGCGCAACGACGGACCTTCCCTGACTCTGGGCCGGCGCTGGAGGCACCGGGTTGGGAACTGGCCTTGGGGGGCTGAGTCCCCACGAGAGAGGGAACAGAAGTACGTTGTCGTCCTCCTCTTCCGACTCCTCCCCTTACCTCTGCTCCCTTGGCTGTAGGGTTTCCTCCTGGATCCCCCACGAGTGCAGTGGCCGGGGCTCCTCTCCGTTTACCCCCGACCACCCCCATAGCCCCCCTCCAACAATCGTTTGGGGTGTCTGGGCTCCAGGCTGTTCCTTCTGGGTCCTTTGTCGCTTCCCCTTTGCGCTGCTTGGTCTCCTTAGGGTGGCTCGTTCTGTCACGAGAGTTCGACATATTCATTTAATTAACAAAATGATGAATTATGAACTTTACAAAAAAACAACAACGTATAACAGACGTAAACACACTTACTTCACGTGACCTGGATATAACAACCCACACAAAGGTGTAGGACATACAGACACATATAGGATCCCTAATTAGAGACAATGCGGTTCAGCTGCCTCTAATTAGGGATCCAAACCAAAACCCACACAGAAACAGAACGGAAAAGAAACTGTCAGACTCTGACCATGGCTACATAGAGAAGCAAATAGGCTTCTCTATGGCCAGAGCCTGACACTGATCTCAGTTTCGAGTCTCATAGCAAAGGGTCTGAATACTTATGTAAATAAGGTATGTCTGTTTTTTATTTATTTTTAATCCATTTGCAACAATTCTGAAAAACCTGTTTTCGCTTTGTCATTTTGGGGTATTGTGTGTAGATTGATCCATTTTAGAGTAAGGCTGTAACGTAACAAAACGTGGAAAAAGAGAAGGATTCTGAATCCTTCCCGAATGCATTGTATGTGATAAGCTAAAGTGTAAATCTGTGTCGCGCACCTGACCTTAACCCACTAATATAGAAAATGCACTGCAGCCAGCGGAATATGTTTTGGACAGGGGGTGCAGGATTTATTTTGCCTGATTTAGACATGTTTCTGCTTATAATGTCCAACATTTTGGTCGGCTATTTTTTTTTTTGTCAACTTGTCTATAATTAGATTCATGCAGCTTCTCTTCTGTCGTTATATGTTTCCCTCGAAGACTAAATAAACCCTCGCTCGCCAAAGCAATGTCATAAGTTGATAGCAACTCGTGGTAATGGCAGGAGCATAATCAGACGCATGGTTTGATGCCGTTCCCTTTCCTCCGTTCCAGACGTTATTATGAGCTGTCCTCCCCTCCACAATCTCCACAGATACAGACGGTATCTAACTTGACATTCGTATTCTCTCAAGATGCTGAAAGAAAGAAATCATATTTCTCAACTCCTGTTCCCGGTCCAAGTCCAGCCTACATTTGGTGTATAATTTTACTGCATGAAATGCTTAATTAATTCTGCAGGAGTTAAAATATAGGCTCAGTTTCCTTTCAACCCATCTGAACAGTAGGCTACAGTTCCCTTGACGTGCCATAGGCCTATTTGTAGTCCCGTCTTGTGACTGTCGGATTTGTATAGTGCCTCACAATCATCAAACTTAACATAGCCTGTACTGCTATCATCCTTTTTTGCCACTACACAGAATCTTTCCCAAACATTACTTTTCTGGCCCTTCTTTCTCTTGATTTTCAACTCTCTTTCGCAGCTTTTCTCTTATTTAATTAAAATCTGCCATTGCCCTTTTTGCCTTCGTGGTTCGACATGAACTTTTTCTTCCCGTTTCCAAAAGTAATTGGCGTGCAGACTATTTGGCGCCTGACAGTTAGGCCCTAAAGTTTAGGGTTACGCACTAATACCAGATAATCTCAATATAGCCTATATACTGTATATAAATTGCACAAGAATGAGACATTTATGGATGTTTTGAGGCTATTCTTTTCTATTTATTCAACCCACCAGCCCTTCGTCAACACAATATTTAATGACCGTAAACCCTCCTGCCCCGCGATTATAACAGTGTGCATGTGTGCTCCTGTACACATTCTTGCATTCTCTCTCCCATACGTTTCTCATTTCTACTTGGTTTAATTTTTAGCAACAAGTTTTTTAACTTAATGCTTCACAGTTGATCAAGTCAGCTGAGATTTGCCAAAAGAGAGAAGAGTTGAAAGAAAAATAATCTCTCCCATGTTGCTGTCTTTAAAGCCAGCGGATTGGAGCAGAGGCTAATTGTTGTGTTACAACACAGCTGAGTCCCATAGGCTGCGTTTAGGCAGCCCAATTCTGACGTTTTTTTCCCACTAATTGGTCTTTTGACCAATCACATCAGATCTTTTCACATTAGCTCTTTTTCAGAACTGATCTGATTGGTCAAAAGATCAGTTAGTAAAAATAAAAAATAAATGTTGCTGCCTGTCTAAACTCAGCCGTTGAGCCTCGCAACCACATTGTTTAGACTTCCTCATTGCTTCAGGACCCAATTATCTGTAGGCCACAGAGCATCTACTCTTCACAACGCTGGTGAATGTCAATCTTCCTTAGTGGACATTGCCCCCTAACTTAGCCACTTGAGTCAGGCGTTTCCTATCCTTGTTTAGAGTACAGTGGTCTTGCTCTCCCGCTAAATTCCAAGCTCTCTTCAAACAAGTGTGTGAAGTCATGTTTGCCTGTATTGTCATAATGACCAAGTTCATGGAGTTAAACAACAGTTGTGCCTCTGATTTACATTGAAAGTGTGGAATTTCAACTAGCAAGAACATACGTGTACTTTATGTAATGAATCAAAATCATGGCATAGTGTCTAACACACCGGGGGATCAATAAAGTATCTATCTATCTATCTATCTATCTATCTATCTATCTATCTATCTATCTATCTATCTATCTATCTATCTATTAGACTTAAATGAATCCAAAAAGCTTTATAATACTGGAAGATATCCATTCTCTAATTTCCTTCGTATTATACTGGGTGAAATGTCACTGTATTCTTCCATTGTTGTTCTGTCTCTGTGGTGCGCGTCCAGTGAGAGGCCTGGCCCTACACGCGGGTTGGCTCAGTCTCAGTCTGGACACAGACAGCAGAGAGAGTCTCCCTCCCAGCAAGCCTCAAAGACCCCATTGTGTGTGTGGAGTGGAGCCATGGTTCTGGTCCAGAGATTGTGGGAGTGTGTGGGTGTATCGAATGAAGGCATCACTGGAATCTCTGTTTCTGAAAAGAGAAACAGTCTTGTGGGCCTTAAGGCAAGGGAAATGTTCATACTTTCAAGTCGATAAGCCAAACCGGTTCTTCTCTAGTGATAATTTGCTTGGCCACTGCATTCTTACCCAACCGTTTAGTGTTATTTTTGCATTACGAGCCAAGCAAGGCAAAACAGTCAAGTGCCCTAGGAGTTCTTAGGAAACGCCTCACCTAGTGCTCAGTAGTAAGTGGGTGAGAGGCACTCAGTCAGAACCACTCCTCTCCTCAATCCTCAATGGGAATAAGCCCACTTACATTATAAATACTTATCAACAACAATTACTGTTATATTATAGCTTAACTGCTACAGTGCGTTGTGCCAGTATGAGGATTGAGTAATACGATAGGTTATACAACTTACAGTGCCAGTAGGTAGTCTGTGAGTCACTTTCATACCATAAAGAAGAGCTCTCCAACTTAACTATGATGGACGAACGGCCTGGGAGAGGATGAGGAGAGGAAGGAGGGAGCAGGAATAGGAGGTGGAGAAAGAGAGGAAGAATGTGGCAGTATTCAGAGTTGAAGTTAGCTGACAGTTATGTGCATCCTCTTGGAACCGACTTGGGAGCATGGAAACTACACCCACCAACCACTGGAAGCCAGTTAGGCCTGGTATCAGTTATTGCGTCACATTAACCTACTGTGCCAGATTCTCAAGGTATATAAACCTCTTCAATCCAGTAGATTGCAGAGCTGTTAAGACATGTTTGGAGCATGAGTCATGGTGATTCACCCACGTGGTCGTTTTCATTAGATCCCACAGAAACACTGTTTTAAGTACATCATCAATATTCTGAATATTTTCGGACAATTTTGAGCCTGTAATCGAACCCACAAAATGCTGATGCTCCAGATACTCAACTAGTCTAAAGAAGACCAGTTTTATTGCTTCTTTAATCAGCACAACAGTTTTCAGCTGTGCTAACATAATTGCCAAAGGGTTTTCTAATGGTCAACTAGCCTTTTAAAATGATAAACTTAGATTAGCTAACGCAACGTGCCTTTGGAACACAGGAGTGATGGTTGCTGATAATGGGCCTCTGTACACCTATGTAGATATTCCATTAAAAAATCCGCCGTTTCCAGCTACAATAGTCATTTACAACATTAACAATGTCTACACTGTATTTCTGATCAATATCATGTTATTTTAATGGACAAAAAAATGTGCTTTTCTTTCGAAAACAAGGACATTTCTAAGTGACTCCAAACTTTTGAACGGTAGTGTACGCACGCACAAACACACACACACACACAATAGAACAAATGTTTCCAACCAAACCAGGAAGTTGTGTAGGCCGCAAAAAAGCTTCAGTTGGCTAAGGGTCTGATCATTAGGCACATGACGTGGATTGCGACACCCTGGAATGCGGTCTTTCACCTCTAAGGAAATTCGTTGGAAATGTAAACATACAGGATCATTGAATAGGCCCAATCCCAACATGTTGTACACACAAAATATGTCTCAAGTCTGTGGTGATTTATTCATATCCTAACAGATTAAAATCCATTAGTTTAACACAACCTATTGATAAACATGTCTTCCTACTGCCATGACTCAGGAAATTAACAGGAAACGTGGACACTTGGCAGAGTCCCAACACGTGCACACTACTTTGGAGAAAATAAGTCTGCGGACACTTAACAACCATCTTAGCTAAACCCTCTTCCCTAAACAGAACCTGATTATAAACAATTACAACATTTCACTCCTTTTTTGCTTGGCCGCCCCTGGAAATTGCAAACGGTTGAGAGAACCAGAAACACATGCTTAGTTCCTTTTCTCCTAATAGTGGTAATAGTCTCCTATCAACACAACATATTTTTGTGTTGATAAAAAAGGGACTTCAGTCAATGAGCAGCACCAAAGCCTCTAAACCATTTCTCTCCAAACTCAGAGAAACTTTCATCCTGTCCTTTTAAGTTATAAACTGTGCTGGATGAGGACATTAATGTTGGCTTCACAGACAGATGGTTGCAGGAGGCCCATCTTCACGCACAATGTAAGTCCTCCCGTCTCTTTGAGGAAGATTTGTGGACTGTTAATAGTATTTACAACACTCGCTGGGGTCATGTCTAACTGTGCCCACCTTTTTGAAGTTCTCCCTTCTCTACAGTTCTTTCACAGTATTCCGCCTATGAATGGCTACTGCTTGGTTTATGCCACTTCTGTGGGAGTTACAATGGGAGTCTATCAATGACTTGACAGCATGGAGTTGGATATAGACTCCTCATTGGTTGTCCTTGTCCGTCCTTAGCATCTACCAATGGTTAATCTAGTTCCAGACTGTCTCCTGATTGGTTCTCTTGGTCTATCTGCTCAGATGATGTGTGGGCGAGCAGTAGCTCTGAGTACCCAGACCGGGTGTCCATGATGGAGGGGCGCCTTCAGTTGCAGGAGAATGAGATCACTCTGCTGAAGTCATCACTGGCCGACGCGTTGCGCAGGCTCCGCCTCCACGACCAGCTGATCCTCCTGCTCAAACAGCAGCTTATCGCAGGTGAGTGGCCAGCCATCACACCTTAAATCAGATCACTGTCTTAAACGACTTGGCTTGACTCATGTAAGCTTGTCTACGGTAACAGAAGCCAATATAATCTAATATAATGTCATATTATCCTACCCCCATGACAATTGTTTTGTACCGGTTATTGTTTTTTTTGCGTTTTATTTTCATCCTAAATGTGTGTGATTTGTGTCTTTGTGACCTCAGTGAACCCTGCAGCGGCCCGTGTCCTGAACCAGGTCTTCTGCTCTGATGGTTTCTCCAGCTCCCATAAACTGTCGTCCAGCTCAGCCCTGGACGGCACCCACCACACTGCCACTAGGTACTGTACCAGTACAGAGGGACTGGGTAGGCAAAGAGTGGGTAGGAGAGACTTATATGAAGAGATGGCTCTTAGACGATCAATGTGTGTAAATAGGGAATAGTTCAGTCAAGACATCATTTATAGCATTCAACTTGTTTAGTAAAGTCTTATTAGATTCAGTTTGATATTGTATGATGTTTAATCTTTGTTGATCTCAACTGTACACTGTGTGTGTCTCTAGCCAAGTGGGAAACAACATTGAAGGTGAGAATGGTCACTATGGGGACAATGGATCCCTAGCCCCTGTGTTTAAGCCCCCTACATTTGATCGGGCTACCCAGACAGAGGTCACCCTGCTGGGGCAGGACCAGGGGCTAGACAGCGTCCCCCTGGCTCTCACCAGTGACGTCCAGAGCCTTTCCCTGGAAGATGCCCTCCCCAAGGGGATCTCTCTGACCGAGGGGTCCCTGGCCAAGCTCCACCGCTTCCAGGTGCTAGAAGAGGAGGACGAGGAAGTGGAGAAGGAAAAGGACCTGAGCTGGGTGTCTTCTGTAGAGGAGCCCATCCACCCCACCACCATCCGGAGCCTCCAGAGAGAGGACCTCCAGGACCCTAATGGCTCCATGGAGAGCCCGAGTTCAGCCCGCCAGACCCCAATCTCGGGGTCCCCAATCCCCCCTAAGGACCTGTCCCCCAGCCCCCGGAGCGGACCTCTCTCCACTATCCTGGAGGGCCAGAATAAACCCTTGTGCGTTATCGCCTCCTTCTCTTCTCCATTCCTACCTGATTGCATGGCTTTTGGGGATAAATCACCTATTTTTGAGCCTGTCTACTATTCTCTATGCTTGTGCTACTACAAACACCCCAGTGTCCAAGCTTGAATCTAAGAATCAGTTTGTGGTAGACAGTTGACTGGGTAGCATACGTTGCGTCCTCTCTCCCGCTGGATCCGGCTGCTGTGTTATTTTCCATGTGTTTGAACCGGGGGCTAAATGAGGGTGATTGGGAACATAAGGCCCTGTGTCGCATAATGATAGCTCAGCTCGTCGTACGCTGAGTGACACGTCCAAGAGAGGCAACCCACACACACACACACACACACACACACACACACACACACACACAACGCTGAGTGACACGTCCAAGAGAGGCCACACACACACACACACACACACAGAATCAGGCGCAGTGGAACATTTGTTAAGGGTCATGCGATTCAACCCTGTGTATACAATAGTGGTGAATGCTGGCATAAGCCGGGGGTCACAATGAGCACGTTGGCATATCAACACCTCTTTGATGTGTGGCTCTAGAATACAAAGTTTCAAAATGGCCGCATTGTCCAAGCAGCAGCCGTCTCGCCGCATATCCATAAAAATGCATAAAACACAGCCCAGTTATGTCTATAACAAAACTTGGTCTTAGCCCAAAGACGGAGAAGTGGTAGCCTAGTTATGCATGGCAGATGAGTAGGGGTTTTCCCGTCAGTGGGATCTGATCAGCAAAGACCATAGTTAAACTCCATGCCCTACAGATGAGACATTGAGTCAATGTTAAGGGTTACGTTCAGAACGACTGGGGTTTGCAGTTAAACACAAGTTGAGTAGTTAACACTTTGCAACACTGTTTAACAGTAACACTGGGGTTGTGTTCATGAATGCACACTAACCTGATGATCAGATCTGAGCCTCACCCTTTAACACATTTCTCCTCCTTCAAGCATGGATTGATTCAGCATGATTTCCTGCATGTGGTTATTTCAGTGGGGCTTTTCATCTGAGTCAAATTGGTAGATAATTTTTTTCTGCATGCTGCTCAATAATCACAAAATAATTTCTACAGTATTCCTTGTGTGTGTGTGTGTGTGTGTGTGTGTGTGTTGATGTTTTGTTTGCTAGTTATGACTGGGAAGAGGCCTATTGATTGCATATGCTTCAGTTAGCTCTATCATGTCACACCATGAGAACCAGTGGTACTATGGATATGTTATGAAATACTTTATCCAGATCCAAACCGTAATATGAACTAGGTTATTCAGTGACGTTACTAGGTACATTATGTAGACAGTATTTGAATGTGTATAATAGGAGCCTCAGGGGAAGGGAGTCAGCTGAGTTTCACTTCCTAGTTCTACTTCCTGTTACATACCTCAAACATCCCTGGTCACATGACGAGGGCAATTTCCTCTTGATTATTGAGCACATCATCAGGAAAATGGTTGTGTGGCATACAGGAAATCTCTGTCCCTTCATAGAATACATGTTGAAACACACACACACACATTCATAGTTCATCTGAGTGTGTCTATGTTTGTGTTCCCAAGTGTGGTTGTGTCTGTGTCTCAAACCCTGCACATAAATCCTCTTATGCAGACTCCCTATCCTCATTGTCCAGAGTTCGCAGGAACAGTGAGAAACTGGCAAAGGACCCCCAGGAGAAGACCAAGAAGCGGCTGGACAAAAAGGCAGCGTCTTCGGCCAACCTCCTCACCCGGTCCCCCAGCCTGGAAAGGTGAGCGAAGTCCGATGCATCAGCGAGACCATCTTTCAAACTCACCGTCACATCACATTTTCCTACGGCCTGCAAAAAACGTTACATATTTCACCAAGTAGTCACTCAGTGGAAAACAAGTGGCTTTTTTAAAATTCTAGTATAAAAAAAAATACATATTTCCTTTGAACAGTCTTAGGATCCCCCAATTGCGTGAGCTGGGCCCAAAGACAATAATATAACGGTCTCAAAGAGTCTCTTGAATATAATGTGTCTTTTCTCACAGCCGGACCAAAGATCTCATCGCCAGTGCAGGTAATGCATATCCATCAACACAACTCTATCCAGACTCCCTATAATGTATTATCCAACCTTAGTCTCTATATTGGCTTAAATGACTGACAGACAGACTGCAGGCCAGATCTGGACTGTATGAATAGCCAATATGTACATAACAGCTCCAGCTAACTTGTGTATTCCTTTACCTATTATTAAATGTGCCTAACTATCTCATCTTTGGTGTGTTAACTTCTCATTCTCATTCCCATTCTTTAGTTTGGGACACTAAAACGGCATACTAAATGTCAAAGATAGTATTCAGATCAGATCAATACCCACGCTTCAGCTTCACTTTCCAGCTTTTATGAGCGTTGGCTTGGATTGTGGTTTCGCTTTTATAATGGGACTCATTCCAGAGCGTTAAGAGGACATTCCCTCTTTGATTGTCTCTTTGTTTTTTACCAGTTGGACCTAATGGGGATTCAATTGGCGGAAAATGAGTTTGATGCGCCCGTCCGATTAGCATAATAGTCTGTAAATTTGATCAGTGAGGGGTTTCTACTAGACAAAGGGTGCATGGAGTGAGCCTCCAAAAAAGCTTACGTCTGTATATAGTTGAAGCGTACTACTACTACAACAACAACAACGATATTACTACTACTAATATTCTACACATTGTAAGAATGACAGTCGTAAAAGTGACTGGCCACTGGACGTTGCATCCATCATCTAGTCGTCTCTAGACCCAAAGGTCACAGTCCATCCCTCTGCCTCACACTAAAATAAGCCCGGTCAGAAATATCCCTCATCATACTGTGATCACAGAGAAACTGTTTTTTACACTGTCACGTATTTATTCGGCAGCCGTTCCGGATGTTACACACAGAGAGTCTGTTTAGTGCTCCGACGGTCCGTTCTGGGTTGGAACACTCCTATTGGACTCCCTGGAAAGCTATCCATTGTGGTTAAACGTGACGGGATGATGGATGGCTGTTATACCCGAGAAGGACGGAGACCTGGTGTTTTTAAAAAATGTTTTATTTCTCTCTTTCTCTTTCTGTGAGCTGGCCAGGACTAGACGTATTCAGAGTTGGCCCGGGACAGGTCATCTCTGTAACTGTCTCTTCTGCATTACGAGAGGGTTGTGTAACCAGGTCTTTGAAATTGAACTCACTACATCCTACTCACTATATCCTAACTGAATGTCCATACTTGCAAATGTTAATGGCAATAGTGTGGAAATACCCCTAAATTCTAAATCAATCAAAATCATTCATTGATCTGATTCGACGGGGTCCAGCGGTGATATTTTTTTATTTATTTTAATTGGACCTTTTATTTAACCAGGCAAGTCAGCCAATTGTGTGCCGCCCTATGGGACTCCCAATCACGGCCAGATGTGATACAGCCTGGATTCGAACCAGGTTGTTTGTAGTGACAGTGTCTTAGACCACTGCAGTCCTATGAAGTAGGACCAATAAAAGTTAGATAATAACTTACTATATACAGTAGTTCAACTGTACAGACTTTCCCTCCCACGCTCCTTCAACCTGTGGCGCGGTCCCTCCCTTTCGTATTAACAACTTTTTCATAGCGAGACAGACAGATGGGTCAAGCCCCTTCTCCCACCAGAAACATCCCAAACCAGAACCTTCAACAACACGTAAAAAACCCTCTCCACTCCCCAACCTTTTAAAATGATGAGTGCGAGACGTTATTGGTCCCAGATATGTCTGTTTCAAGAGGAGATAAACCTGCATGCATCTCCTCAGTCGGTTATTGAGATATAATGTCCTCCTTGTCCCCCATACATAGGAGGCTTTAAGTTAGGACATGACTCAGACAATCCCTCTTCTTCCACCTCCTAAACAGTATGTTATGTTCTATCCATGTTCTCTGTCGAACCTTTGTCAGGCTCTGATGTTTATTTTTTGCTCTGAACAATTATTTGAACAATGCCTGCCCCCCCCCCACCCCCCAGAGTGTGCTCCCCTCACACTGGTGTAGGTGATAGGCCTGATGTTGGAAAACCACCCCACTGGTTTGCTCATAGATCACATTCGAGCGGCTCTGAAACTGGTCCCAGTGGATCCGTAATGTCAGCGCAGGATCTGCTCTGCTGGAATCAGCTGTGATTTAGTTCTGCTAGGATCCCTGTGTTTATTTTTCTCTCTCCCTCTCTCTCTCCCTCTCTCTGTCTCTCTCTTTCTTGTCCTCTCCTCTCGTAGGAGCTCCCGGATCGAGACGAGGAACCCAAGGTACAAGACATCATAGGGGGTGTTCTGTGTTAATTGTTATGTCATTCAACTACATGTACAGTTGAAGTCGGAAGTTTACATACACTTAGGTCATTAAAACACATTTTTTAACCACTCCACAGATTTCATGTTAGCAAACTATAGTTTTGGCAAGTCGGTTAGGACATCTACTTTGTGCATGACACAAGTAATTGTTCCAACAATTGTTTACAGACAGATTATTTCACTTCACAATTCCAGTGGGTCAGAAGCTTCCAGAAAATTCCAGAAAATGATGTCATGGCTTTAGAAGCTTCTGACATCTGAGTCAGTTGGATGTGTACCTGTGGATATATTTCAAGGCCTTCCTTCAAACTCAGTGTCTCTTTGCTCGACATCATGGGAAAATCAAAATAAATTGTAGACCTCCACAAGTCTGGTTCATCCTTGTGAGCAATTTCCAAACGCCTGAAGGTACCGCGTTCATCTGTACAAACAATAGTACTCAAGTATAAACACCATGGGACCACGCAGCCGTCATACCACTCAGCAAGGAGACGTGTTCTGTCTCCTAGAGATGAACGTACTTTGGTACGAAAAGTGCAAATCAATCCCAGAACAACAGCAAAGGACCTTGTGAAGATGCTGGAGGAAACATGTACAAAAATATCTATATCCACAGTAAAACAAGTCCTATATCGACATAACCTGAAAGGCTGCTCAGCAAGGAAGAAGCCACTGCTCCAAAACCACCATTAAAAAATCCAGACTACGGTTTGCAACTGCACATGGGGAAAAAGATCGTACTTCTTTGAGAAATGTCCTCTGGTCTGATTTAAACAAAAATAGAACTGTTTGGCCATAATGACCATTGTTATGTTTGGAGGAAAAAGGGTATGTGGACATATTGAAGCAACATCTCAAGACAGCAGGCAGGAAGTTAAAGCTTGGTCACAAATGGGTCTTCCAAATGGACAATGACCCCAAGCATACTTCTAAAGTTGTGGCAAAATGTCCTTAAGCCAACAAAGTCAAGGTATTGGAGTTGCCATCACAAAGCCCTGACCTCAATCCTCTATAAAGTTTGTGGGCAGAACTGAAAAAGCATGTGCGAGCAAGGAGGGCTACAAACCTGATTCAGTTACACCAGTTCTGTCAGGAGGAATGGGCCAAAATTCACCCAACTTATTGTGGGAAGCTTGTGGAAGGCTACATGAAACGTTTGACCCAAGTTAAACAATTTAAAGGCAATGCTACCAAATACTAATTGAGTGTATGTAAACTTCTGACCCACTGGGAATGTGATGAAAGAAATAAAAGCTGAAATAAATCATTCTCTCTACTATTATTCTATTTCACATTCTTAAAATAAAGTGGTGATCCTAACTGACCTAAGACAGGGAATTTTTACTAGGATTAAATGTCAGGAATTGTGAAAAACTGAGTTTAAATGTACTTGGCTAAGGTGTATGTAAACTTCCGACTTCAACTGTAGGTCTGAGACTTGGGCTTGGGATTCATACAGACTAATGGCACTGTTGACTTATCATTGTTGAGTGAATTAGGATCTAAATGTGATTTGTGGTGTAGATATTGTAGCATCACCAGGGCTTTGGTAGTTTAGGCCGTTGAAAGAACAACAAATATCCATATGGAGTTGAGGATAGGATTGTGAAAGTAAATATTGAACCATCGTAGCAATTGGAAATGTACAAATATGGTCCAGTCTTGTCATACATTTTTCTCCATCTGTCATTGGCTAACAGGTCAATCAATCAAGATGTTCATCCGCGGTCGACCAATCACCATGTACGTCCCCTCCAACATCCAAAACTATGATGACCTGAGGATGGAGCCACCTGTAGAGAGACTAGAACTCGATTGGGTGTATCCTTCCTAAGTCCCTCCCACAAGTCGCGACCCATTGGGGCTTTGATCTAACAACCTACTTTATAAATTCCAGTCACGGTTGATTAGACAATTTTATATTCTATAGTGCTAAGTTTATTGGATGAAAGTCATAAAAGTCAGTTTTGGCCATAAGACTGGGAAACGTATGTAAATTTCCTAATGTCCTTGAGCCAAGTCATCCGCTCCTCAGGTCAATGGAAGTTATGTCATCCATAAATCACCTTTTATTATGGGTGTAGCTGTGGGTGAAATTGCTTCAGGCTCAATTAATGATTTAGACTGATGAACCAATGAGACGTTCAGTGATGTCACCTTGACTGGAGCCACATAGTTACGGTTACCGGGGGCGCGACTGTCGAGCCAACCTGTACCTGCTGGCGTCGGGTGAAGCAGTATACTTCATCGCCTGTGTGGTCGTGCTGTACCACATCAACAACCGCACACAACGCCACTACAGCAAACACACAGACTGTGTCCGCTGGTGAGTGGCTCACATTGAACCATGATCTCTCATATCATAATTCAAGTTTATTTGTCATGTGTATAAAATACAAAAAACTGTTCAAAATCAACAAAGATTGTTGTTGAGTAAGCAAAATGTGACAACTGGTGCTGTATAAAATCACAATTGGTCTCCCCTTCAGTCTAACTATCCATCCAGACAAGGTGCGGGTGGCATCGGGACAGACGGCTGGAGTGGATAAAGATGGCAAGGTGAGGCAATTCATGGATGAAAAAGTTGACTAAGTATATGTACTGTAAATGGTCATACTTACCATCAAGTCTTATTCGTCTATTGTGTCTCTCAGCCCCTGCAGCCTTATGTCCACATATGGGATTCCTCCACACTGATCACCCTACAACAGATAGGACTGGGCACGTTTGAGCGAGGTGTAGGATCTGTAGCCTTCTCCTTTGCAGTAAGTGATCATCCTAACACACCCCCCACACACTAGATGTAACTGAGTTTAATGGTCTATATTTTTTGTACATTGTCCTTTGTCAACTCACTAAGGCTTTTGAAGATCTCCGGAATCCAAATCTCCATACAACACTCACAAACAAACAAACAAACAAACAAACAAACAATCAATATAGGCTTACATTCTCACGTCTCCTCCGCTTGCAGGACTCTGGAGCCTTCCTCTGTGTGATTGATGACTCCAATGAACACATGCTGTCTGTGTGGGACTGTGCCAAAGGAACTAAGCACACAGAGGTTAAGGTAAAGCAATGCACCAAGACACACACACGCACACTTGGCATTCATGCAAGCACACGCACGGACACAAGCACACACAACTACATGCATGCACATACACACACACACACACATCTTGATACAGCTTCCTTATAACAAAAAAATCCCCTCATGTACATGTATAGACTGGTATATCTTTACTGGGAGCCAAGCCTGTCATTTTGCATTCATAGGCTTTGTAAAAGCCAGCATTCATTAGAGTGAGAATCTGAAGAATCCTCAAAAAGAGGACAGTTTGCAGAGATTAAGACAAAGATATGGCGTCCACGTCACATCGTTCTGTCACGTGTTTTTAAGAAAAACAATATGGCGTCCACATCACCTCGTTCTGTCGCAGGCTTTTGTCCCAAATTTCTCAACTTCCTTAAAAGCAATTTCAGCCGCATTGCCACGGCAACTGTGTAAATATTTTAGACTGTGAATTTGTCCGTCCGTGTGTGTGTGTGTGTGTGTGTGTGTGTGTGTGTGACTGTGTGTGTGTGTGTGACTGTTTGTGTGTGTGTGCGCGCGCATGTGTGTGGGTTTGGATATTAGGTTGGCGTTTATATGAGCTCATTTCCTGTCTTGGTCCTGAGTATAACTTCTTGTATGATTCGCCAAATTGATTCTGCATAAGCATCATTTGTGATGAGAGTGCCATAGATTCAAGAGGCCAGTTTTGGATCTCCAGCTAAAACTGGGAGTGGTCAAAAACGGGTGGATTTAGCAGCCCACATAAATATAGGAGTTGGTTCAGTGTATGTAACATATGCCCATCCCCCACTGGACTGTAATGGAATAGTCCATTTTTTTTTTTTCATATAGTGCAGCTGCTGCCCATGGAGACTTAAGTGCAGAAGTGCATTATACCCTCTTATACAAAATGAATTGTCCTCAAGTTTATTCCAAAGGTGGCAAAAAATCATAGAAATTTAGTTCTACCATATTGGGATTCACAGTTTCAACTGATATTTTGCATTTGAATACATTCTTTCACGACTTGAAATGTTCCTGTGTGTTTGTTCAGAGCACCAACGAGGCAGTGTTTACAGTAGAGTTCAACCCCAACGACAGCACCAACATCATCACCTGTGGAAAGTCACACGTTTACTTCTGGACCCTAAGTGCTGGCTCACTCACCAAGAAACAGGGTATCTTTGGGGTGAGTGAAGTCCATTAGAAGTCCCTACAAGTACATTGACAGCCTTTTTCGCATTGTCAAAAGAAAGACTATTATAGACCACTGACCTATAGTCTATACTAACACTGGTAGCTAGCACAAGTATGCAGGTCTCAGGCATTGCTATTTATCACTGAACCACCTCCAATACATATAGTCATTCAAACTTGTTTGTTAATTTTTGTAATGTTTCTTCTCTGTTAGAAATACAAGAAGCCCAAGTTCATCCAGTGCTTTGTGTTCAGCCTGACGGGAGACGTGCTGACTGGAGACTCAGAGGGGAACATCCTGACATGGGGCAAGTCACCCGGCGACGTCAAGACACTGGGGAAAGGGGCCAAAGGTAACTGTCTGTTTCAAACAGGGTCCAAATCAGGGTTAGGTTCTCCATATAAAATAATGTAATATGGAAAAAATATAGTTTTATTTGATTTAATATCTCTTTAACAAACTATGCTACCAGACTCTGCCTCCATAGAAGGCCTGTGACAATAGACAATAAAGTCGTCTTCTTCTTCGTCTCTCTCCTTCTTTTGCAGAGACGTTCCAGATCATGCGTCAGACGCGGGCCCATGACGGCAGTGTGTTTACTCTGTGTATGCTGCAGGGGGGTGGTCTCCTCAGCGGCGGGGGCAAAGACCGCAAGATCATCCGTTGGAGCGCTGACCTGGCGCCCGAGAGAGAGTGCGAGGTGAAAGACGCGTGTTTCTGTGTTCACTCTTAATAACCAAACTGAGCGTGTTAAAAACCTTTTTTTGTGGGTATTTATGTATTATTTCAGAATAATATCTACGTTTATGTCTTTATTATAGATTCCAGAAAAGTTTGGGGCGGTCCGTTGCATTGCGGATGTAGACGGGGAAGAGTTGTTGGTTGGTACCACCCGAAATGCCATCCTGAGGGGCACTTTCTCTGACGGCTTTGTGGCCATAGTACAGGTATGTAAACATTAACATGACGGAGTGATATGGGGAGTGGTTTGCTGTTACACAACTGGTCTGCACATGTTCTTCGTTCCCGATTCCCTACACTTCTCCCCGAAAGTGCACGCTGCGCTTTCTCACTCCCCCTCGCGGGTTTTAGAAGCATTAGATTGTTGTATCCGTGGGTAAAACTACCGGAGGTATCAACCATGTCTCACTCCAGTCCAATCAATGACGAGGAGTGAACATTCAAACTTCGAGGAAGAGAGACCTAAAGCCGGTGTGTGTATGGAGCGTGTGATACGGAGCGTGTGTATTGCTCTCCCCCCCGTGCAGGGTCATGTGGATGAGATGTGGGGCTTGGCCACACACCCCTCCCAGGATGTCTTCCTCACCTGTGGACATGACCGACAGGTGTGTGTGTGGAACACGGAGGAGCACAAGTTGGATTGGTGCACCATTCTAGAGGTGAGGGGGGCATAAACACACACACACACACACACACACACACAGACGACACGCACCTACAGACACAAAGCGACACGTATTCTCAAATACTTATCCTCGTTTTGTTTTTCAGGAGTATGGGCTGTGTGCTGATTTCTGTCCCAATGGGTCTGTGGTCTCTGTTGGGCTCAGTACAGGCAGGTGAGACACTCCACTCTACAAATACCACAGCATCAAACCCGTAGACTAGAGCAGGCTATAGAAGTATCTCATATATATATTTTCAGCTAATCTACAGCGTTTATCATTTTCAATGCGTTCCAGTTTTATTATGGTGTCGATGCAGAGTCATCGTCTGCAGAATCAAACCTTCACGCTGGTTGTCTCCCTCTCATCCCGACCCCCACCCCCCACCAACTATCTCCCTGTAACAGGTGGCTGGTCCTTGACCTGCAGACCAAAGATGTAGTCACAGATTACACCGACGGGAATGAACAGCTGTCTGTAATGAGATACTCACCAGGTCAGAGGTCAAGCGTCTTCAGTGTGTCACAATGGGCTGAATGCCAACCATGCTTCAGTAATACGTAGGTTTGATCTCTATTTGTATTTTTATCTATATACCTCTATTTGGAACATGCTGTTGTTTTTCACTTTCAGATGGGAGTTTCTTGGCCGTTGGTTCCCATGACAACTTCATCTACATCTATAACGTCACGGAGAGTGGACGCCGCTACTCCCGCTATGGAAAGTGCAATGTAAGTTGCAGTGCATTCTGGGATGTTGGGGATGGTTGGGGATTATTTATGTCATGAATGAATGGTCCATTGTGGGCTACGGTGGAGCGCAGTGGCCCTGTTGTTCAGTCAGACGTGGGACATATTCGTCATGGTTTGGGTGTTGTGTCACTCTGTTACTTTTAGGGTCACTCCAGCTTCATCACTCACCTTGATTGGTCCAAAGACGGGAAGTACATTATGTCCAACTCAGGCGATTACGAAATCCTTTACTGTGAGTGACTGTGCGAACATCTACATATTATATTTGCGTGTCTCATGTATATTTGTATAAGACAATATGTCGAATTTCCCTAAGTCAATTACTCTACTCAAACAGGGGACATCGCTGGAGGCTGCAAACTGTTGAGGAACCGCTACGAGAGCAAAGACAGAGAATGGGCGTCCTACACCTGCGTATTGGGCTTCCACGTCATGGGTGAGAAGAACCAGCATTCAATCTATCACAAGCCTCTCAATATCACTCAACCCTTTACCTGTGAGTGAGTGGCTGACGTGTTGTGTGTTTTTTGTGGGGGGGGTCGTCCCGCAGGTGTGTGGTTGGAGGGTTCAGACGGCACAGACATCAACGCCCTCTGTCGCTCCCACAATGAGAGAATGGTGGCGGTGGCCGATGACTTCTGTAAAGTCCACCTCTTCCAGTACCCCTGCCCAAAACCCAAGGTCAGGAAGAATTCAGGGCCCCATTTACAATTGATTCCAATTATTTTTACTCCTTCCTCCAGAAAGCTCACCACATATCAAATGTCTCCATTTACCCATCAGGCCCCAAACCACAGTTATGAGGGCCACGGCAGTCACGTGACCAACGTGCGCTTCACCCACTGTGACAGTCACGTGCTCTCCATGGGCGGCAAGGACACCTGTATCCTCCAATGGAGGGTCAAGAGAGTAGGGACAGGGGACAGCGGGGGAGACCGCCTACACTCCTCCTCTTCCACCTCAACCAGCTCCCCAGAACCTTAAAGGAGAGAAAGACAGAGACTGAGAGAAACACACAGAGAGAGGGTGATAGAGAGACCAAGGGGAGATACATGGAGATGAGAGAGAGAGAGAACGAGACACACTTCTGGACCTGTGGCGTAGTGTTTGTCTGGTTCTTTGGTTAAAGCAGGTTTAGGAATCACATCCTTTATGTCCATAGGATTCTCTGTACAAACACAATGGAGTTTTGTAATGCAGATATGAGCCACACATGATGTAATGGAAACGTTAATACATCTGGCACAATGTACTTCCCAGAATGAGTGAAATTCTGTTGAATCTTTGTGAATTTCCAAGACTGATGCAATTGGGGAAAAAGGTCAAACTTTGTTATCAACTGACTGTTGGACTGCCATCATCTATTGATGACTAAGGGATCAATTGTTGAGAGCATTCCAAAATATCCTACTTTGTTTACTAATTAGTTTACCATGTAAGATTACTCTAGTGGTGTTTTATGGTTATTGTCTTCTCAGAAATGTCATATTAATCTTGTGATCTCTATGAATATTTAACTTTTTATGTGCTTCAGACAAATTTTGCATTTTGCTCAATGGTGACAATCACTCAAGTGCCTTAGAATTGAATAACACATATTTGCTTTACTCATATTGCAGTTGAAACTAATTCTAGACAAATTCAGAAATGTTTACCTTTTTTATTGTACACTTTGTTTTTGTATTTGATTTCTTCTATGTTTATTTAAAAAATACTTTTGAATGGTTCATGGTTTTCTTTGTCTGTAGATATTTCTATCAATAAACAATGACAAACGAGTGCTTATGAATTCATGGCATCCTTCATTATAAAAGCATCCATGCTTTTCCAGTGTTACACCGTAGTGCTAAAAACTGTATGCTATCGGTGTGAACGCTAGAGGGGAGTATTGTTCAAATAATGGTAATTTTGCTACTGTATCTGAACGTAGACTAGAGGAAGTCTGATGGAAGTCTCTCATCAATGTGCTCATCTGCATACTATTCATGACAAATAAGTATTTATTTAGTTATAGCTATGGGCTCACTAACAATAATGTTGGTTACAAAATGTTGCTATTTTGAATTGCACTTAAGGACCAGACTACCAGTTCCAGCCTGTTGATAATATACTTATTGCAAACAGCATCAGTGGCCCTTGGTGTTTGTAATGGTGGTGGTTGGGGAAACTCTATCTTGTTGTGTGTGTGTGTGTGTGTGTAGTGAGTTGCCGGAGTTTTCCGATTCTAAATGAGGTTATTTTCCGAAGATGACGTTTACAAACGAGAGGCGGGGCCAGTGTGTGTGTGTGAGTGAGAACTGAGCGGAGGTGAAGAAGAGGAGGATGAAGCTGGGAGCGGAGGATGGGAGGAAGAGTGGAGTAAGAGACAGGCTAGCTATCAAGGGCTGTGTATGCATGCCTGCAAGTGTGAATGCGTGAGTGAGTGAGTGAGTGAGGAAGAGGGAGGTCGTTATCGGACTGAAACAAAGACTCATTTTGGAACCACGAAATATTGTAACGGAAACTTTAAACTTTTACCCGCCAGAGCTCGACCACTGTGCCGGGTCCCGGCTTTGTTCCGCGGCGGGGGAGGTCTCCAATAAATACAGGGATAAAATAGCTCCAGATCGACATTTTTTTTAACGAAAGAGGGGGAATCCCTTGGACAGTGTTTGTTGGGGGGGGGGGGGTTAACGAGAGAATGGCGGCCAACATGTACCGAGTGGGAGGTAAGTATTATGTGTGCAATTATCATTGTGAACGTTAGCTAGCTATGCTAGGGTAATTAGCTAACTGATTTACCTCAGATAGATAGCAAGCTCGCGGACCGACGGTTATTTCAACGGATGCTGGCTAACTAGCTAGCAGGCTAATGCTACCTAGCTAGCTAACCTACTAGCAATACCTGTTCAATTACAAACCAGATAGCTGTATTTCACGACTAGTTAGTCCACTTGTAGTGTAGTTTAGTCAACCAAGTTTATATGTCCAGACAGCCGCTAATTGCTTAGTTTAAACCAATTATTTATATCAATGGTTGAAACCAGCAAGTTAACTTGAGTACGTTAGCTAGTTAGATAAAGTTACTAGCTAAAACGTGGTTTATTTACTTAACTACCACTTGCTGTTTTGACTAGTTAACGTTACCTATCTTCTCTAGTTAACTAGTTATATATTTTAACTCGCAAGTTAGTTTGCTACCTACGTAGTTAACTACTGTAGTCGGCATAGATTTAACGTTATCAAACACAGCAAGGTAATTGATTATAATTGTGAAGGCGTGGTATTGTTAAACTTCAGACTACTCCGGTAAATGTAACATCTTGTGAATACTAGTTACAATTTAGATGCATTGTTTAGCCGCCACGGTTATATAGTGCATTTAGACAAATAACAACACTCTGCATGTTAAAAAAAAAAAAGCCGGTAAAGATGGCCAGGGTTAAACCGGCTGGATTCCTCCTCAAATCCCCAGAGTCGACAGCTTTATTTTACGATCAACATTGCAGATGATGATGATGATGATAATAATATTATTGGTGGTGAGAGAGATTATCAACATCAGTGATCTTGACTTGGTTGGTGCAACGTTGTTATTGTGATTCACGTTTCCTTTCTGTCTTGGCTCTAGTCAGTGTTTTGGTGGATGCACAGCTACTGACTGAGTCAGTGAAATATAGCCCCACAGTCTTATACATTCTGTCAATTTGATCATTGTGTAAGTTACCACAAGAGCGTCTGTATTTAGGTCACTGTGATTTTAAAGCATGCAGTCTCATGAAAAATGCTTTTCTGTGCATAATATAACTTAAACAAGCACTTGGACGATATAGCCTACAGCAGGCATTGAATTCAACATCATTGATGAAGACATACAGACGTCTTGCAGTGTATGATGTTGTTGAGTTGGGCTGTTTTACAGGCAACAGCATAGATGGATTTAACCCCTGACTGTCTGAAAGACAGATTACAGTGCTGAGACTGTTTCTTGCAATGCATTGTTTTAGTTGCAGGATTATGCAGTCATTGATTTCACCTCTACGAACATGGCAATTTCAGTACAGTATTTCAGCCTTTTAATCCCCACACAAGCTGAAAAATGTAGGCGCACACAAATTTAGGAGCAACATGAAAAATATTGGAGGTAATACAACTAGAATCCATAATTTTTCAAGGCACACTGGTGCTCCTAAATAAACATTTCAGGTCACACAGCAAAATATTTAAGCGCATATGCAAGTAAAATGGTGGCACTGTAGAGCCCTGCCCCACCCCCCTCGGTCATCTTGGCCTTGAGACTGTGCCCGAGATGGCACTTCCCCACAGATGGTAGTGTCTTCCGGCCTGTCTGTCGGCAATGGCCTGCTTGCCTAATCCCTCACAGCCCTGCATCCTAGCACCTCAGAGCGCGACAATGCTTATTAACCCGTGCACCATCGTCCTGCTGGGGGGGGAACCTTCCCAGAAAGCATGCACACGAGGCAGCCATTACATCTATTGTTGTTCCACCGATGAGGAAAGTGGTGTTCTTGACAATTATCCTCGCTCCAGTCAACGTGGTCACAAAAACCTCTGCCTATCAGAATACCGATTGGGTAGCTCTGGGCCAGCGTCTCAGAGTAGGAGTGCTGATCTAGAATCAGTTCCTAACCCCCCTGTCCATTCAATCTTATTCATTGTTATCTAAAAGGCTGAACTTATCCTTTATCAGTACTCCTACTCTGAGACGTGTTCTACATATGGCCGACTTGGGTTCCCGAGTGGCACAGGGGTCTAAGGCACTGCGTCTCAGTGCTAGAGGCGTCACTACAGACACCCTGGTTCGATTACAGGCTTTATCACAACCGGTCGTGATTGCGAGTCCGATAGGGCGGCGGACAATTGGCCCGTGTAGGCCATCATTGTAAGTAAGAATTTGTTCTTAACTGACTTGCCTGTTTAAAGAAAGGTTACACATAGTATGCAGTGGTGTGTCAGGGAAATGTGTTCTTGTCAAATTTCATAGTAAAACCAAAGTGGTGTGTTTAGTGTATTCTGTTAACTTCCCAAACAGTAGAGACGGACCATACAGGGCTGCTCTCTTCATTTGGTTGATAAGAGAAAAGATTGAATGACTAACAGCTACTGACTGTGTTGCTCCCTGTCTGTGATGGTTTCTACTTATGCTCTGTAATGAAATGACGTGTCACCCTTGACATAATGCGTGTGGCAATGAAATTGTGCTCTAATGGTTTATTTTGATACGAGAGCGCTGCGTTATATTTGCTCAGTGGCGCTTATTCTGGAGGGTCCCACATGTCATAGCTTTGCCATTTTCTCTAGACCTCATCTGAAAATGGATACTCTGCTGGATTTAGGCTTACTACTGTATTGAAACATGCCTTTACCTTTATAAGACCACGCGTCACTTTTGGTAAATTGTGTTTTAAGCTGTTACTTGTCTCCATTAGTTGAATTGAATGCCTTGGTCTAGGGCTAGGTCCCACTTTATAGCCAGAGGAGCATATTCAAATCAAATTTTATATGCACCGAATACAACAGGTGTAGACCTTACCGTGAAATGCTTACGTACGAGCCCTTAATCAACAATGCCGTTCAAGAAATAGTTAGTTTATATAGGGAATATTTTCTAAAGTATAAAATAAAATAGTAACAATAAAATAACGAGGCTATATACAGGGGGTACCAAGTCAATGTGTTGGGGTACAGGTTAGTTGAGGTGATTTCTACATGTACAGTTGAAGTCGGAAGTTTACATACACCTTAGCCGAATACATTTAAACTCAGTTTTTCACAACTCCTGACATTTAATCCTAGTAAAACTTCCCTGTCTTAGGTCAGTTAGGGTCACCACTTTATTTTAAGAATGTGAAATGTCAGAATAATGGTAGAGGGAATGATTTATTTCTGCTTTTATCACATTCCCGGTGGGTCAGAAGTTTATACACACTTAATTAGTATTTGGTAGCATTGCCTCTGACTGATATCTTGAGATTTTGCCTTAATATATCCACATAATTTTCCTTCCTCATGATGCCATCTATTTTGTGAAGTGCACAAGTCCCTCCTGCAGCAAAGCATCCCCACAACATGATGCTGCCACCCCGTGCTTCACGGTTGGGATGGAGTTCTTCGGCTTGCAAGCCTCTCACTTTTTCCTCCAAACATAGCGATGGTCATTATGGCCAAACAGTTCTATTTTGGTTTCATCAGACCAGAGGACATTTCTCCAAAAAGTACGACCTTTGTCCCCATGTGCAGTTACAAACCGTAGTCTGGATTTTTTATGGCGGTTTTGGAGCAGTTGCTTCTTCCTTGCTGAGCGGCCTTTCAGGTTATGTCGATATAGGACTCGTTTTACTGTGGATATGGATACTTTTGTACCTGTTTCCTCCAGCATCTTCACAAGGTCCTTTGCTGTTGTTCTGGGATTGATTTGCACTTTTCGCACCAATGTACGTTCATCTCTAGGAGACAGAACGCGTCTCCTTCCTGAGCGGTATGACAGCTGTGTGGTCCCATGATGTTTATACTTGAGTACTATTGTTTGTACAGATGAACGTGGTACCTTCAGGCGTTTGGAAATTGCCCCCAAGGATGAACCAGACTTGTGGAGGTCTACAATTTTTTTCCTGAGGTCTTGTCTGATTTCTTTTGATTTTCCCATTATATCGAGCAAAGAGGCACTGAGTTTGAAGGTAGGCCTTGAAATACATCCACAGGAACACCTCCAATTTACTCAAATTATGTCAATTAGCATATCAGAAGCTTCTAAAGCACAATTTTCTGAAATTTTCCAAGCTGTTTTAAGAAACTGTCAACTTAGTGTATGTAAACTTCTGACCCACTGGAATTGTGATATTGTGAATTATAAGTGAAATAATCTGTTTCTAAGGAAGAATTACTTGTGCCATGCACAAAGTAGATGTCCTAACCGACTAACTAACATGAAATCTGTGGTTGAAAAATGAGTTTTAATGACTTCAACCTAAGTGTATGTAAATTGACTATGCATAGATAATAGATAATAAACAGTGGCAGGCTGGGTACGGGTCCTGTTGATATAGAGCTCAACTGTGTAAGGGTCTAATGCAGGGTCAGTGAGATTGAGACCCGGGACTCCCCACTGACACTTGTGTAGTATTGGCTGTTGTTTTGTGACATTGGCTTGGTTACATGTTAGTTCATCCTATAGAATTGGTGAAAATCCACTCACCCATGTTTGTCAGTCCAATGTCTCAACAGCAACATGCTATTAATGGATCGCAGGTTGTTTTTAGTGCTTGCCACGGGTGTTTTTGTAAGTAGCAATAGATTCACTGGTGTGACTGTGAACCTAAAACGATAGAGCATCCATTGCATCATTAAAAGACCAAGATCCTTGCAGCACCACAAGTCATTATAAATGTATAGACCTAATTAGGCATTTCTTCTTCAGATTTCTTTAAGGGCTCCCTCCATTCACTGTACTCTGAATCCACCCCCAAGCACCTAACGCACTGCGCCACAACTGCCACAGTAACTGCCATAGACGAGAAGCATATTACTCTTCCTGAGATTATTTCTCCGTCAAAGAACAATTGGTCATATTGAAATACATAACCTTTAAAATGAACATCATAGACTTCTGGTTAATGCTGACCGACTCTGGGTGTATGAGCTGAGGTTGTCTTTTAAGAAGGGCAGATTGTGATCCCCGTTCAAAAAGCCCCTGGTATATTGATCCACGAGGCACCACTTTAGCCTGCTGTCTCACACCGACTCATCCAGGCAGGCGTGGAGCCCCCAATAGTGTGGAGAGAGGGCTTCATGTTTTCATTTGTCCCACTGGGGCAAGACCGAGAGCCGAGAACATGGATAAATATGGAGAAAGAGGAGGAATGGATGAAGGGGAAGTAAAGAGGATGACTGTGTTTTGTGTGTCTTTTCTCTTGAGACAGATTCCGTCCACCCCAGTGTGGGAGGTTACATAATGGCAGTGGAGGCTTTTCTCCTCGTCAGCCACAACGTGTTGTGTTTTAACCCAGGAGCGGACTTTTTTATTATTTTTTCTCTCTCATTGTTCTGGCTATTCTGAATTGGTAGGGAGGATGTTTGTCTAAAAATAAGCAAAATCAAAGGGTCTTTTCTTGGATTTATTTTTTAATGTTTAATAAATGTAATGTGAATTAATCAGAATCTAGACGTCCTCCATATTTGAGAACGCTATGAGGAGTATAATGACATTAAGATGTTGTCTGTATCATGTACGGTTCACATATCATAGTCCAAAATGGGCCTAAAATGTACAATTTCATAATGATTTTCAAAAGAGTGGTTTTTAATACAAATGTAAAAAAAAAAGACAATGTCCAGTCTACGATAGTTATGGATATTATCACATTATTTGCTTGTGTTTCTGTGTAATTAATCGATTTAGACTTCTCTACTACAGTCATTCCGAAATACTCTATCCTAGCTTGTCATAGTAGTAGTAGTAGTAGTAGCTGCTACACTCTCGTGAGCTTGAGTCTGAGGGATGTAGCCAGTACACTACAGCCATTCTTTTGAATGAGATGTGTTGGTTAGTATCATTGACCCTGGGTATAGGCTACTATCAATGGGCTGTGTGGAAGAGATTGAAGCCCACCATCTCTGTAGACGTAGACAGAATATATAAAGGCACTGGTCTTTGTTCATTGAGCTGAAGTCCAATTAAAAATAAAAAATCCTTAACACCAGCATCTCTAATGTAGCCCTATCATGAGATTGGAGGGAAATTCCTAGACGTCGCATGCAAGCAGAAATCATGTTATAGTGGTACTGTTGTCTGGCATAGCCTAGGATGGCTGAGTGAATGTTGGCTCACTTGTCCTTGAAATGGCAGACACAGACAGGATGTGTTGTGCAAAGCTATTAGCTCTCTCCCCCCCCCAAGCACCTGTAGGCTTTTTGATGGATTGATTTTGCCTGGTGAAAGCCTGTCTGAGTGGTGGTTGACGTCATCTGCCGTTAGTGATGGTGGGTTCCCCTTAGTCACGTCAGTAAGTGACTGTATAAAGACTCCAATCTCCACACAGACACTTTACAAGGATTTTCCTTTGACCATGTTAGCGTAACCGGAGAAGTCAAGTTCAAAGCCATGGCGCTGAATTGAAATTACACCCATTTTGTCTTTCCCTTTCAGATTACGTGTACTTTGAGAATTCCTCCAGCAACCCCTATCTAATCCGCAGGATAGAAGAGCTCAACAAGGTTGGTACTGTCCTTCACATCTACCCTCTTATTCGGAGCGTTTACATAAAAACCCGCTGACATTGACAGCCCCAATGTAAGGCCTATCATATCTGACCTGATAGCCTGTGTGTCTGTAGCCCATTCCTACACAGGGACGAGGATGGTGGTAAAACACACACACACACACACAGAGAGATTCTCACACACACACACACACACACCTCCCAGGCTCTAACCACAATGCCCTCTTGCCGATGCATTGTGCTTCTGTTAGCCAATGCGGCCTACTGTAGAAGTAGTGTAGAGGCAGGCTTGTTTCCCAGTCAAAGGATTAAGCTCATTTATATAACACTCTTACATTGAAGGGGGTTGTGGAAAGCACCACTAGGAGAACTCCAGCCTTCTGAGCACTAATGGAAGCAGAGGAGGAGGAGGAGGAGGGGCAATAATAAATATTATTATGACTGAGGCTGCGTCTGAAAATCCCCTTCCCTATGTAGTGCACTACTTTTGGAAAGAGCCCTGGCCGAAGGCAGTGCACCACATAGGGAATAGGATGCCGTTTCGGACATTACCTGAGTGTGAATTAGGAGAGGAGCCCAACATTGAGGCATCAGTTTGACGTTTTGTCTCTTCCTCTTCAGATCATGGTTAATCCAATGGTAATGATGGAGAGTCTCGCGTCACCCCCTCGTCACTTACAGCCCCAGTTTAAGTTCTAGAATATATTCAATACATTTGATTCAATTAAATTCAAAATGGCCCATTTCCATTCATAGATAGGAAAACGTATCTATGAATGTGGCAAGCTGTTCAGAGAATAATATTGTGATATGGCAATCATTCTACGTACTGGCCAGTAGTCACTGACCGCTCTTGTCACGTATGTCTCTCAGACGGCCAATGGGAACGTAGAAGCCAAGGTGGTGTGTCTGTTCCGGAGGCGGGACATCTCGGGCAACCTCAACTTTCTGGCCGACAACCACGCAAGTGAGTACAACGGCTATCTTTCTGTCTGTGAAGTCTCATCTCCGTCCATCAGTGCTCTGCTCCTTCACTGCGTTCAGAACGACGTCAAGAGGCCTCTTATTTCACACCACTTGAGAGAGCCAACTCTTAGGTCTATGCCAAACTCTAATGCTATGGCCTGTGTAAAGTTATTGGAGAGCATTACTGGAGTAGACGTCTCTTTCATATAAAGCAGGTTATCTCCATCCAGAATATGAGTACTGTGTTGTGTTCCAATCAGATTGGAATCTCCCTTTGCACTACCAGCAGGCAATTGGCTCTCTTAAGTAGAGGGATGCGCCGTCTGCGTCCCAAATAGAACCCTATGTAGTGCACTACTTTTGGGGATCTGGTCAAAAGTAGTGCCATTTCGGGCGCACCCTCTGTATCCAGCTGAAGCAGATCGGTGTGTGTGTGCATACTGTATAGTGCTATTACACTGCGGCTGGCAGTAGGAATATGATTCTAATGTTGAATTCATTCACAATGGAGAAGGGGAAATTGGTTTTTGTTTCAATCATGAATCGTGCTGTACTTGTGGGTTGTTGTTGTAGGAGTAATAGTGGCCGGCTATTGGTTTGAGAGTCGGTGTTTGTATCACACATTTCCAGTAAAGGGTCGCCCACTAGAGTACCCTGAGTGGTACGTTTGTACAGATGCCCAGTGATCAGGGGAAGAGATGGAGAGCGGGCATCGAGGTAGTGTTGTGATGCTAATGATACTCAGATTACCTAGCGCCTTGATCGGATTCATTTACGCGCGCGCGCGCGCGCACACACACACACACACACACTCCTCTATCATAGTGGGCTGCATGCAGTGGCAGGGCTCCAGACAAAAGACATTCAGATCCACACCTCAAAATGGATGCATTTTCCAGCAATCTTTTAATGCATTTTATAATGGCTACTACTATATCTATCTCACTGATATATTTTTTTTATATATTTACCTGTAGGCCTGTATAGTGCCTCCAGTTTGGTTAAATGGAAGAGCCTACATATTGCAAGTCACTCTGGATAAGAGCTTCTGTTTGCTAAATCACTAAAATGTAATAAAAAACATGGGTCCTCTTTGTGGTTGTATAATGACAATAGGAGATGGGAACTCCAGTAGGAGGCAGGGATGGCCAGTGGCGCCTGTCCTGCTCCCTCAGCCCTGAAGCCCCTGCTTGCTGCGGTGTGTCAGCGTTAACTGTCCCTGTGTGCTGCGGAGGTATTCCATCTAACCTCCCCTGGGGGGTCAGTGAAGAAACACGCAGACAGACAGCCCTGAAACTGGCTGCAACAATTTGAGAGAGAGGGAGGGAGGCTGGCTGAGGTTGGGTTGCAAACGAACGGCCACAACTGGGCCGGTGTACCGACCGAGTGCCCAGTCTAGCCCCAGCCACCTGGTCCACTCTGGTCTGGCAGACTCCCCGCTACACACACACTGTTGGCTGTTATGTTATGCTGCGCTACTCTACGCCCCTCTCCAGCGTTTGGCACTATCCTGTTACACAAAACCTGGGCTTCTCTCCCAGTCTCTCCTTCTCTCTCCCCCTCCCTCCAACAGTACCCCCCCCCCCCCCCTTTATTATCCTCCTCCTCTATTCTCCCCCTCTTCCTCTCCCACCAGACCCCCCAATTGCCCACCCTCCTCTCTGCTTATCCTCTGGCCCAGGCACGCTGCTCCGAACAAAAGGCCCTTGATGCGTCCCACAGGGCTGCGGCACGCAACGGGTTAACTCTGACTTGCCTTGTCTTTGTCAAGGAAGAAAGTGTGTGTGTGTGTGTGTGTGGAGGGAGGGAGCGCGTACACTGCTCTGCTGGAGCGCCACTGCGCGTGGGTGTGCCTTTGGTGCCTGTCTGTGTGCAATTTTTTTAAAGTTTTTTTTTTTTTGTGGTGGGGAGATACATGATGGGGGGATGGGCGCCTCAGGTTTGATGCACAGGGTTTCCCACTTACTCTGGCAGGGACTCGCCGGACAAGGGGAAGGGGGGCGGGGTTAAGGGGTGGCAGGAGGGGTTAACAGAAAGGGGTGTGGCCTGAGGTCACGTCCCCCTTCTACTGACAGGGTTTCCTGTGGCTGAGTGCAGGGGCGGAGTCCGTGGAGATCGAGCGATTGTCCTGCCCAGTGTTCGTTCTATCCCTGCTCAATCCACCACCACCTCCCACATTACTGACTCACCCGCCTCAAATTAGGAATGCACAAATTTAGTAACACTAGATATAATACAAAACCATCTTCCATATGGGGAAAAGTAATGTTTCTTTATTGGCATGGTCTAATTGTAGGCTGCCAGGTCATATAGGCTATATGCAGTCATTTATTTACATGGACTGTCAAGCTTTAGTAGGGCTGTAGTAGGTCAGTCACTAGATAGACTAGAAGGGTTTGTCCTTCCAAGTAGGAAATAATTGTAATTGTCTGGTATTGCCCACTGATCTTTATCCCTTGTACGGTTTCCCCACCTACATTTCTAACATTTATCAACCAATAAGACTTCAAAATGCCAAAACCAATCAAATAAAGGTACAGTGGGGTCGTCATCACCATAGCCACAATTATCAATTGGTTATATTGATATGAATTGGTGGTGATTGAACATACCCTGATCAAGAATATCAGAACCCAGATAATTGGAAATTGTGCATTGTTGCCAATGTGTCGTTGTGTTCTGTGTTTAACAGGAAACTTTGAGGAGGAGTCCAAGCAGCCAGCCGTGTCTGAACAGCATAAACACCAGCTGAAGCACAGAGAACTCTTCCTCTCTCGGCAGTTTGAGTCTTTACCTGCGACTCACATACGGTAAGATGGAGAATTTGCGTTACGAGTGTAGATGTGTCCCCCTGAGGCGTAGACTCACCGCATAGCAGTAGCTGCAAACAAGGGTGCTGCCTTTTAACCTTTTGAACTCTGATGGGATATAGTGTCATGTGACAGGACTGATAATGCACAATTAACCCTAAACCTGGAAAATTCAGGCTCCTGATTTTTAAAATGCATTAAGTCAAAGGATTATAACTGTTGAAATCATTTAACTGGGTTGGAATGATCTTGCATGTTCTGAAGTTGTTCTTTCTCAGGATTTCTACAGACATTTGTTTGTTTTCCAATGCCATATTGGGGATTTAGGCCTAGTACAGTAGCAGGGTTAGGTGTCGCTTAGTTCAGATTAATGAATGACCCTTGGGATTATTAACGGTATGTATTGCAGGGTGCCGTATTGACCTCTGAATACTCCTCACTCTGTCTCTTCTCCTGGCACCTCTCTCCCTCCCCAGAGGGAAATGTAACGTCACACTCCTCAATGAAACGGACGTCCTTGCCGGCTACCTGGAGAAAGAGGTGAGTTTCAGTCTCTCCTAAGCGTCACTGTTCATCACCAGCAAGTCTGTCCCACGTATTCCAATGAGAACTGCACTGTCTAAGGATTTATGGCGAAAGAGTTGTGCATGTTCTCCTAAAAGTGGTGTATGTTTTTATGACAGACAACCTTTTTTGAATCAGGACCATACGTATTGTTTTGATACAATAAAGCACAGAAATATAATGTGTATTGGCTGAGAATGTAAATTCTTCAGCTCCATCCATTCCTAACATCTGTTGTTCATCTTTCTGTCCAGGAGTGTTTCTTTTACTCGCTGGTGTTTGACCCGGTCCATAAGACCCTCCTGGCGGACCAGGGAGAGATCCGCGTAGGCTCCAAGTACCAGGCCGAGATCCCTGACAAACTAGGCGAAGGTGTGTGGGGGGCTGGCTGAACTCTGACCTTTTTAGACTGGCCAATCACGTTGCAGCCTATTGTGGTGGTCATAGTGCTCTCAGACTACACACTCTTGGGGTTATATTGCACCACACTTTTAGAAGTGCTGGGTTGATAGAAGGCCTTCTATCACGTCTAAATGATGGTGTTATATGAGTGAGTAGTGAGACATGGGTCATGTTCCGTAGGGCACACACAGGAAAATGTTTTGGAACAAAAAAATTACATTTGTGTTCACTTTCAGCCAGTCACTTGGTATAACATACAATGGGGCGTCAACGACCAATTCTATTCACTTGTAGTAAACTGAAATCAAGCCCAAAGGGCCAATGAATACCGGGGCTCGCATCCATTTCCTAAATATTTTGCTCTTCTGCTCGCCTGAAGGAAGAATGTGTCACACAATTTACTAACTTTTCAAGCGCACGAAGGCTATGGGATTTGTTTTGGTATCGGTTTTTGTTTGATAAAAAAAACACTACTTTCTGCTCTACTTGTGTAGCCAGTGCTAAAAGTAAGTTCCAAAAGGCTAACCAGCTGAGTTTGAACCTGCGACCTAGGTCGGAGGTGAAAATGAAATGTACTCACGAGTGCTGTCCTGTTGTCTGGGGTGGAAACACACTCAGGAGGCCATGGCTTGGACCAGTTCGTTTGACCATTGTCTCCGGCTGGGTTCAACTTCCATTGGGAGTCGGGCTGACTTTGTGCGAAAGGTTGGTGGTCGGAGATGATAGGGGTGACAACCCAGCTGAACGAGGCTCATTCCAGTTTCTCTGGCAGTGTTCAAAGTCCAGATTCCGGGCATGATGTACTATCCCTGATTGGCTCTGGAGGGTTTTCGGAGTGCGAATTGGATGACATCAGTACAGGGGGCAGCCTGAAGCCCCGACTTTGGATTCGGTGGGGGAGACTGAACCGTTTGGAGGTGAATGCGCCTTTGGTGTTTTCGCCCCGCAGTGGAGTTCCTCCATGTTTGGGGGAAGGTATTTACCTTTTGTCCCACAAGCGGTGAAGCGTTTCTTACCCCTGTTTCAAAGATTTCACAGATGAGTGCCGAGTTACTTCGCAACTGTGGCAACAGTTCTCCCAAGTGGCTCGGTCAGTGGGTGGCAAGTTACTGGTTGCCGAGGTCTCCGAACCCGGTGTGGGCCGGTTATCAGAACGCACAGTTCCTTCACCACGTTCAAACGCACGGTTGTCGAGTGATGTATATGGAAACAAGCGTGGGGGAAAAAAATCAATTACCCCAGTTTTCTGTTTTAGGAGATAATATATGAGAGACTTTGAGCGTGCTCCGTCCAGTGGCGGGCATGCACAGTTTCACCATGGGTGAGGAGGATGGTGACAAGGGGGTACGGTCTGTACGCTGTGTATCCTCCTTTTCGTGGCGTCAAAGATCCCTGGGGTCCTAGAGCCTGTCTTAAGAGGAGATCTCTCTCCTTCAAAAGAAGGTTATTCGGGTGGTCCCTGTGTCAGAAGTACAGAGGGGTTGTGACAGCCAGTACTACTTAGTTCCCAAACTTTGCATCCCATCCTGGACTTGTATGTTTTAACACTAGAACCGCTAAAGCAGTAATTTTGACTGCTCATTCATTTTGACTGCTCCTTGAGTTTTCCTAAATAAGGCTATGTAACACTGTCGTTGTTAACATCTTAATATCACAAACAGAACTGGAGTCATAACCAATTTTAGGAGGGCATGTAAAAAATGTTTTTACATGGGGTTTTTTATATTTGAGATTCTTCAAATAGCCACCCTTTGACTTGATGACAGCTTTGCACCCTCATGGCATTCTCTCAACCAGCTTAACCTGGAATGCTTTCCCATCAGTCTTGAAGGAGTTCCCACATATACTGAGCACTTGTTAGCTGCTTTTCCTTCACTGAGGTTCGATTCATCCCAAACCATCTAAATTTGGTTGAAGTTGGAACAAAAAATCTCAAACCTGGACTCCAGACCAGAGGACAAATTCAGGCTAATGTCCATTGCTCGTGTTTCTTGGCCAAAGCAAGTCTTCTTCTTATTGGTGTCCTTTAGTAGTGGTTTCTTTGCAGCAATTAGACCATGAAGGCCTGATTCACACAGTCTCCTCTGAACAGTTGATTTTGAGATGTGTCTGTTACTTGAACTCTGAAGCATTTATTTGGGCTGCTATCTGAGTCTGGTAACTCTCTAATGAACTTATCCTCTGCAGCAGAGGTATTTCTGGGTCTTCCATTCCTGTGACGGTCCTCATGAAGCTGGTTGAGAGAATGCCATGGGTGTGCAAAGCTGTCATCAAGGCAAAGGGTGGCCACTTTGAAGAATCTCAAATATAAAATATATTTTGATTTGTTTAACACTTTTTTTGGGGGGTTACTACATGATTCCATATGTGTTATGTCATTTGATGTCTTCACTTTTATTCTACAATGTAAAATAAAGAAAATCCCTTGAATTAGTAATATTCCAACCTTTTGGCCCCCAGTGTAAGTATTCAGACCCTTTGCTATGAGATTTGAAATTGAGCTCGAGTGCATCCTGTTTCCAGTAATCATCTTTGATGTTTCTACAACTTGATTGGAGTCCATTGTGGTAAATTAAATTGATTGGACATGATTTGGAAAGGCACATACCTGTCTATATAAGGTTCCACAGTTGACAGTGCATGTCAGAGCAAAAACCAAGCCATGAGGTCGAAGGAATTGTCCGTAGAGCTCTTAGACAGGATTGTTTCGAGGCACAGATCTGGGGCAGGGTACCAAAAAATTTCTACAGCATTGAAGGTCTCCAAGAACACAGTGGCCTTCATTCTTAAATGGAAGAAGTTTGGAACCACCAAGACTCCAATGGTCACTCTGACAAAGCTCCAGAGTTCCTCTGTGGAGATGCAAGAACCTTCCAGAAGGACAACCATATCTGCAGCACTCTACCAATCAGGCCTTTATGGTAGAGTGGCCCTACAGAAGCCAGTCCTCAGTAAAAAGGCACTTGACAGCCCGCTTGGAGTTTGCCAAAAGGCACCTAAAGGACTCTCAGACCATGAGAAACAAGATTCTCTGGTCTGATGAAACCAAGATTGAACCCTTTGGCTTTTGGCTTGAATGCCAAGTGTCACGTCTGGGGGAAACCTGCCACCATCACTACGGTGAAGCATGATGGTGGCAGCATCATGCTGTGGGGATGTCTTTCAGTGGCAGGGACTGGGAGACTAGTCAAGATCGAGGGAAAGATGAACGGAGCAACGTTTTTTTTTTTTTACTAAGCAAGTCAGCGCTGAGGACCTCAGACTGGGGCGAAGGTTCACCTTCCAACAGGATAACTACCCTAAGCACACAGCCAGTGGCTTCGGGACAAGTCTCTGAATGTCCTTGAGTGGCCCAGCCAGAGCCCGGACTTGAACCCGATCGAACATCTCTGGAAAGACCTGAAAATACTGTGCAGCGACGATCCCTATCCAACCTGACAGAGCTTGAGAGGATCTGCAGAGAAGAATGGGAGAAACTCCTCAAATACAAGTGTGCCAAGCTTGTAGTGTCATACTCAAGAAGACTCAAGGCTGTAATCGCTACCGAAGGTGCTTTGACAAAGTACTGAGTAAGGGGTCTGATTTCTTATGTAAATGTGATATTTCATTTTTTGATTTTGAGTACGTTAGCAAATGTTTCTAAAACCCAGTTTCTGCTTTGTCATTATAATTATGGGGTATTGTTTGTAGATTGAGTGGGGGAAAACTATTTAATACATTTTGGAATAAGGCTGTAACGTGAAAAAAAATGTCTAGGGGTCTGAACACTTTCCGAATGCACTCTAGATGGATAGGCACAAGGATGTCTGCGTTTGTGACCAGCTTTTTGTCTCTTTCGCTAATCCAGTTTGGGGTATGGCGCTTTATAAGCAGCGTCTTTCTAATTGGATTACGGAGGCGATCTCCCTGGCGTATGACTGCAAAGGTCATGGGTTGCCTAGCGATCCAGCCTGTTCACTCTACTAGGGGTGTGGCAGCTTCTTGGGCATTGTTCAGGGATGTGATTGTTGAGATCTGCGCTTCAGCGAGTTGGGGTTCCCCACATACTGTACCTTTTGGTTTTATTGCTTGGATGTAACTGCTCCCAGTGTGGCTCATAGTGTCCTTATGGCTGGGTCCGGGAGTGTTTAAGCAGTGCGCAGGTTGCGTATTTATCCGGGTTAACGCAGTTCCCCTGTGGGATTGAGCCTTGGGCTTCCTTGCTGTCCTGCAGTGTCACATGCACAAGTACAGTGACATGTCTAATTGCAAACTCAAAACGCAACAATGAAATAATCAATAACAAAAGAACACAATAAGTAAGTAAGCATACTATACACAAGGTCAGTTCCAATACCATATTTACAATGTGCAGGGATACTTAAGTGATGGAGGTAGATATGTATAGTGCTAAGGTGACTAGGCAACAGGGTATGTGATAAACAGAGTAGCAGCAGCTTGTGGGTGCAGAGTCCGTATAAATGTATGTGCATGTTATGTGTGAGTGAGCAGATGATTTGAGTGAAAGTGTGTAGGGCCGTGTGTGTGTGTGTGTGTGTGTGTAGAGACGGTGCAAAAAATGAAAGGTCAATCAAGATTAAAGGTTAACTCATAAAGTCTGTGTAGCTATTTTGTTAACTATTTATCAGTATTATTGCATTTTCCGGGGCTTCCTTCCACTCCCCCTGATATAGAGGTCCTGGATGGCAGGGAGCTCGTCCCCAGTGATGTACTGGGCTGTCCGCACCACCCTCTGTAGCGCCATGCGATCGAGTGTGGTGCTATTGCCATACCAGGCAGTGATGCAGCCAGTCAAGATGCTCTCAATTGTACAGCTGTTGAGGATTTGCCGGCCCACGCCGCTGACACGCCTTCTTCGCGACTGTTTGCATGTGTTTGGAGATTTTAATTTCTTTAGAGATTTGTACACCAAGGAACTTGAAGCTCTCGACCTACTCTTCTGCAGCACAGCCTATGTGGATGGGGGCTTGCCGACCTTCCGTTTCCTGTTGTCCGGGAACAACTCCTTGGTCTTACTGATGAAGGAGAGGTTGTTGCTCTGGCACCACACTGCCAGGTCACTGACCTCCTCTCCTTAGGCTGATTCATCGTCCACTGTTATCGTCAGCAAACTTGATGATTGTGTTTGAGTCGTGCATGGCCACGCATTTCTGGGCGAACAGGGAGTACAGGAGGAGACTAAGCACGCACCCCTGTGGGGAGGATCAGTGTGGCGCAGGTGATGTTGCCTACCCTCAACGCCTGGGGTCGGCCTGCCAGGAAGTCCAGGATCCAGTTGCAGAGGGAGGTGTTCCGACCCCGATTCCTAAGCTTAGTGACGAGCTCAGAGGGGACAATTGTGTTGAACGCTGAGCTGTAGTCAATGAATAGCATTCTCACATAGGTATTGCTCTTATCTAGGTGGGATCTTTTGTGGCGGTATGCAATTTGGCTTGGGTCTAGGGTGTCTGGGATGGCGAAGTTAATGTGTACCATAACCAGCCATTCAAAGCACTTCATGATTACAGAAGTGAGTGCTACAGGGCGGTACTCATTGTGGCATGAAGCCTTTGAGTTTTTTGAGACAGGAATTATGGTGGTCATCTTAAAAAATTTGAGGATTACAGACTGTGATAAGGAGGGATTCAAAATGACTGAATACGCCTGCCAGCTGTTCTGTTCATGATCTGAGAACACGCCCTGGAATACCTTCAGGCCCCGCGGCCTTGCGCATCTATCCGGCTTACCACAGTTTCCCTGTGGGTTCGAGCCTTGGGCTGCCGTGGTTGGTGGGCATTATCAAGCCACAGCAGGTGCCCTGTTGTTTTGAACTTGCGGTTCCTTGTGTGAGTTCTGGCATTTGACTCCTTAGGTGTCTGTTTGAGCCTTTTGCAACCAACTGGAAGGGTCTATGGACTTGGGCCGCTGTGGACGATGTTAGGCAGCATTTCTCTGGGTTACCACAGTTACTCTGAGGTTGAGCCTGGGCTGCTGTGGAAGTGTGAGAGTACTGTTTCCAGGTTTTCTGTGGGTTTGAACCTCTGCCGCCATGGTTCATCGACTCTGGTCGCTGCAGCGGCAGCGTGTCAGTACGCATAGCCAAGTTGCAACAGGTTCTGGTTTCCTATATGGGGCTCTGACAGTTCAGGCTTCTCGGGTAAGTATTAGGGGGAAAAGGTGGCTTCTCTAACCCCTTTTTGGAGCCGGTGAAACCGGTCAGTTTGGGCTTCCGTTGGCCTCTTACTTTATTACCCTTTGAGCCGGCTTTGGGCGTGATTGTATGTCCCTGTAGTATGTTATACAGAGTGACCGACTGAAAGGGAACGTTCAATTTTGAATATAACTCATCTTCCCTGAAAGGCTCTGTGCTGTCAGGGGGGTTGGGCTCACTGAAGAGCCGTACTGAATTGAGGAAATTGATGCAATCCCTTGTAATTTCTAGCCAGGAAGCTTGCTTTCAGTTTGCTTCAGGTGAATAGGATTGGTCGTTGACTCCCCCAAAGTATGTTATACCTCGTTCACTCCTTCAGGGAACCGTATTTATATTCATAACTGTACGTGTTCTTGACTATCTGCAGCGTCGTTAGTTAACATTTCTGATTGTAGCTCTATTGGTATTGCCCCTCACAGGTGAATCAGACACCCGTATCCAGGAAAAGCTGGAGACCAAGGTGTGGGACCCTGACAACCAGCTCAAAGACCCCCAGATCGACCAGTTCCTGGTGGTGGCTCGGTGAGTGTCCCCTGTCCCCCTCCACCTGTCACGGGTTGCTCTGGTTATATTACATCTCTGCCCTGTTGCAATGGAGGTTCTTGTTGTCGTGACCTTGTTGTCAGGGTGAGCTTGGAGCACATTCTGATTTCTGCACATTCTGATTTGAGTAACGTGAACTGGATGGCTTTGAGTTTCAAAGTCCACCTTTCGGTTGAATTGTAGCACAATTATTTCCTCTAGACTATCTTTGAATGATCTTGCCCAAGCGGTGTAGTAGCAGGAGGACCCCAGTCAACACCCAGCATTTGAGCCCACGTTTGTTTTTGGAGGGAATCAACATATTGTAGTGAATGACTCCTTTGTTAATTACATCATGCTGGAGCGCCATCTAGTGTTCATATGATAGAAATTCACACATTTACAAAACCCCATCCTAATAGGGTTTGTGTGTGTAGTTAGGAATGTGTGTGTTTCAGTACTTGGTTTGTCATAGATTCTAATGATGATATTTGATGGTTGTGTGTGTTCCAGTGCTGTGGGGACGTTTGCCCGAGCCCTGGACTGCAGCAGCTCCATCCGTCAACCCAGCCTGCATATGAGTGCTGCAGCTGCCTCCAGAGACATCACACTGGTGAGACACACACACTTTTGTCCATGTTCCATGGTGACTAGACAATCAGCAAGTGCTCTACTGCCACTAAACGAACAGACATCTACCCCAATTAGATGTAATATACATTATATCGTAATATATATATATCTAATACAATATACAATATCACATATTTACAAATCACTTGAATATGGCAACCTGTGCCTAAATCACCACTATCTAATCCCCCCCCCCCCCCCCCTCTAGTTCCATGCGATGGACACCCTGCAGAAGAACGGCTACGACCTAGCCAAGGCCATGTCCACGCTGGTGCCGCAGGGCGGGCCGGTCCTCTGCCGTGACGAGATGGAGGAGTGGAGTGCCTCAGAGGCCATGCTGTTTGAGGAGGCCCTGGAGAAATATGGAAAGGACTTCAACGACATCCGCCAGGACTTTGTAAGTAGTGAATACACATCTCGATGACACACCTACGGTCCTTCATCCATGAATCCAAGGTCATATTCATTAGGGTGCACAATGGAAAATGTTATAAAACATTTAGCAAAAATGAGCCCCCACCCTTTTTTTGTTTTGTTTATGTTCTACTGGTCACAGATGGCGTTGATGATGATTCTGATTTGTGTGGTGTTTATTTATTTTTTTATTAGTTGCCGTGGAAGTCACTAGCCAGTGTGGTCCAGTTCTACTACATGTGGAAGACTACTGACCGCTACATCCAGCAGGTAATTCACAACACCACCTCATCTCACCTCAATAAGAATATGACATGGTTCGTATTAGTCACAGTTGTTTCACTGTATAAATAGTAGTTTCATTCACACCTACTTGTTATTCGTGTGCTAATTTATCAAATGTATAATGCGCTTTCAGAAACGATTAAAGGCAGCAGAAGCAGACAGCAAGCTGAAGCAGGTGTACATCCCCACCTAGTGAGTATCAGTCTGCACTGCACTATCCTCAATATACTATCCTTGCATCAAATACCATGACACATTTTTTCCCTCCAGCACCAAACCCAACCCCAACCAGATCATGGCTCCTGGTAACAAGCCTGGTGTGAACGGGGCCGCAGGCTTCCAGAAAGGATTGAGCTGCGAGAGCTGCCATAGTGAGTACACAGGTGTTTTTGTGTGTCTTAAGTCTTTCTCTCCATGCCTGTCTCACTGTACTGAAAAATGCATGTATATCTGTGCATGACATGACTTTTTTTTTTTTGATAATCTTTATTCATTTTTTTTTTTTTCTTGTTGTGGGGGCTACATGCACAATACAAATTCATATAATGTAATAGTTAATAGTCCCAGCCCATACCCCCAACCTCCCAGCTCTTACTCCCAGCCCATTCCCCCAACCTCCCAGCTCTTACTCCCAGCCCATTCCCCCAACCTCCCAGCCCATTCCCCCAACCTCGTACCCATCCAACATTTCTCTCTCCAACCACCCACATCCCGCCCCTTCCCATCCCCCTAGCAACCCTCCCTATTTTCCAAAACATGCATCCTGTTTGCAATAAGGCACTAAAGTAAAACTGCACAAAGTTATGCAAATACTGACTGGTTTTCTGATCCATGCCCCTACCGTTTTATCTGTGACCAACAGACTGTTAAGGTCCCAACAGCAGAGTCCCACCAGGCTGGACAATAGAATGAGTCCAAATTTACCCAAGGCTGAAAAACTGCAATAGAACGCTGCCTAAACTGGAACACTGGCGCGAGCCCGTAGCAAATGAATGGAACAGATGACAACTGAGTACACTGCCCAGCCTTACATAATTAGAAAGATGAGATTCCCAACAGCAGTCCCAACACCGTTCACAGTTAATTCAGCCTCATTTACTGTCTTTTGTAAAAAAACATAGCTGATATGGCTGACTTGCTTAAACAAATGTGGTTTCTACTGACAATTGAGATGTACAAACTGTGGCATAAGAGGCAATCCATAATTTCGATTAAGACTAATGAGCGAGCTAGGACGAGCGTAGTGAATATAACTATTTGTTCAGCACTTTTGAAATGTACAGCGACAGAATTCAGAACATGGGCCGTTCTTAAAGTATTCTCCCTGAACACCAAGTCAGAACCGTAGGATAAATAAAGGGGGCATATAAGAAGATAATAAAAGCTGTTACAATATTTGATTATTACATTTCTCTAAAACATATAGGCTACATGTGCACCACCAAGTCAGAACAGTAGGTGAAATTAAGACAACATTATTTTGGTGAGGCACATGGGCTACTAACAGCTTACTACACAACATTCACTTAGTATTACTTTCCTAGCTACAGTATACATATTTCTCTGGCATCCTACATAATTTATGAAGCAGTGTAAGTTTTGCTTCAGTCTCTCACCTAGCTCCTACCTTGGCTCGAGCCAGGGACCCTCTGCACACATTGACAAGTCACCCTCAAGCATCGTTAACCATCGCTCCACAAAAGCCGTGGCTCTTGCAGAGAAACAACTACTTCGAGGTTTGAAGCGCTACTAGCGAGCACCGCTAACTAGCTAGCTGTTTCACACCGGTTACAGGAAGACATTTTTGGACTCACGTTGCTGTGATGTGCTGGAACAGTAAAGTGGCGCGGCGGTCCTTTGTGGGCAAATGTTGTCATCAAAGAGAAAGATACCGGATTTACAATTCCGAGTTGAATGACCGTTCAAAACGCTTGCAGTTAGCCACTGTCAACGATTCCTTTCTAACCACTCATTGTTGAATTTGTGATCTCAATTGTTTTGTAATGTGTATGTCCAATGGCCGATGAGCACCGATACGTTTTATCTACACCCCCGGTCAAAAGTTTGGAATATTACTCATTCGAGGGTTTTTGTGAAGACATCAAAACTATGACATAACACATATGGAATCATGTAGTAACCAAAAAAGTGTTAAACAAATATAAATATATTATATAGTTGAGGTTCTTCAAATAGCCACCCTTTGCCTTGATGACAGCTTTGCACACTCATGGCATTCTCGATCTTACTTTATCTAGACAATGTATCTCAATCCCTCCCAAACACTTTTGATTATGTAATTGCCTGGGCCAGGGGCTCCATAGACAATAAGTATTACTTTTCTGATGAGCTAATATAAACACTTTGCCTCTTCCAGCCGCCCAGTCAGCACAGTGGTACGCATGGGGTCCTCCCAACATGCAGTGCAGACTGTGTGCCTCCTGCTGGATCTACTGGAAGAAGTATGGAGGCCTGAAGACCCCCACACAGCTAGAGGGCAACGCAAGATCTGTCTCAGTATGTCTGCTTTCACTAACCAGCTTCCCTAAACCTGGGTGCATCTCAGTAGCCTTAAGATCATTACAGCGGCAGGAGAGGTGGAGAGGAAGCAACTGTAGAGATGATCAGTGCTATCCGGGATCCTTGGGACGTACATACCCTAACCCTTAACCTTACCATCCCAAGGCTCCCGGATAGCACGGACCCTATCTGACCAGTCATGATATTTTCAATATGTTAACTTGACTCTGTTGACCTCTCCTCAGGAGTCCACTCCGCGCGGTCACATGACTCGCCAGGAGGTGCAAGGCCTGTCCCCGTTCACGACGAGCGGGGGGCGTGCCAAGCTACTGGCCAAGAACCGCCAGACGTTCATCCTGCAGACCACCAAGCTGACGCGTATTGCCCGCCGCGTCTGCACTGACATCCTGCAGCCACGCCGCGCGGCACGGCGACCCTACGCCTCCATCAACGCAAACGCCGTGAAGGCAGAGTGTGAGTAGAGGCGATACCGTGTGTATATAGACAGATACACACTCCGACACATGATTTTCACACGTACTGCTTAACCCTAACTCATGTTTTGTTTCTTCCTCAGGTATGATTAGGCTGCCTAAAGCAACCAAGGCCCCTATAAAGAACCGCTCGATCCCTCGACCACCGCTGGCCACCATAGTGAAGGAACTGGGTAAGAATCCACCAACCACCAGAGAGCTCCTAAGAAATATTTTATCTATTACTTGTCAAAATAGCGTTGTAAACTCGTGGCACTCAAAACACTTGCCTGTAGCTTTTCCCCTAAAATTCCCTTTTGTACTTGTGTGTAAATTCTCTTTCAATACTCTTTATAGCTTCAATGCTACAGTTAAGTTCTTCCTATTGTAAGTGGCTTGATTTTGGTTTGTGATTGGGCGCCTCCTTTTCTCTTCCTAGCCATCCGGGCTCCAATCAAACTGAAGGCCCCCAGAGGCGCTCCCACGCCCATCAACCGCAACCAGGCCAACCAGGCCCGCGGGGGATCCGGACTGCTCGGGAAGAGGCCCTTTGACAGCAGCGTGAGTACTCCTCAGTCCTCACTCTCTCTCTCACACACACACACACACACACACACACACACACACACACCACAACCACCATTTGGACTTCCTCTATCTCTCTTTCAGTCAAACCATATATGCGACACTGAGAGTTTCTTGGTTTGGTATAGACAGTTTGTCATCTTTCTTCTGTTACTGTAACCTTGGGTAGTGTCTCCTGTCCCTGTCTTCTCCGACTGTGGAGAGGGACAGACTGGCACACTGGTTCTGGTTCCTCTGTAACAGTGGGAGATTCAGTAACTAGAGCCCGACCGATAAATTGGTTCATCAATATTGACGGCCGATATTAGCCTTTCACAGAAATATTTGTATTGTTTTTATACCTAGAATAAACTAATATGTCTGCTCATTTGCGGTCATTTTTATTTTATTTACAATGGTTGCCTGAAGAGGGCTCTCCATCAGCTGCTCATTGAACATCCTTCAGCCCTAGGTCACAATGTGAGCTAATAGGCATGGTGGTTTGACAGTGAGTAGCTTGGTACAGCCAGCGTATTTCAATAAGTAAATAATATAAAGTTCACCAAGCCAGCAGCCCTTTCCTCATCATATTCTTACTTAGTTAACATAGTTAACTTAGCTATCTAGCCAGCAAGGTAGTTAGCTTAGCTAGCTAGCTAGCAATCTGTGCTACTTATGTGCTAACACTGGACTGGTGCCAAAGTGAACACTCTTCCTTGATACAAAAACAAAATGTATTGTCTAAGCCTATTGTGTTAGTGGGCTTATTTAGTTAGTTTTCCGAAATATGCAATCTGCAAAAAGCATATCTATCATTCAGGCCATGTGTTCCCATTATGAGTTGAGTAGCTAATGTTAGTTAGTTAGCTAGCTAAATTAGAACGTATGACTAAAACCAGTGCGGCAAACATTTGCCTGCATGTCCCTTGTGGCTCAGTTGGTAGAGCATGGCACTTGCAATGCCAGGGTTGTGGGTTCAAGTCCCACAGGGGACCAGTACGAAAAATGTATGATAAGAACATCTGCTAAATATCTAAAAATGAAATAAAAGTTTTCAGTCAACAGTGCATGCCATTTGCAGTTAAAATTGATAGCCAATACATTTTGTATCCCACTGCTGGCTTTCCTCTGACGTTAAGCAGGGTTGGTCCTGGTCGGTACATGGATGGGAGACCAGATACTGCTGGAAGTGGTGTTGTAGAGCCTGCAGAAGGCACTCTTTCCTCTTTTCTGGGGACATTGCCCAATGCCCCAGGGCAGGGTTTGGGGACATTGCCCTGTGTAAGGTGTCGTCTTTTGAATGGGACGTTAAACGTGTCGTGACTCTCTGTGGTCACCAAAGATCCCATGGTGCTTATCGTAAGAGTAGGGGTGTTAACCCCGGTGTCCTGGATAAATTCCCAATCTGACCCTTATATCATCATGGCCACCTAATCATCCCCAGCTTCCAATTGGCTCATTCATCCCCCTCCTCTCCCCTGTAACTATTCCCCAGGTCGTTGCTGTAAATGAGAATGTGTTCTCAGTCAACTTACCTGGTAAGTGGTTAAATAAAGGGTTAAATAGAAAAAAACATTTTGTATTGAGTAACAGTGTAATGAAGAAAACATTGTCGTAATGAACAGCTAGCATGCCCTTGTCATAACATACTCACATTGCTAGGTTGCCATAAAGCATTTGTTAACATGACCTTTGACTGTTGTAAACACTAGTAAATCTACTCAATACAAATGAGGACACCTTGTGGTGACATTACTAACTGCATGTTACTGCATTTCAAAGCTTATTTGTGAGCAGTTCAGTTTCAGATTTTTGAGGCAGAGTGTAATTAATTCGGCCAGCCACCCCTTGTGGTGGTTTAGCACAAACACTTTTGAATACTTCTTATCCACTGCCATAGATAGGCATATCTTTGTGGTACCTAAGAAGGTAAACTTACTGTCGTATTTCTAGAGGATTTTTATTTTTTTATTTTTTATGGATAACCTGTAACCCACATCATCATTTAGTGTCTTTATCCTTTGTCATTTTTTTTATTCCACCTCCAAAATATGATATATTGGCAGATGTATCGCTAATCAGTCGTTATCGGACCCAGAAATTCCATATCGGTCAGGGTCTACCACTGACCATCTGTCCATCTCCCTCCACCATCTCTGAGCAAAGCAGCATCACCACAGCTTGGGCTACACACACACACACACACACACACACACATTTGCATGCAGCACACACAAACACACACTGGCGTGGCACACCATGCGCACGCACACACACACACACACACACCTCTCTCTTCCCTCACCACTCTTCTCTCATTAGTCACAGGCGGTAGGGCTGCCGTTCCCCACCAATGGGAGGCCGTTCACATCGGGCATGAGGACCACCTCCCAGTCGGTGATCAAGCGTCAGAAAGTGAACCAGGGAGACGCACCCAACCCTGTGGTGTTTGTGGCCACGAAAGACACCAGGTACTGTCCTCAGTACAGAGTACTGTATGTATCTTGTAGCAGACAGCAATGGAGGATTCAAATTTATATTCTGTCCTTTTTTGTTGAGAAATGTACAGAGTTGTACCCTGAGTGTACAAAACATTAGGAACACTGCTCTTTCCATGACATAGACTTATCAGGTGAAAGCTGTGATCCCATATGGATGTCACATGTTAAAATCCACTTCAATCAGTGTAGATGAAGGGGAGGAGACAGGTTAAATAAGATTTTTTAAGCCTTGAGACAATTTGAGACATGGATTGTGTATGTGTGCCATTCAGAGGGTGAATGGGCAAGACAAAATATTTAAGTGCCTTTGACAGGGGTAGTAGGTGCCAGACGCACCAGTTTGAGTGTGTTAAGAACTGCAACGATGCTGTTTTTTTCAAATGGTCCACCAGCGAACTTGACACAACATGGGCCAGCATCCGTGTGGAACACTTTCGACACCTTGTAGAGTCCATGCCCCGGTGAATAGAGGCTGTTCTGAGAGCAAAAGGGGATGCAGCTCAATATTAGGAAGGTGTTCCTAATGTTTTGTACACTGGATCAATCAGGTCTCTATAACAGTAAGGTTACGTTTGTTGATTTAATGTGTAATATTGCATTCAACTAGTTTTAAGACGAGAAGGATTCACTTCTTTGCACATGTGCACTTTGACATTAGACTCCTAGGTGTGCAAATGTGGATCTTGTCAGTCCTTCAGCTAAATCACTGTGTTGTGTGTGTGTGTGTCTCTCTCTCTCCTCTCAAGGGCTCTGAGGAAACACCTGACCCAGTCTGAGATGCGGCGTGCAGCCAGAAAACCTCACCTCCCTGTCAGGGTCAAGCTTCCCCTAGGCCCCCGGCCTCTGGTACTGCCCATCTTGCCAACCAGCACCAGCGAGCCCATCGTCCTGGAGGACTAAGGGGGACCCCCCCACTGCGACACAGGGGCGCACCAGTGCTCGCCCACCTGTTAGTGCAGCAGCGCACGCCATACCAGTAGCCGTTCTCTGTTGTCATATTTTTCTTCTTCTGTTCTTTTACCTCCCAAAAGCTGACGTGCTGCTCACCACACACACACACATACACACACTCACTCTAGTGACACCCACATGCATACTTTGCATTGAGTTCACACATACACACGCCACCATTACTTCTCTCCACACACTTACACCCACATACTCGCTTTGGGCTTTTTGTAGTATTTTATTCTGGCATTTTTTGCTTAATTATTTTACTCCCCTTATTTTTTTTAATGGCAAATATTTTTAACTAATTTAAAATCAGAAGTATTTCTCATCCCAAAATAATGGTGTTAAAACACACTTTTTATTTTTCCCTCCAGGTATTATCTTATTTGTGTATATATTTGCAGCATTTTGAGGGGGTGACACCTATATGGTTGTGGGAGGGCCATAGAAAGAAATAGAAATACTAGAAGGGATAACGTCCCTCAGACCACAGCAATTTGACTGAGTGTCCATTCTAGTTATACTAATTCTATTGGGAAGGCTTAGCATGTTTCTTTGATTATTTTTCTGGGAAAGTCTATTTTAGATTGTTTCATTCACATGTTCCATCATAGGTCTGGAAGGTTGAGGTAAAGTGCTTTGTATGACCCACCATTCAAGCATACCCCCCCCCCAATATCTCCACAAGCCTATCAGAAGTTAGGTTTGATGACCCCAAGAAGTTTGAGCTCAGTTTTTCTAGTTGACTGTTGTCACGATCAATTTGTGTCCCTGTCTTGTCTCCTGTCACTTGATTGTCAAGCTCGTTACAGCCATGTTTTTTTACAGGGCATTCTGGATCCTTCTCTGTAAAGCCTTTGAGGTGCGTTTTTGGTTTTGACCCGCGAGAACGACTGCTCGACTGCAACGGTCTTGTAACGTCAGTCAATACAAGGAGAGAGTAATGGTTTAGCAAAAGGTAGTGTAGGTTAACAGGGTAGAAGAGATTAATCTCACGTTGTTTTGGAAGATATTCCAAGTTGTGTTCTGGATGTGGATCTGATGGGTTACTGTGGTTTGAGACATGCAGAATAGATGTTGTCTTTAAGGCCCTTTATTGTGAGAAAGATGGGTTATTTTTTAGTGAAGGAGACCGAATTAAGCCATAAACATTCAAGGTGTGTAAAACTCCGTTCTAAGATGGCCCCTGTGCAATTTGCCACCTGTATGTATAAAACATGCATTCAGATCCCCACCTATAGACTAGGCCACAGCATTTATGACAATGGACTGTTTGGCTCTTGCTTTGAATGGAAATGGCAAATTATGTCAATAGCTGGTTGTCAGAATGCAGCAATATGTTGGCTTGGGTACAGAAGTCATGTTTTTAATGATATGATGATGGGAGAGGAATCTCTTGTGACGTCGCTACTTGTGGGTTGATTTGGTTTGAATCTTTATTTTACCTTTTTGTGTTCTATGATGAAAGAGTGCGTTAGATTAAATCAATGCTTAATTGGATATTATTATAATTCCTCATGCTCCCTCAGGCGTTGTGAACTGACAGCCAGTACTGGGTAGAAGTGAAGGATTTATATGCAAGTTTGGTCCCAATGTGGGCTTTTGTAATGTTTCTAAAACAAATTGAAGTGTTAAAATGCTTAGCGAAAATACTAATCTGAAGAAAAAAACTTGGCCTATTGAAAACGTCATTGTTTTTTTGTTTTTTTTATATATATAAAACCTTAAAAAAAAAAAAAGCTTGTAATTACTTCATATTTTGGAGAGGGTTAAAATAATGTACATGTGAATATTGCTCTCCGTCATTGAGTGGGTTTGGGATGGGAGACGGGATGGTTGGCTATCAAAGCAGTTGGGAGGGATGGAGAGGGGTTTAGAATTTTGTATGTTGGTGAGAGAATTATGCTACAATTAAACATTTTTTTTCCTCAAGTGTTTTTTATTCCAATGTGTCTGTATCCTTTTAATGTATCTTGATAAGAAAATAAATAAAGATTTTTTTTCTTCGTGGTCGTATACACTTTTCTCTCCTTAATGTGTGTACTTTATCTGGGTGTGTACTTTATCTGGGTGTTCCCTATTTTTTTTACATTGTAGAATAAAAGTGAAGACATCAAAACTATGACATAACACATATGGAATCATGTAGTAACCAAAAAAGGTTTAAACAAATGTTTGAGATTCTTCAAATAGCCACCCTTTGCCTTGATGACAGCTTTGCACACTCATGGCATTGAACATTAGACCGGTGGAAATTTGTTCTTTGGTCTGGAGTACAAATTTGAGATTTTTGGTTCCAACGTCAACCAAATTTAGATGGTTTGGGATGAGTCGGACCTCAGTGAAGGAAAAGCAGCCAACAAGTGCTCAGCATATGTGGGAACTCCTTCAAGACTGATGGAAAAGCATTCCAGGTGAAGCTGGTTGAGAGAAAGCCATGAGTGTGCAAAGCTGTCAAGGCAAAGGTGGCTATTTGAAGAATTTGTTTCAAACTATTTTGATTACAATATGTGTTATGTCATAGTTTTGATGTCTTCACTTTTATTCTACAAAGCTTTATATTTCCCCCTAACAGACAGCATTTAATTAACAAATTAACTGTGGTGTAAATTGACACAGAACAGGTGTTTATGTACTCAATAGGCTTGCCGTTAGTAATCAGGGAAGTAATTGGCAAATGTTTATTGCGACTTGCTGCCCCTCTGGTCTTGCCTAATTAGATAAGGGGCCATTTCATTCTGCGCTAAAAACTGCAACGTTGTCGCAGAGCTTCAACGCAATTGGCCGGTTGCTAATGAATACCCAGCTACATGACATCTGATTGGTGGATTCGAACGCCCCACTGACGTTCAATGTCGAACAGCTGAGCCTCGTTTTAAATGGAACGCGCGAGGAGTGGGAACTGGGTCAAGATACAAAACAGAGGACACGTGCACAGATGGTACATGCGACTTCATAACGGAGCAAGCAGGATAGCATGCAGTCCACGTCTAGACTATAGCTTGGACGTAAAGGTTGCAGTCTAACAGGTGTTGAGAACATCGGGGGAAATCTACTCTTCATTTCGCAACAATGTTTGAGGTAAACGGCTTCTGTGATACAGTAGTTATTTCAGAAATAATTTTTCCAGTGTGTTACTTAGTCTCGGTAACACACACACACACACACACTTTTAGTGCATGTTCTGAGTTTTTAATAAACCACTTGCTCTTTATCCACTTTAAATTAGTCAGTCGTTTGTGAAAGCTGTTGAAATGCAGTATCCAGAATCCGACAAATTTATTCTCTAGTCGATACGGTACTGCGCGGTAGTGTTATGGCTTGTAAAACTTATTTCAATCCAGGGATGAAATGTCATTGTACTAATTAACCAGGAGATTGGAATACTATTTTAATTAAACTGCCCTTTTCGTCAGCTTGGTAGGCTAATACTAACATATTTAATTCCATGAAAATGTGACAGCCAGTGTTGTCGAAGCCAATGGTTTGCTTTACCATTTAGCCTAACATGGTGACAAACTGCAGTGTAATTAAACTAGCGTATTGCTAGTGTGTTGTATTTTGACCTTGCCTCAAACCAGTTTATCAATGGGTCTAAATAGTCTTGGCCTAACATCCATATTCATCATTTAACACTGATTTTTAAATATGTTTTTTTCTCCTCAGACCAGCAGTGACGACTGGCCCATGTTCCCCTACCAAGACAAGGGGATAGATGACGTGTTCCCAGGGGACCAGGGCTCAGCTGGTGTTGGGGGAGACATGTCCCTGGCTGAGGCCTTACTGCCCCTAGTAGGGTCTCCCTCTCCCCCCCTGATCCCCTGGAAGTGTTCCACCCGCTACAAGACAGTACTCTGCAGCCGCTATGCTGAGACCGGCTTCTGCATGTACTCAAAGCGCTGCCAGTTTGCCCACGGCTTCCATGACCTCCATGTGCCCTCCCGCCATCTCAAGTACAAGACAGAGCTGTGCCGCTCCTTCCACACGGCGGGCTACTGTGCCTATGGCACCCGCTGCCTGTTCGCCCACAATGCCATGGAGCAGCGCCCCACCCGCCGCCTAAACATCCCCTGCCGTACCTTCCGCTCGTTTGGCGTGTGCCCCTTCGGCACGCGCTGCAACTTCCTGCATATTGAGGGTGACTGTAGCGGCAGCCTCTGTGATGGCTGTCTGGAGTCCCCAGATTCTCCAGACAGCACTGCAGAGGTTAAGGCCCCCATTGCCAGGCCCCAACCGTACACTCAGGACTGGAAGCCCCGCAGGGCCATGTGCCGCACCTTCAGAGCCTTTGGCTTCTGCCTCTATGGCACCCGCTGCCACTTCCAGCACAGCCTGCCCAGCAGCATTAGAGGCCCTGACTCCCCCACCCAGGGGCGTGCCAGCACTCCTCAGCTGTCTGGTGGGAGAGCCTTGTCCACAGCCTCGGACATGTTCTCTTCACCCTGCTCTTCCAACTCTTCCTCGCCCCCCTCTGGACTACCCTCCCCGGTCTGGCCAGACTACTCGTCTCCCCTGACCACCCTGCTGAACAAGCCCGTGGCCCACAATGCCTTCACCTTCTCCTGCCAGCTGAATGATCTGCTGCTGCCTTTGGCCCTCAGGCTCCAGCAGCTAGATAACAGCCAGGCCATGGCTGCAGCCTGCACCATGCAGGATGTGGGGGAGAACAAGCCATGGTCACTGTAGTCACGACTACAATATTTTTGTTGTAATGTATAGTGTGTGTAGTTTTATAGGGATGGTTTGCTATGAGCTTGGAAGCCATATGTGTCCTATGTATTTTAATTGAGGGGGTGGGCTGAGTGTCGTCTTGGTGTTCCATGTGTTATTCTTCCACAGTTTGGAGCGATGTTTTGACTGTTCTGCACTACATTTTTATAGCCTCCATTGATTTTATTATAAAATATATTTTTTACAAGCTGTTTTGACTCTTATGTAAATTAGGACTTCAACTATTTTAATCAGTTATCAATGACATGAATCTGTTTTTAATTTAAGTTTCAATAGAATTGAACCTGCACCGTATACTGGGTTTTGCTGAGCTTACTTCCTGCTGGAGATTGTTCATCCCGCGATGATTGTGTTTTCAGCCAACGGTAGCTTTTGCTTTATCTGCGGTAGTCAGTTATGATTGCATATTTATTTACATTAACTATGTATGACAGCTAGCAAATCAGCAAACTAATGTTAGTCTGCATAGCTGGAACTTCTGAAGAAGGAAAATGTTTTATTTCTACATTTTCCAAAAACGAACCAAACAAATACATTACTTTTACGAGTTTGTGCCGCCATGTGCATTAGTAGCACAATTTCTAACTTTACATTCATATTTACATTCACTTGTATGTTGACATCTCCATATTGACGTTGAGGCAGACTTTTTTTTCATAGCGGATGTACAAGCATCGCGAATTGAATTACGGGGCATTTCAGGCCCTGAAGTGAACATAATTGTACACTCGCAAACTCTACTAAAAACGAGAGCTGAGGGTCTTACGTTGCAAACTTCCCTTGCTTGGCTTATTTGGACCACCCTCCAACATGGCGACGGTGTGTCTTAAGTGTTTGGACCGCAGACACTGTTTTCCGATTCTGCAGGAGATTCCTCTCCAAGCGTATCTTTGGTTGTGGTTTTGTCAGTTGGCTGAAACCGCAAAAGGAGTTGGAGGTAGAAAGGCTTAAACAAGGAGCAGAGCGTGCCAAACTAACGTTGCAAGTCCGTTAAGATTTAGTCAGACGATAAGCTTTCTGGCATGTCTTTTAGTGACAGTGATTTCTCAGGAGTGCTAAGTTTTCATTTGACGTAGCTGGAAACTTGAGGCTCCTGCAGAAATTAATTGAAAGGGAACCTGATCTTTTTTTCATTGTTTGAAAAGGAAGTAGATTCCAGGAATTGGCCTGACACCAACCGTACAGTCGTGGCGAAAAGTTTTGAGAATGACAAGTATTGGTCTCCACAAAGTTTGCTGCTTCAGTGTTCTTAGATCTTTGTCAGTAGTTACTATGGTACACTGAAGTATAATTACAAGTATTCCATAAGTGTCAAAGGCTTTCATTGACAATGACATTCATTTTATGCAAAGAGTCAACATTTGCAGTGTTGACCCTTCTTTTTCAAGACTTCAGCAATCCGCCCTGGCATGCTGTCAATTAACATCTGGGCCACATCCTGACTGATGGCAGGCCATTCTTGCATAATCAATGCTTGGAGTTTGTCAGAAGTTGTGGGTTTTTGTTTGTCCACACGCCTCTTGAGGATCGACCACAAGTTCTCAATGTGATTAAGGTCTGGGGAGTTTCCTGGCCATGGACCCAAAATGTTGATGTTTTGTTCCCCGAGCCACTTAGTTATCACTTTTGCCTTATGGCAAGGTGCTCCATCATGCTGGAAAAGGCATTGGTCGTCACCAAACTGTTCTTGGATGGTTGGGAGAAGTTGCTCTCGGAGGATGTGTTGGTACCATTCTTTATTCATGGCTGTGTTCTTAGGCAAAATTGTGAGTGAGCCCTTGGCTGAGAAGCAACCCCACACATGAATGGTCTGAGGATGCTTTACTTTTGGCATGACACGGGACTGATGGTAGCGCTCACCTTGTCTCCTCCGGACAAGGTGTTTTCCGGATGGCCCAAACAATCGGAAAGGGGATTCATCAGAGAAAATGACTTCCCCAGTACTCAGCAGTCCAATCCCTGTACGTTTTGCAGAATATGAGTCTGTCCCTGATGTTTCTCCTGGAGAGAAGTGGCTTCTTTGCTGCCCTTCTTGACACCAGGCCATCCTCCAAAAGTCTTCGCCTCATTGTGCGTGCAGATGCACTCACACCTGCCTGCACTCACACCTGCCTGAGGATGTTAAATCTCTTCTCAATACTGCTCCGCAGCTGGTGAACCCTTTTACATTGCAGGTGGATCCTAGTAATGTGGGGGCCGGGGTGGTTCTGCTGCATTCAGATATCCAGGAAATTGAGCGTCCTGTGGCATACTTCTCCAGAAGTTCAACGTTTATCAGCTAAACTACTCTGTGGTGGAGAAGGAGGCTCTTGCCCTGATCTGGGCTCTCCAACACTTCAATGTGTATGTTGGTACGGGTGTAGTGTCTCTAGTTGTGTATATACTGATCACAACCCACTCACCTTTTTACACTCGATGCCGTTTCCGAACCAGAGGTTGATGCGGTGGTGTCTGTACCTTCAAGTTTTCCCCGTGAGATTCGTCATATTAAGGGGGCGGACAATGTTTTGACAGATGCGTTGTCCCGTGTGCCCTCTCCTTAGCCGTCCTGTTTAATACTGCCTGTTCTCCGACAATTTTGGTCTCCTCTCTCTTTTTCTTAATTTGCCTCCAGGCGCCATGGTTGCTGAAGCTGGAGGTGGAGGTGGGTGGTTGGATGTCCAGGGAGTGCAAGTATATTTGTATTGTTTATTGCTTGTGATTATTAAAGCATTTTGGTTTTGTTTCGGGGACATGGGAGGTCCCTGTTTTTATGGGTGGGGGTGTGACGGCCACTCTCTGCCCTGTCTACTGGGTTTTGCTGTGCTTACTTCCTGCAGGAGATTGGTGGGCGGAGTGGGGAAGAGGTGGGCGGAGCTGGGAGGGTCGTCAGTGCTGATGGGGCTCACATGTGAAAGCTCAGCTGTGGCATAAAGCCATTGTTTTCCGATTCAGCAGGAGATTCCTCTCTGCATGCAAACCTTTGGTTGTTTGGCAGTTGACACTTAATTTACTGACCTTCATGCTGCATCTGATTATTGTTGAGAGCGTTTACTTTATTTATGGAATAAATTCATTTTGTTATTAATTTGCTCAGTGTGTGGTTTCCCGTTGTTTGTTACAAACTTGAGCCAGGTTATAACACTATCAACCAATCATGTCAATGTGGAGCTAAAAGGCGCCCTCAGCATTGTTACAAAATTTGAATCGCACTGCGATGCAGGATTTGGCCTCTGCATGCCTGCGAGGCTCCACATTTGCGTCACACCTTCCATATGAAGCCTCCAACAACATTTTCAGATCAAGCATAAGTTGCCTTTTAACTCTATGAAAACACGTGACATCACGTACTTTAGAGAAGTAATAGGCACTTTTCTCGACTCATGATGACTTTGAGAAGAGATTCCGTGACGATCAGCTTAGTGATCAGATGACGCAGCATGAGGACGTGAACGCGATTTGTCGACAGTCTGATGGGCGGGGCGTTATATGTTCCACCAATCATTGCCCAATGGATTCCTATCTCCTCCTTTCTCTAATATCTCTGGTATGGGTAGCTGCAGGTAAATGGTGACCGGAGTCTGGGCGAGTGGGTGTGTCAACAGGATACTGGGATGTCGCTACCCCATTATCAATGAAAGGGTGAGAGAGCCGGGGGTTTGGTTGTGGAGATTGGGACACACAAGGCTCAACAGTACATTGAAACTGGCTGGGAAACATCCGACAGGGAGGTGTGATCATGGAGACAGTGGAACACGTTCTATTTCAGAGCCAGAAACATGGGAAGGAAAGGGATCGATGGGGTTGAAGAGCCTAGATGAAGTGAACTGCTGTCTTCAGGGGATGTATTGGGTAGGATTTAGACCTGCCATGACTCTGGTCCAGTTGGTGGCGGTAATGCACCTTCACATTTGTTGCCAACCGCCATGAAAAAAAAATCCCCAGAAGAAGAAAATAAGCAGTAGTGGTTGTGGGAGTGACGCACATTTGAGTGATAGTCAGTTGGACCAATCTTTGTTCTCGGAAGGCTGGCTTTCCGGGAAATGTCAGCGGCACCCCGAGTGAGGTTCCTGTGCTCGGTTTAGAGCGATAACCTTGCAAATTCATACTATCCAGTTGCACCAGTAGGTAAGTGATCGAGTCGCATTGAGCTACAGTCTGGCATTGTGTTCGTTTGAACTTTTAATCGTCGCCTTGCACGGATCCGTTACTATTGAAGGGTGCACGCGTCAAAATAAATTAGCTAGCTAATGCTAACAACCATATTCGTTCACGTTCACGTTAGTTAGCAAGCTAACTGTACCAGCAAGTTACACCTGTGTGGTTATTTTGCAGGTGTCTCTGCAGAGCTGCGGGTGTACCGGGACTCCGCCGTGAGCATGGCGGACAGGGAGGAGAGGCGCTTCGCTGAGGTCCCCAGAGAGTCTGTCAAACTCATGGCAGAGAGTGCGGGAGTGGAACTCAGCGACGATGTGGCTGCTTTGTTGGCTGAAGATGTCTGCTACCGGCTCAGGGAAGCAACACAGGTAAAAAATGAAACTGGTGCCAAATCGATGTTGATTGTTCGATGTCAGGAGTTTTCCCCTCACCGTTTGATCTGACCAGGACAAACTCTAAGCCCCATTCATAGATTAAGTATGTTGGCTATTTGTAGAGATGTGTTTTGTCTGATCTGACTTTGACCAACACAGAGCAGCTCTCAGTTCATGAGACATGCCAAGAGGAGGAAGCTGACAGTAGAGGACTTCAACAGAGCACTGCGCTGGAGCAATGTGGAGGTGGGAGAAGTTCCCTTCTCTATTTTATTGAATGTATGCATGCAATGGGTGTACAAAACATTAGGAAAACCTTCCTACTATTGAGCTGCACCCCCTTTTGCTCTCAGAACAGCCTCAATTCATAGGGGCGTGGACTCTACAAGGTGTTGAAAGTGTTCCACAGGGATGCTGTGGAACACTTTCCCATGTGGTCTCCAATGCTTCCCACAGTTGTTTCAAGTTGGCTGGATGTCCTTTGGGTGGTGGACCATTCTTGATACACACAGGAAACTGTTGATTGTGGAAAAGCCCAGCAGTGTTGACACTTAAACCAGTGTACCTGTCACTTACTACCATATCCGGTTCAAAGGCACTTAAATATTTTGTCTTGCCTACCCTCTGAAAGACAGACATACACAGTCCATGTCTCAGTGGTCTCAAGGCTTAAAAATCCTTCTTTAACCTGTCTCCTCCCCTTCATCTACACTGATTGAAGTGGATTTAACATCAATGAGGGATCATAACGTTCAGCTAGTAAGTCTGTCATTGAAAGAGCAGGTGTTTATAATGTTTTTTTACTCTTCAGTTTATACTTCCTGCTTGCTGGGTGATGTCAGTCTTTATTATTGTGTTAATGTAACTGAACTCCTATCTGTATCGTCTTTTCTTTTTGCCAGGCCATAGCTGGCTACGGTGCGCAAGATGCCCTACCTTTCCGACCGATCAAGGAGGGCGAGCTATTCTTCGTGGAGGACCGCGATATTAACCTGGTCGAACTTGCCCTGGCCACCAACATACCAAAGGGCTGTGCAGAGACCATGGTGCGAGGTATGACCGCCAATGCCTTTTTTTTTCTTATTTTTTTTTTTTATAGAAATGCGTCTCACTGACTTACTAGTTACTAAACGCCACCACCTGCAAATCAATAGTCAAATCAATGATCATTCTACTTGTGAGAGATTTCGTAGAATTTCTGGTGACTATGATCTGTTCTCCTACTAGTCAACGTGTCTTATCTGGATGGGAAAGGTAACCTGGAGCCTCAAGGTACAGGTAAGGGCTCAGAGTAAATTTGAACGTTGGGTGATATTTACTCCCATGGCTTTTGCAGAGATGTTGAGCCCTCTTGTTACCCTCCTTCACAGTTCCCAGTGCTGTACAAACTCTCTCGGAGGATCTGCTAAAGTACTACCAGCAGATCACCCGGGCCATACTAGGAGAGGACCCACACCTTATGAAGGTACAGTTTTGTCCCGGCGTCAACGTGTGATTATAACTCAATTGTTTGGAGACGCTGTTGAAATCTCTCTAACGTGGATTAACAATTTCTTCATCAGGTGGCTTTGCTGGATCTCCAGTCCAACTCCAAGATTGCTGCCCTTCTGCCATATTTTGTGTATGTCATCAGTGGGGTATGTTGTACTTATTTGAAACATAAAAAAGATCAAATGTCATGGATGTCACTTCATGCATTCATGTCCAGTCGTTTAGTGCCTGACCAGGAGAAACTCTGGAAGACCCTTATCATACAGAAGCCTATAACTAGGGCCTGGATTTGATCCTCGTCAGGAAAAAGTCCTGACCCCATCTTTACTAAATGTAGCTAGCTCTGTACTTCATATGCACCCCTCTCTCCACTCCGCCCACCAGGTAAAGTCTGTGAGCCATGACCTGGAGCAGCTGAACCGTCTATTGCACATGGTGAAGAGTCTGGTGCAGAACCCCTACCTGTACCTAGGCTCCTACGTGCGCAGCCTGGTGTCCAGCGTCATGTACTGCATCCTTGAGCCGCTGGCCGCCTCCATCAACCCCCTCAACGACCACTGGACCTTAAGGGACTACGCAGCGCTGCTGCTCAGCCACATCTTCTGGTATGACCAACCACCCATAAAGATACAATACTTATATGTACAGTGGAATGACTTGACTGTGGACAAAGCCCCTCAGACCATGGCAGATTGACTGATACACCGAGTAGGTTCATGGAAAAAACCAAAGGCCTGCCCTCTGTAATGCTCCTAATACCACCTGATGATTTGGTCCAAAGTGGACCATCTTATTCTCTGTATGTGACACTGTCGACAACTGAATCATGTCCATCTGGGATCTATTGACTCTTGATGTAATTCTCTCCTAAACCTGTGTCTTTGTCAGGACCCATGGAGACCTGGTCAGTGGTCTGTACCACCAGATTCTGATGTCCCTGCAGAAGGTTCTGTCAGACCCGGTCCGCCCGCTGTGTTCTCACTATGGAGCTGTAGTGGGGCTACACGCACTCGGATGGAAGGTGACTACTTTCACTCAATTTTGGTCATCATTGAATGAAGGTATATTTTCTTTAATTCATCTGTTGGTTGATTTTAGGATCCTTGCCTTTGCTCTTCAGTCTGTGTGTCTTGTCTGTTTTTGTAGGCTGTTGAGCGAGTGTTGTATCCCCACCTGCCAGCTTACTGGGCTAACCTGCAAGCTGTCCTGGATGATTACTCAGTCTCCAATGCCCAGGTGAAAGCAGACGGACACAAGGTCTACGGAGCCATCCTGGTGAGAGCAGAGTCTGGAATGTTGTGTTTTCTGCAGGGGGGGGGGGGGGCATGCATGTTTGTCCCACCCCCAGTTTTATAAAACGAGGCAACGGTGTGCTTTAGGACCATGTGGACGCCTCCGAGCGGTCAGTTAGGCTGTTTTGGAGTGTTACAAATACAAACAAACAGACAGACACTTCTAAAACCAAAGTTGCGTCCCTGGTTTTCTGTGATGGAACTAGAGAACAATCGATAATCGGTCAGGCCAATATATCAGGCTGATATTGGCCTTTTCTAGTCTATCGGCCCTTCTCTATTGGCTTCGCTGCTACTCAGCCTGCCACAACTCACCACCTGAGCCATGAGAACTGCACAATGCCGAGGAATGCCTAGCTGGGAAAGTCAGCAGCAGGAAGCTAACGTTAGCTCATTCTCCATCCGACAGGTGCAGTATTGATGAATTGACCCAGTGACCAAAATCGAATTCCTGTTGCAAATATTAGTTTTGTTAACTTATAAGGCTCATGTCGACGTGCCCGGACATGCATGCAATAGGCAAGCTAGATAAGCAGATAGCTATGTGATCAGTTAGCAAAAAGTAACCCATTCATCTGTGGTGTTAGCTAGGTAGCTATATTAGCTACTTTGACATTTTAGCAGACACTCTTATCCAGAGCGACTTACAGTAGCGTGTATATACATTTTCATACTAGTCCCCCATGGGAATTGAACCCACAACCCTGGCTTTGCAAGTGCCATGCTCTACCAACTGAGCTACTGTTCTGGCTAGATAAACATGGTGCTAAGATATCAGATATTTAATTTAACCTTTATTTAACTAGGCAGTTAAGAACAAATTCTTATTTACAAAGACGGCCTACCCCTGTCCTAACCCGGACGACGCTGGGCCAATTGTGCGTACCTCTATGGGACTCCCGATCACGTCCGGTTGTGATAGAGCCCGGGAACTAACCAGGGTCTGTAGTGACGCCTCTAGCACTGAGATGCAGTGCCTGAGACCGCTGCGCCACTAGGAGCTAATAGCCAACGTAACTAGCTAACGTTAGCTGGTTCTCTTATTGAACATGCAACATCTTCGGCAATGAGCCGAAATCTGACTTGCGGTGTAACGTTAGCTCTTTACCGGTGTGCTGATCTGACCAGCAGCAAACGTATCTGTAGATTGACAGTTGATAGTCGGATTATATTATTATCATCATAATGGGGAAAGAAGGACGTTTTTAAAAAAAAATGTCTAAATGAAGGTTGTCAATAGGTCTAGCTACCGAATAATCTTCCTGCGTGTTTATGGACCAAGAAAGCTGCCTGTGTGAGTGAGTGTTCTCACTTGTCAAGCTATGGGCAGATTTGAGTCGTGCAGATGAACGACTACGTACAGCACGTATCTTCTACTCTTCCCTCTTTCTTCTTGTTAGATATGATGCACATTTGCCGTTGAGCTAGTTGTCATAGTAGCAGTTAACGGCAGCAAGTAATATGAGCGATGGGGAGAGAGATGTAGATGTGAAAGGGAGCGCTCGCTCTATCCAATCGCACCAGTAGGTTCAAGTGCCAACCCGCCCATTTCTTGACTGATCGCTGAACTAGCCAATTGAGTTGTTTCGAATTTCGTCCTGCTGCTGAGTTGTTTAGAGATGCATCCTGGTCACAAATCATGACCTTTGACCCATTGAATATATGTTATTTTATGTTCTCAAACTAACAGCAGTGTCCTTCCATACAGACATGACATGCTGGAGTGATGCTTTTATGCCAATGTTGTTGATCAATAAGCTGATATAAGTCTCAAATGGAAGGTGAACAGAACAGCCAAAAACAAGCTCAATATCTCAATACATTCACACACTCCTAATGAATTTACCTTCATCTGTATTGTGAGTAGACCTGGGCTTGATTTACCCAGTTTATCATGAGATTTACCATTCAAATACAATTATTATTAACGTTTTTATGTAGTTAGATTGGTTAAAAACAAAGTCAAATGTATTATTTGATTTAAAAATGTTAATGTATTCATGCATACACTGCTGTCTCTGGGAAATGTTGTCATTAAAATGTTCTAATGATGTTGAATATGGGCTTCCTTGACCCCCAAAGTCGGCATCCATATTGGCCGTTTTCTAATGCTAACAAAACTTTCCAAAGCAATAGTAATACAAAAGATTCCCAATAATGTATTGTTACGCCTTTCACTCGATCTCAAAGTGCTTTACATTTTTATTTAGGTAACACTCCCTATCAACCACTACTGCACCCACCAAGTACCAATCCCCTCTCTGTCCTGCAGGTGGCGGTGGAGCGCCTGCTGAAGATGAAAGCCCTGTCTCTGTCCCAGCCAGCGAAGGGGAGCGGCAGCGTCCAACCCGGCTCTGGGGGCGTGATGGGTTTCGGGATGAGTTCCCCCGGGCTCAGTCCCCCTCCAGAGCCGCTCTCTGAGGCTGCCCTGGGCATCGCCAGCCACCTGCAGGGACCTGGGGGGGCTGGCACTCCCTGGGATGACTGGACCCCCGTCCCCCTGCCCGCCATGTACTGTGAGCTCTACTCCTTCTTCGGCGACAGCCTGGCGGTGCGCTTCAGCACGGGCCCCAGCTTAGGAGGTTGCCCCCCGTCAGCCCCCTCCCAGCCCCCTGATACGAGGAAGGAGCCCCCTGGTCCCACTGCCAACCCAGACACCACGCGCAAGATGCCCCAGCTCACTGCTAACCTCAACATCAGCCCCCGGCAAGACGGGAGCCCTCGCACTGAGCCCGCCCCACCCAGTCTAGCTGCCACTACTCCAGGAAGGTATTGTAGCATCTGGATAACTAGTTATATTATATGGGAAGCTCTCACTCTTAAAGTTAAACATATCCTTTATTTATTTAGATTGCATACAATAACTGTACAATTCACACTTTTCTGTGCAAATAGATAATGATTTCTATCTCATCTTACACATTGTCCACATTGCTTAGTACAAAAAAAAATGCCAATGTTAAGTGATAGAGTGATGTGATCAGAGCGGGTGTCTCACAGACCATAGACTGTTTAAACCACACCATAGAGAACCAGGAGAAAGAAAGACAGCCAGCCAGACAGACACCAGCTAACACTCCACACACATTTAGGAGAAATAAACAAGCGCTAATGTTTTTCTGAAGAATATATACAGGTAACTGTCAAAATAGATGACACGCCAACATTGTGGCTTAAAAAAAGGTTTAATGACCTTGGCATAGATGCCATAGAAATAACAACTGGGAATATTTTATACATGACTCTAAGCATGATGGGATGTTATTTGCTTAATTAAATCAGGAACCACACCTGTGTGGAAGCAGCACCTTTCAATATACTTTGTATCCCTAAGTTACTCAAGTGTTTCCTTCATTTGCCTAGTTAAATAAAAAATACAATTTTGCCAGTTACCTCTTAAAGGCTGAAGTTATTTTATCTACTATAACTAACATGTTCCATTTATCTCCTTTTGTTCTTCTCAGGTGTCTGGCTCGCTCTTCCTCCTCATCCTCCATCCAGCGCAGAAACTCCTCCTCCCGGCCGGGTCAGCGCTCATCGGGTCCATCCCGCGACGTGTTCACCAAGGCCCGTTTCCCCCCTCATCAGTCCGGACCCCCCACCTTCTCCTTCCTCATCGGGGGGCGTCAGATGGGCCGGCGCTGCCAGGGGCGCCGCTTCCAGACCAGCTTCTGCCCTCCCCCACCCCTGTCCACCGTACCGCCCCGTGCCTACGCCCACAAGCTTCCTGTCATCGGGAGGGTGGGCAAGCCAGTACGCCGCTGGACTTGCTCCCACTACTCCCTCCACCTGCCCCTCTGAGAGAAGAGAGAGACTATGGTTGAGGGTCAGGGTTCAAGGCCTTGGAACAGGTTGAAGCTACCTCGCTGCTCAATAGTGCAGATGGAGTTCCCTATATTCTCCCTCCCCATACAGCCTGTGACATAAGAGATAGACTAGGCCTAGAGGATTGACACATTAGGCGGGAGGGACCCTTCTGGAGCCACATAAGAGAGACTGACTCGCATACACTACTCCAAGCCCTAATGCTGCTGTCAAGACAACTGGAAACTCTGAATTCCAAGTCAGAAACTTGGGCATCGTTCTAGAGCTCCTGATTTTCGTCATGATTTGACCTTGTTTTCTTCCTGACTTCCCAGTTGTCTTGAAAGCACTGTAAGGACACAGGATAGAATACTAGTTTGACAACTTCAGACTGTCTTGTCTGCAGGAGCTGGCCTGGGGTGTGTTGAATAGTGGAATCCATGTATGTGGAGGGAGTATTCACACTGAGCTGAGAGCCTGACACCATGTGAGAACACCATAAAACATGGACAATATATTTTCTACCATGTACCTGAAAGTCATTTTTCTATCCTGTACATGTATATAGACAATATCTTGAAATAAATCTTCTTACAATATTACACATTTTCCGCTTTCATTCATTATTTACACAGTGAAATTCGAACTTGATGTGTTTTCAACAGCTTTTCCCTATCATTTGAATTTCAATTCATTTCCATAAATGTGTTTTGAATCGTGTTTAAATATTTAAAACCAGTGGCTCACCTGCGTCTGAGTGTTTGGTTACCTACTCTAGCAACACGCTGCAATTAACACGGTCAGTCTGACAAACAACCATGGTCTGTTGGATCGACCCGTTCAAGAGGTTCTTTTGGAGCCATGCCTTCTTGTTCCTGCTCCTCAGCTATGTCGTCTTCACACTCTTTGGGGGTCTGGTGCTCATGGCCATTGAGCATCCCCAGGAAAACAAGTTGAGAGCGCAGGTCCTGGAGCTCCGAGAACACTTTCTGAGGGACCACCACTGTGTGCCGGAGAGCAGGCTGGATACAATTATCAGGAAAGCATACTTTTCTGCTAATCGGAACATCGCTGTCTTAGACGCACACAGAGATGATTGGAGCTGGGATTTTGTCTCGGCCATGTTCTTTGTGACCAACGTTTTGACTGTCAGAGGTAAGAAGAAAAACATCCATAGAATAAATTAAACTTGTTTCAACCTTGTAGATTGAAATTATGTAGGTTTTATAATTTATTGTAGGTCCAAAAAAATAAGATTTAGCCACTTGAATAGTAGGATTTAGTTTAATGCTCCATGTTCTCTCATGTGCAAGGTAGTTCTTTCTTGAGGGTGGTGTAGTGTAGGCTGGGTTACGCTCTGTTTCTGCAAATTAAAAGATTGCTGTAGGTCCACACACACACATCCTACAACTGCCCTAGTAAAACATGCTTTAGGTTACTTGTTCCACGTGGAAGTCAAAATCCCTCTTGCTGAAATCCCCTTTTTATGCCAACTGTTTCTTCCCAGGTTATGGCAACTCCACTCCCCTATCAGATGAAGCCAAGCTTTTCTGCATCTTCTACTGCCTGCTGGGCATCCCCCTCACCTTTTTCGTCCTCTCTTGCCTGTCTGACCTCCTGCTGCCCATCTTTACTCACGGCCCGGTCCGCCACCTCCAGACCTACTGGGGCCTGCCGTACGGCCAGGCAGTGCTGCTCCATGCCATTCTCTTCTCCCTGGTCCTGGTGATACTCCTGTTTCTGCTGCCCGCCACCAGCCTCTGCTACCTGGAGCCAAAGTGGAGCTTCCTGGACGCCCTGTTCTTCTGCATGGTCACCCTCAGCACCATCGGCCAGGGGGTCTACCTACTGGGGAAAAGGCGCAACGAGGCGACCAAGAAGTGCATGGAATTCTTCACCACCTGTGAGAGTAGCCATGGCAGAGTTTTGGTCAATTCCATTTGGAATTTTTTGCAGTCGATTTTAGAATTGGCAGGAATCAAGATGCAAATAGAATTGACCCTAATCCTGCCTGGTCCTCCACACAGCCTTCTGCTTCCCCTCTTGTCCTCTCATCCGATTATCACCAAGCTGTATCGGTCTCATACGTCTGCCTTGTTCTCCACAGGTTATTTAATGGCTGGCATCGTGATGATTCTGACGTTCCAGGAGACCGCCACGGAGTTGCCACAGGTCCAAGCAGTGCTCCGGCTGTTCTGTGGACCCCAGGACAGAGAAGTGAAAGGAACAGAACTGAATGCAGAGGACTCTGGACCCCCTCTGGACCAGGAGGAGCTCCAGTACACCCTCTCCATCTCCTGCATCTTCAGCTGCTCTCTGGAGCAGCCCGCACCCCTGTCCCCTGACCAGCCAAATCCCCAAGAGCCTGACCCGCAACCTATTCTGAATAGCCAGAACACTGTTCCCAGCTCCCACCATTAGCATTCAAAGACATTGAAATATATGGGTGAGTGATTTGACTCTGTGTTCTGCTATGATCAAGTTATGTTGCTAAAATTCTTTGTCTTGGGGACTGATTTATTTAGGTATTTGTTTGTATAACAACTGTAAAAGTTATTTGAATTTGACTACTGGATGGCAATCTAATCTACATGTTCGCTGCTTAAAGGGATACTTTGGAATTTTGGCAATGAGGCCCTTTATCTACTTCCTGAGTCTGATGAACTCGTGGATACCATTTTTATATCTGCATGCAGTTCAAGGAATGTTGCTAACTAGTGCAATTGCTAACTAGTGCTAGTGCAATGCCTGGAAGTCTATAGGTATCTGCTAGCATACTAGCAGGAAATCTATTGGTATCTAGCATGCTAGCAGATACCCATAGACATCCAGTCATTGCACTAATGCTATCCTTCATACTGGACACTGAGACATAAAAATGGTATCCATGAGTTCACCTGACTCTGGGGAAGTAGATTTTGGTCCTATTTGCCAAAATCCAGGTTGTTGATTGTAAATAAAATACTATATTCATATTGCATAGATAATATTGATTTAGACTTCTTATAATGATGTAAATCTGGTAACTTTCTTTTATGATTAAAACACCTGAAAGAAGGGTTGAGTTTGTGTTCTGGTTGTTTGGATGGTACAAAACATTTGAGTGACAATAGATTCCTAGGGTGTTTTGCGAAGATAAAAGTGATAGTAATATCTGAAAAGCCAGACAGTCTTATCAACTACTTATGACAGACATTTGCAGTTGTGCTATATTTGTCATATAGGCCCATTTGTCAAGTTGTCTTCAGAAACTAAGTATTACCATTTCTCCCACTCCATACTATGACTTAATATTAACAGAATTGTATGACATATTCCAAAAACAATTGTTGTTAGTCCTAGACTTTCCTATTACAAGTGGTAGTCATCTAAATGACTAGCAACACAGTCAGTCCCTGATGAATGTAATTGCTTACATCATGAATGCACTAAATAGGTGTGGTATCATTTTTTTTCCTGTCTGTCGTTTTTATTTATTAAAAATACTGAGCATGCTCTGTACATGTTTTTTGTTGTTGTTGTTGCAATGTCATAATCCACCTTTCTTTCACTGAGTAAAATCTGAAATGTACCATATCTTGTTAGTGGAGCTCTCTGATGTTGCTTTGCCATTGACAGCAGCCCAGTTAATCAGTCCTGCCCTGCTTTGACTCTGTATGAAAGAGAGGGGGCCCATGGGCCATGAATCAGAGCCTGTGCCTAGTACTGGCAGCCCTGGCACCCTACCAGCCAGCCTTTCAGGCAGCCTCTCTGCCTCTATAAGCATATCATACACAGTGCTTATTGAGTCATTTTGAGGACCTTGAACTGGATGTGGGTATTAATTGAGGTGGAGGGTGGGGCCTTCCTACTTGTCATTGTACCAAAAACATTCCTATATCCAATCTCACTGTTGCTAAGATTTGTAATAACTCAAACACAGCTACTCTCTTTCCTGGTTCATGGATGAACCGTTCCACCCTTTGGCTGAGTCATAGGTTTGCAACCGCATTTGAAAACCCAGTTGTCCCATTTAGATTGTGAGATGGACAGGCTGAGGTTGGTATGTACTGGTCAGAGGAAGAACAGTGAAGGCATCAGAGGTGACATGACAGTCATGTGATCCCCTGTCGCCAGACAGGTTCATAAGTGTTGCGTTGATGACCGACCCCCACCCCTGACTGGGTAGCTCTCTTATGTATGACCACTGAGCAACTGGCAGACACACGTACGCAGGCAAGTGCATGCGTGCACACAGAGAAGGGGGATTCCCAACCGGGTGGTCACATGGTCTAACTCATAGTCTCATTGTACACAGACTGGTGTCTTACGATTGCTTTTGGTACATACCTTAGCTATTGACATACAGCATATCTGTCATAGTGCAGTCTCAAAGACCGTAGGTAGTTTGTAGTGGTAGCTTTTGAGGGGAATACGTTGATCTGACTGTGCAAAATCTGAACTGGTACAAGGAATATATAGCTGCTCTTTTAATTCAAGAACACGTGATTGTATACATTACAAAATAACCCTTATATCCAATGAGTGTTATGATGTTCAGTGACCTTGTTAACATTTTTCCAGTGTGTGTCTCTGGGTTCTCGCTGTCACCCTCCCCTTCATTTTGATGGACAGTCGGCAGGTGTTTGGCCCTGCGCTTCTATATTTATCAAGGTCGGGACTATGGGACATAACTCTGCATGCTGCAGTGGCTCTGATCTCTCTCCATGATTCAGATAACCACCATGTAATTTTCCACTCCTAGAAAGAGAGGGACATTATGGCCTCATCTCTTTTCTCTGTCAATTATTTAGTTGGCAACTTTTGGAATTCCTCTAAATTCCAATGTGAACTGCAGTTTCAACTTTGTCACATAGAAAACGTTTGTGACAGGTAATCAACTTGGCCACAAGCCTAATTAACAGCCTTAACGATTGCTCTGACGTCGTCTTGTGGCCGAGACTTCCGCCTATTCATCCTCTACCAATTAAGTAACCTGGACAGCATCGTTATTTTAAAGGGAGCTCAGTCAGTCTCGTTAGAGACATGACATGTTGTACCCCATTGTGGATCTAAATACTCCTTTTGAAGTCAGCTGTCGGCATAAAGTTGCCTGAGGTGGCATTTATCCCATCATGTCCTGTGGATCCATGTTGCACTGAATGTCAAAAGTGGGGCACTGCAAATGGAAAAAGATTGTTCCAGAAACGCATTATCTCTAAATAACGTCCTTGAATCTGTCTAGATTAGTTCATAAGGAAGGTGGGTGGGTCGTAACAGCACTGAGCCATTTTCAAAAATATTTTATGAGATTGGAGAAAACATTGGTAGGGAACATAGACTTTTTGCTCTACATTTGCACTCTGTATATAGATCTTCTTTTGTGTTATTGACTGTACGTTTCTTTACTGTGTAACTCTGTGTTGTTGTTTTTGTCGCACTGCTTTGCTTTGTCTTGACCAGGTCGCAGTTGTAAATGAGAACTAGTTCTCAACTGACCTACCTGGTTAAATAAAGGTGAAAAATAGACCATTCCTCCATACAGCATCTTTCCAGATCCTTGATATCCTTCGTATGAGTTTATGGACTGCCCAGGTTTTCAATGGGCTTCAGAGACTGAAATGGCAAAATGTTGATTTGAACATTTAATTTCTTTGTTTTTTTTGTTGACAAGAAAGCCTCGAAATTCCCGTTTGCTGCGACTTTTCAAGAACTGACGGTAGAATGCACGAGGAAATGGTAAGTAAACATAATTTACGTTGGGCCTGCATCTCAGTGCTAGAGGCGTCACTGCAAACCCCGATTCGAACCCGGGCTGTGATCGGGAGTCCCATAGGGCGGCGTACAATTGGCCCAGCGTCATCCGGCTTAGGGGAGGCCGTCATTGTAAATAAGTCAACCTGGGTTTTAGCTAAAAATATTATGGCACCGGGTAAAGTTCATGATGCCATTGACCTTAACAAGGGCTCCAGGACCAGTGGAAGCAAAATGGCTCCATAACATCAAAGATCCACCACCATATTTTACAGCACGTGTGGGGTTATTTTCTACATATGCATCCTTATTTCGACCACAAACCCTCTGGTGTGGGAGACCAAAGAGCTCTATTTTCATGTCATCTGACCATAGCGCCAGTTCCAATCCAAGTGCCAATGCCGTTTAGCAAACTCCAGGCGTTTTCATTTGTTGGATGACATGAAAATATAACTCTTTCCTTCCACTTTTCTTCTCTGGGCCAGTAATAAACTCCCCCAGCTGTCTGTGTCCGTCGGCGTTGCGTCACTGCTTATAAATAAACACCAGAGTAAACTGAAAAGCCCCCAGCTATAAGGTACAGTGTACTGTAGCCTATGGTTTCCTGTATGGAGGGACTAAGCAAGAGCATATTTCCCCTGATGTTTCTTGGCCACCAAAAATGTCCAGGTCTCACATGTCCGTCAGTTATTTTTTGTAGTTTATTGGTACCCGTTGAATACCTCTTACCACACCTCAGCAAAACCAGGAACATAGCGGGTTTATTACCATGGGATTACATTGGCATGCCCCCCTCCCCACCCCAAACACAGTGCACCCTTTGACAAAAAAAATATAAATTGCTTCCCACACTCATCTCAAACAATGGACTAGTTACAGTTGCAAAAACAAGGACATACTTTACTATTTTTCAGACTTGTATATTTGTTTATACAAGTAGAATATTATTTAAATAACATACTGGTCAAATGTACATTTCGGTTTTTATTTGATAAAGTCATAGGCTACAAGTGAAAATGCAATCACTATTGATGTTTACTAAAAAAGTGTTATTGAATGAAAAATAGTTTTATGTTCAAATGAATTTTTTTGCATTGTGTGTCGTCTAACTGCTCGGATCTGTCACGTCGTGCGTCTGTTTTGCCTCAATTCTGTGTGTGACATTTGGGACATGTGGACACCAGTCAGACTGTTGAACAGTGAGTGAACATCGACGGTCTTTCTTTCGCGACAACAGACTGGTGTCTCCCCAAGCAGTGCGCAAGGAGGACAGAGGGGGACTGTGGCGAGGATTTTTACCAATGTCTCTTGAGAAAACATTATAGTATATAAACATGACTTCAGTTTGGAAGAGACTTCAGCGTGTCGGCAAGAAAGCCTCAAAATTCCAGTTTGCGGCGACTTTTCAAGAACTGACGGTAGAATGCACGAAGAAATGGTAAGTGAACATCATTTACATTTTAGTAATTATAGCAGACGCTCTTAGTCTTAGCCACAGGAAATTACAGGAGAAATTAGGGTCAAGTGCCTTGCTCGAGGATTCGAACCAGCAACCTTTCGGGTACTGCCCCCAACGCTCTTAACAGTTAAGCCACCTGCCACGCTTTACTTCATTTAGCTTTGATAAAGTTGTCACGTCTGAACCGATAGAACACAACCTCGTGGTGGTTTGAAACTTTTGTCACCTTGTCCTTAATTTCCTTGTCCTCTGCTAGAGATGGCATTTAATAAGGTCATACTTCCAGATTCATATTTGGTTCGTGTGCAATGCGCAGTGACGTTTGTTGTCAGTTGCTTTCTGCTATCACATTGACTCCCCAGTTTTTGTTGATTGTACAAGTTTATTGTACAGTACACCATGCATGATTCTGTAGCCTACAGCTTTCTTTAACAGCCAATGCACTTCCGCATTGGTACTCATGCTGCTTTCCCATTCTAAACGTAATGCGACAAGCATCCAAATTGACATTTAGTTAGTCAGAAGGAAAGCTTTAAAACTGGTCGGTTTGAGCGTAAGCAAATTACATTTGGTTCAAATTCAAATATTAAAATGTGTAGGCCTAAGATTTGAAGTGTCACAGGTATATAACATGTGTAAATAGATGTATTTTTTATAATATTTATATTTAACCTTTATTTAACTAGGCAAGTCAGTTAAGAACAAATTCTTATTTACAATGATGGCCTACCAAAAGGCAAAATACCTCCTGCAGGGATGGGGGATGGGATTAAACATTTAAATAAAAATATAAGACAAAAGACATATCACTACATAAAGAGAGACCTAAGACAACAACATAGCATGGCAGCAGGTGATTATGATGTCATTATAATGATCATATTCTATTTACATCTGTATGTATGACATCATCATCATCGTCATTGTACAGCACCTGTAGTGAATTGTTTTCCCCGTTCCAAGACCTATGTATATAATATGTAGGCTGCAGTCCTGAAAGACCTTGCGCCGCTCAATGGTCAGGTGTGAGTGTGCAGATTATTTTACCATGCAGTATAAAGTTGATATGGGTGTCCTTTTCCCCAAATTATACAACAGCAGCTGGGCTGTGTTTCTTTTACACTATTTGACTTCATCCCTCTTTGGCTTTCTGTGTCTCCTCTCTGTTTTAACTGGGCCAGTTGTCAAAATTCTGAGGAGATGGTTTATTGAACAGTTACCTTCATCTCCATTTCTTATTTAAGTAATTTAACCTTTTTATATAGGCCTATTCAAGACCGGCATGTTGCCTTGGCTCCAGGAGTTCTTATAGTCTGTGTGTACAACAGTTTTATCATTGCACTGTGATACAAAAATGGCAACAGTGTGCTTTAGGGCCATGCGGACACCTCAGAGCGGTCGGGTAGGCTGTTTGGCGGTTTCAGACAGCTGGATTTAGGACCGAGCGGACACCACAGAGCGTGCAAACAGAGGCAGCTGTTGTCTGTGTGTGTTATGCTTTTTCTCCGAGTTTTAAAAGCAAGCAGAGCAGAAACTGGCTACTCTTTATTTAACTGATGTAGCTGGCAAGGTAACTGCTGTTCGACTGAAGTTCTGTCTGAAGTGAATGAACTAGCTAGCTAACGTATGTATCACTAGATTTGATTTATTACAATAATAAGTGTATATTGTGCAACTTTCATAAGGTCTGGATGCCTTATATGGAATACTGTACAACAAAAGGAGTCTGTTTTGAAAACTTGCCCATGTCAGGGGAGATACCTATTTAGGCAATCCCTAGCTGCTGGGCTGCTCAGTCCTGGTCATGGGGGTCTTCCGAACTGTTGGTTGTCACTCTGGCCTTGGCCTAACACACTTGAAACCAATAATGAATGTTTCACTAAGATCCTAACATGCTGCCCAAACTGGACGCGTGTGCGCAAATTAATTTTGTCCCCCCACACCAAACGCGACCAGGACACACAGGTTGAAATATCAAAACAAACTCTGAACCAATTATATTAATTTGGGAACAGGTCGAAAAGCATTAAACATTTATGGAAATTTAGCTAGATAACCTGCTGTTGCTAGCTCATTTGTCCTGGGATATAAACATTGGGTTGTTATTTTAGCTGAAATGCACAAGGTCCTCTACTCTGACAATTCATCCACAGACAAAACGGTCAACCGAATCGTTTCTAGTCATCTCTCCTCCTTCCTTTCAGACTTCTTTTTCTTCTTTGGACTTTAATAAGATGCATTACCACAACCGAATTCAGGTCATCTTTCAATCACCCACGTGGGTATATGCTCCTAAAAGCCAATGAGGAGATGGGAGAGGCGGGACTTGCAGCGCGTTCAGTGTCACAAATAGAACCAACTTCTATTTTGGCGCCTGGCAACGCAGACGCATCCGGTTTGGGTAGCATGTAAAGCTGAGTGGGGTGTGTTGGGTTGGGTTGGGGCGCTGCAGGGCGGTGGACCCCTAGGGGCAGGACGGGACGATCCAGCTATATTGTGCGCAAGTAAAAAAAATACGCTCTAGAGCCCAATTAGGCTTATGACATGAATTACAGTGCCCTCTGTAATTATTGGGAAAGTGAAGCATTTCTTTCTTCTTTGGGCTCGGAAATCAAACAATGACTTTGAAGTTAAAGTACAGACTGTTCACTTTAATTTTAGGGTACTTTCATCCATGTCAGGTGAACCGTTTAGAAATTACTGCACCTTTTGTACGTAGTCCCCCCATTTTAGGGGAGAAAAAGTATTGGGACATTCACTTGTAAAGTGCATTCGGAAAGTATTCAAACCCCTAGACTTTTTCCACATTTTGTTACGTTACAGCATTATTCTCAAATTGATTACATCGTTTTTCCCCCTCATCAATCTACACGCAATGCCCCATAATGACAAAACAAAAACACATTTTTAGAAATGTTTGCAAATTTATACAAATAAAAAACTTATATTTTACATTAATATTCAGACCCTTTACTCAGTACTTTGTTGAAGTACCTTTGGCAGCGATTACAGCCTCGAGTCTTCTTGGGTATGACGCTACAAGCTTGGCACACCTGTATTTGGGGAGTTTTTCCCATTCCTCTCTGCAGATCCTCTCAAGGTCTGTCAGGTGGGATGGGGAGTGTTGCTGCACAGCTATTTTCAGGTCTCCAGAGATGTTCAATTGGGTTCAAGTCCGCTCCTGCGTTGTCTTGGCTGTGTGTTTAGGGTCATTGTCCTGTTGGAAGGTGAACCTCCCCACATCCCCACAGCATGATGCTGTCACCACCATGCTTCACCGTAGGGATGGTGTCAGGTTTCCTGCAGACATGACGCTTGGCATTGAGGCCAAAGAGTTCAAGAATCTTGTTTCTCATGGTCTGAGAGTCTTTAGGTGCCTTTTTGGAAAACTCCAAGCGGGCTGTCATGCCTTTTACTGAGGAGTGGCTTCCGTCTGGCCACTCTATCGTAAAGGCCTGATTGGTGGAGTGCTGCAGAGATGGTTGTCCTTCTGGAAGGTATGACTATTGGGTTCTTGGTCACCTTCCTTTCTCCCCCGATTGCTCAGTTTGGCCGGGTGGCCAGCTCAAGGAAGAGTCTTGGTGGTTCCAAACTTCTTCCATTTAAGATAATGGAGGCCACTGTGTTCTTGGGGACCTTCAATTCTGCAGAAATGTTTTTGTACCCTTCCCCAGATCTTTGCCATGATACAATCCTGTCTCAGAGCTCGTTGGAAAATTCCTTCGACCTTATGGCTTGGTTTTTGTTCAGACATGCACTGTCAACTGTGACTCCCAAGATGGCGTAACAGTGCAGACATGTTTTTTTGTCCTGTCTCGCGTCCCGTGTAAATAGTCTTTATTTTTTTTCTTCTTTTTTTCGGTATATATTTCTTATTCTCATATACTTTTCTTGCAACCTGCCTCACCCAACGTGGAAGGGATCTACTATTTCTTTACCCCATTTAACTGAACCTCAGACAGAAGATAGCCTGCTAACTAGCTACCAGCCATTGCTAGCCACTGCTAGTGGTCTTCACCACTGCCCTTGCCACCACTGCCCTTGCCTGCACCAGCCAGCTTTAGTTTGGACAATATTGGCCAGTCTGCACAGCGCGCTACCAACCCAGCGCATATCGGATTACTTTCTCTACCACATCACTGGATTTCTGCCGAAATCACTGGACCATTACACCGGATCATGGCAACTAGCTAGCTGCAACCGAGTGGCTGTTGTTGGCTAACACTACTGTCCCGAAGCATGCACAGTACCTCTTTGTCAACGGCCTGGATCTTCTATTGTCGACACGGAGAACCGACGATCCATCACGACTGGTCTGCCGACGTAATCGCCCAACATGGTTTTAACAGGCTTTTCCATTGGGATGTCGCCGAAGACCCATCTGCTAGCCTCGGCCCGCTAGAATTCTGAATGCCGTGCCTCCCTTTCGCCTAGTGGAATAGCGGCCACCGAACCCCTATTACTAGCCTGTTCAATCTCTCTTTCGTATCGTCTGAGATCCCTAGAGATTGGAAAGCTGCCGCGGTCATCCCCCTCTTCAAAGGGGGAGACACTCTAGACCCAAACTGTTACAGACCTATATCCATCCTGCCCTGCCTTTCTAAAGTCTTTGAAAGCCAAGTTAACAAACAGATCACCAACCATTTCGAATCCCACCGTACCTTCTCCGCTATGCAATCTGGTTTCCGAGCTGGTCATGTGTGCACCTCAGCCACGCTCAAGGTCCTAAACGATATCATAACCATCATCGATAAAAGACAGTACTGTGCAGCCGTCTTCATCGACCTGGCCAAGGCTTTAGACTCTGTCAATCACCGCATTCTTATCGGCAGACTCAATAGCCTTGGTTTCTCAAATGACTGCCTCGCCTAGTTCACCAACTTCTTCTCAGATAGAGTTCAGTGTGTCAAATCGGAGGGCCTGTTGTCCGGACCTCTGGCAGTCTCTATGTGGGTGCCACAGGGTTCAATTCCTGCGCTGACTCTATTCTCTGTATATATCGATGATGTTGCTCCTGCTGCTGGTGACTCTCTGATCCATCTCTACACAGACGACACCATTCTGTATACATCTGGCCCTTCTTTGGACACTGTGTTAACTCCTTCCGTGGCCTCCAACTGCTCTTAAATGCTAGTAAAACTAAATGCATGCTCTTCAATCGAACACTGCCCGCACCCGCCAGACTATCATCACTACTCTCGACGGGTCTGACTTAGAATACGTGGACACCTACAAATACCTAGACGTCTGGTTAGACTGTAAACTCTCCTTCCAGACTTTGATCTAGAATCGGCTTCCTTTTTCGCAACAAAGCCTCCTTCACTCATGCTGCCAAACATGCCCTCGTAAAACTGACTATCCTACCGATCCTTGACTTCGACGATGTCATTTTCTAAATATCCTCCAACAATCTACTCAGCAAATTGGATGTAGTCTATCGCAGTGCCATCTGTTTTGTTACCAAAGCCCCATATACTACCCACCACTGCGACCTGTATGCTCTCGTTGGCTGGCCCTCACTACATATTCGTCGCCAAACCCACTGGCTCAAGGTCATCTATACGTCTTTGCTAGGTAAATCCCCACCTTATCTCAGCTCAATGGTCACCATAGCAACACCCACCCGTAGCATGCGCTCCAGCAGGTATATTTCACTGGTCATCCCCAAAGCCAACACCTCCTTTGGCCGCCATTCCTTCCAGTTCTCTGCTGCCAATGACTGGAACGAATTGCAAAAATCATTGAAGCTGGAGACTACCATCCCCCTCACTAACTTTAAGCATCAGCTGTCAGAGCAGCTTACCGATCGCTGCACCTGTATATAGCCCATCTGTAAATAGCCCACCCTACTACCTCATCCCCATATTGTTATCTTTGCTTATTTGCACCCCTCTATTTGCACATCATCATCTGCACATCTATCACTCCAGTGTTAATGCTAAATTGTAATTATTTCGCCACTATGGCCTATTTATTGCCTTACCTTCCTAATCTTACTACATTTGTACACACTGTACTGTACATAGATTTTCTATTGTGTTATTGACTGTACGTTTGTTTATCCCTTGTGTAACTCTGTGTTGTTTTTGTCGCACTGCTTTGCTTTATCTTGGCCAGGTCGCAGTTGTAAATGAGAACTTGTTCTCAACTGGCCTACCTGGTTAAATAATGGTGAAATAAAAAAAATAAAAAACGTAAAAAAACTGTGAGACCCTTATATAGACAGGAGTGTGCCTTTCCAAATCATGTCCAATGAATTGAATTTACCACATGTGGACTCCAGTGTCTCATAGCAAAGGGTCTGAATACTTATGTAAATAAGGTATTTCAGTTTTTGTAATTTGAAAAAGTTTCTAAAAACCTGTTTTAGTTTTGTCATAATGGGGTATTGTGTGTAGATTGCTGAGAATTTTAGAATAAGGCTGTAACGTTACAAAATGTGGAAAAGGTCAAGGGGTCTGAATACCTTCCGAAGGCACTGTATGTGTAATAATGTATTGTGTCATTTTGGAGTCACTTTTATTGTAATATAATATGTTTCTAAGCACCACTAGATTTGTGTGGATGCTACCATGGTTACGGATAATCCTGAATGAATTGTGAATAATGATGACTGAGAAAGTTACAGATGCACAAATATCATTCCCCAAAGAAATGCTAACCTCCCCTGTTATTGTAATGGTTAGAGGTTAGCATGTCTTTGGGGTATGATATTTGTGCATCTGTAATCTTCGCACTCATCTTTATTCACGATTCATTCAGGATTATATGTAACCATGGTAGCATCCGCACTAATGTAGAAATGTTTAGAAACATATTATATTCTTATTTACAAAATGACTGTTAGTTTGTGTAGAAATGCAGCAAATGAGCTTTAGATGCCCCAAAGAATTCTGAGGTAGGACCCCCAGACCCCCCTCCAGGTTATGTCCCCCCCCTCTCCTAAAACCAAAGTTGCGCCCCTGCAGAATTGTAATACTGTATCTCTTAGTGTAACCTAACCCTAATCTACTCATGTAATTGTTTGCTTACGTGGAATAAAGACTGTCAGGCTGGTGAGGTCGCATGCTTTACAGCCGCACTGATGGCATGATGCACTCTGCTGATTCAATCAGTGAATTGGATGAAATGCTGCATATGACTGCTCTGCTGACAGTAGGTGCATTCATGAGGATGCACGTACGCACACCCACACACACCCACACACACCCACACCCACGCACGCACGCACGCACACACACACACACACAGACAGACAACCCGACGATAGCGTTTTAACTGAAGTCAGTTCCTTTTCATGTAAGGTATATGCATACAGCCAGAGGTGCTGTGGTTCCTGTCTGGGCTCTGTCATTAACATTACTCACACCTAGCAGGAAGCCTACTTCCTCCAACCACCCAGCTTTAGCTTGCAGGCTAGCCTTACCTCTCTGTCTGTTGTAGTAAACACAGACTTCACTAGTATCAGCATGTTAGGCCTATGTTCTTGGGATGGCAGTCTATCGAACCATCCTACACCTATTCAGTTTGATGATAACATCATTCATTACGTTACAGTCTACATTTCTTGCGATAATAATCAAGCCTGGCGAGTTTAATATCCTCTTATTCATAGAAGAATACATGACATTTATTGACTGTTTGATATATGGAATTGACGCCAGCGGTGTTATGTCTACCAGTGATATAGTCCGTATGTTTTGGGGATCTGACTCTTGGCAGCATACTGTGGTTCTGCATGGGCCTGCTTGTTCAACAATGCTATCATGTGATGCAATGAAACCACAGACCACACATCACATTTGTCTCTCACTACGAGACTCAGCAGCCCAATTCTGTAACAAGAGTATGTAATGTGCAGATACCATGTTTAAGCCTGTTGTGTTCATCAAAGTTCTCTGATAGTTTAGAGTGTGTTTTTGTGATGTTGTAATCGGACATGTTAAACCTGTTACATTATGGTTTTGGTGTCTGTCCACATACAGAGAATAGCAGTAGCCAGACACAGTGTTTGGGTGTTCTGGTTTATGAAATCATGTTTCCAGTTGTCAAGAACAATGTGGTTAACTGATTAGCAAAATGGCTGATCACTAATGTTCAATTTGCAGAAATAAAGTGTCTATGCGTATGTTGTCTGTTCTGGTTCATTCTGCATGCGCTCTCCAAATATAGCACATCAGTTTGTAAAATGTGTTTTTGTCAAGAATGCATGCTGGGAGTGGGAACAAAAACATACACTCATGTGACATGATGGAATATGGGAGTAGTGTACGGTATAGAACAGGGGTCACCAACCTTTTCTGAGTCAAGATCACTTTCTGAGTCAAAATGAAAACCAAGATCTACCACTCAGATTTTTTTTAAACATGACTTAAAAAACGTAAGCCTATGCAAAAAAACCAGTACTGTAGCAATGAGGTTTGATCAGTAAGCTATAGACCCAATACATTATCACCTCATTATCACCCATTTAGGTAGGCTTTACTGGTAATAGATCCGTTGTTGTATCATTTGTGAGGCACAGCTGAGTGAGCATACATTTAAATAATTTGCTTTTTATTTTTATTTTACTGTGCCTGAATCTGATGGTCAGTCTCAGAGGAGGGAGAGAGCAGCAGACTGAGGGTCCACCTCTCAACATCCCTCCCCTCTCCCTTTCCTCCACGGACACTGACCATAAAGGGACACCGTCTTCCAGCTGAAGCTCGAGTCGCAACGCATTATTTCTGCCTCATGCACAAATTCAGGTTGTTACTCCTATGAACAGAGAAAGTGAAATATTCCTTGATTATTAAAAAAGACCCAAGCTGCTAATAATAACAACAACGCAAGCCTATCGATACGCTTTCCTAGCCATTCATTACTGCTGCAGTGCTTATTGTAGCCCTGAGTGGAAACAGGAAGAACGTGCATTTTATGGCTCATAAAAGTGTTGAATACAGTGTTGACAGAGCTGAGTAAGAACGTAAACATGAACTCAAACAGCAGCTCATTGCTGTATTCGTTGACAGTCTCTCTCCAGTCATGGTTTTAAACGTTTTGAAAATCTCACAGTATCAACTTTGCTGTAGCTTTCTTTTATGCCTGTAACGTTACTGCAGACGCGGTAATCTGAGCCATCTGATTGGCCAACTGATTGGCCTATAGTGCACCTGATTTTCTCTCCGGGCCCGCTGTGAAGACAGAGTTTGTACCTTCAGACACATGAAATGGTTAAAAATGGCAACAGTTGGCCTATCAGGCACGCAGGGCAGCTGAATCGGGTGTACCTAACGCCAACAGCCCGAGACGAATGAAATAAATAGAAATGTTTGACGATCGACCGGTTGGTGACCACTGGTAATAGTACATCCCTTCTATAACACTGTAACCTATAAGAATATGTGGTCCCATTCACACAACTAAGGATATTTCCCTTTGGCTACTTAGCCACCCTTGTAAACCCAGCTTCAGTTTCATCCGCATGTCGAGTGACCCAATTAGGTGACAGGTCAGTGGCAAGCTCTGGTTACTTTTCGACCATTTCGTCTCATGTATTTAATGAGTTGGTACCTTCATTGTGCAACACATCTGTGCTTGAGTTGGGCCGGGGTGCTCACCGGCACCTCAAATGTTCCATTGCGTGAGTACTGGCACCTCTTATAGAATAGTGGCTCTAGAAAAGGACAGACACCATGCAATTCATTAAGAGTAGACTGCGGTTTGTAACTTCTCTAGAGTGCGTGGCTGGCAGGTGTATGAGGTAGGCTGATATTTGATTGGCGGTGGGTGAACTGAAGCACCATTCTACTGGTCTATTAATGTGCCTCCGCACCTTTCCCCCAGCCCTGCCCTTTCTCTTCAATCCTCCCAGCTTCTATAACTGGCCTGCAACATGAGTAAGACGCCCTGTTAGACTGTTCACACTCTGCTCTCTCTCTCTCTCTCTCTCTCTCTCTCTCTCTCTCTCTCTCTCTCTCTCTCTCTCTCTCTCTCTCTCTCTCTCTCTCTCTCTCTCTATATAGAATCTCTTGTCTCTTCTGATAACAGAAATACAGTGCTGTGAAAAAGTATATGCTCCCTTTCAGATTTTCCAAATGTTTGCATATTTCTGACCCTCAATGTTATCAGATCTTCAACCAAACCCTAATATTATATAAAGGCAACCTGAATGAACAAATAACACAAAAGGCTGATACTCGTTTCATTTCTTTAATAAACTCAATTATGCAACACCCTCTAGTTGTTGATCAACACCCTCTAGTTGTTGATCAGTCTCTCACATCGCTGTGGAGGAATTTTGGCCCACTTCCATGCAGAACTGCTTTAACTCAGTGACATTTGTGGGTTTTCGAGCATGAACTGCTTGTTTCAGGCCCTGCCACAACTTCTCAATCGGGTTTAGGTCTGGACTTTGACTAGGCCATTCCAAAACGTTTAACAGTGTTGCTTTTCAGCCATTCTGATGTAGACTTGCTTGTGTGTTTTTGGATCATTGACTTGCCGCGTGACCCAGCTGTGCTTCAGCTTCAGTTCACATACGGATGGCCTGACATTATCCTGTAGAATTCTCTGATACAGAGCAGAATTCATGGTTCCTTCACTGATGGCAAGTTATCCAGGTCCTGAGGCAGCAAAGAATCCCCAAACATCACACTACCACCACCATGCTTGACTGTTGGTATGAGGTTATTACTGTGGAATGCAGTGTTTGGTTTTTGCAAGACGTAACGGGACCCATGTTGTCTAAAAAGTTCCACGTTTGACTCATCTGGCCATAGAACATTCTTCCAGGAATCTTGATGATCATCCAGGTGCTTCTAGGTGCTTTTTTGACAAACTTGAGTCAACCTTTTGGATTACATCTGTCTTGTTATGTCTTGCGAAAACCAAACACTGCGTCCCACAGTAAGGACCTCACACAACGGTCAAGTATGGTGGTGGTAGTGTGATGGTCAGAAAGGGGGCAAATACTTTTTCATGGCATTGTATAGTTTACTCCTGGGCAGCTAGTACCTATGTTCATTCTAGCATACTTCAAGACATGCATTCTGTTACATTTCAACATGTCGCATGTTTACCTTTCGGAGTCGTCGGACTGACAGTATACAAACAGCATCTTCTTGCTGACTCACTATTTTATTTTTATTTCACCTTTATTTCACCAGGTAAGCCAGTTGAGAACTAGTTCTCATTTACAACTGCGACTATTGGTTCTTGTAGTTGGGAGTTGACAAAGGTAAACAATACAAAGCTATTTCACGTCCCTGCAAAGAATACCTTCTAGGATTACATAGTTGCTGCTCCAGTCTAGGCCAGATCTGTTGAGTGACAACCCTCTTTGTGTAACGTACATGTAGGAGGTAGCTGGCTGGTGTTGGAGACAAATTGAAATATTGTGCCCTGGTGGTTGCTAGGGCCACACCCTCCGTTGATAGGGCCCTGAGGACTGTAAACAAATGCCCCAGCTGGGTCATGTTCAGTAGGAGTAAACGTTTTGAAATGGGGATGTACAACCTGAACTTGTCCAATATTAATTGTTGTAAAACGTTTTGCTACGATATGCCCTACCGAACATGCCCCAGCTGATGTCTCCCCATACGAGAGGAACCAAAGGAGGCTGCCACTCAGGCCGTAGCAGGGAAGTTAGTTTGTTGACGTTGATCCGATTATGGAGCTCATTCTCTTCCTCTGGGATGTCTGCTAGTCAGAGCACTGAACAGAGTTACAAGATGTAGGTTTTTTGTCCAGGCTGAAGCTTTTCCCTACTTCTCAGTTTTTTTTCACAGCAGACATATGTTTGTAGCCTGAAGGAACAGGATACAGTGAGAGCTCAGTCCTCTAAATTATGTTATGCTATATTACCAGTATTTTACTATGTAAAGACTCCAGTTGCAGACTATTTAGCTCCCATTATATGTGTTAGGTAACCAAATACTGCATTATCAATGGAAACACTGATCTACACCCAAATCGTGTTTATAGTGTTTATAAATGTGTATACAGTATTAAGGTACGCTTACAGTGCTTTCTCTACTTACAGGCAGCCAGACAAACTGAGAGTAGTATGGACCAGGAGAAACAGACGAAACTGCACCAAGGTAATGTGGGGAAAGCTACTTCATTCAACACGTAGAGGAGTGGCATGTGTAGACCTATTTGTCTAACACTTGTCATCATGATAAAGTGTGAGAAGGCACCTACGGCATGTAGCCTACCTGAGGGTATGTAGCCTGTAAGATGAAAGGTCAGATTTGCTTGTGTTTGAGGAAATGGAACAATCTATATACAAAAAGTGTATAGTTATGAGATTTGAGTTAAGCCATAAATACATCTGCCTTTATTAATCACAGTAATTGCTTTCTAAATCACATCACATATAAACTTTTAGTCACATTCAACACTCTATAAGCTACACGTGGCTTATTCAATATAAAATGCATATGGTCAGCACATGCTCTGGTCCTTTAACCTGACCTGACCTTTCCAATCCTCAGCTGCATGGATGGCAGCCTGGCATCAAGAACCCCTACAGGGGCACGGTGGTGTGGCAGGTGCCCGAAAACCTGGACGTCAATGTCACACTTTTCAAGGTATGGCGTCTCAACCCTAGGAAGATGTGTGTGAATGATTGGGAAATCATTTAGGTGAATCTGCATTTGAATTGCCAAAACATGTTTCCTTATTCTCAAAATCTCTCTTCTTTAGGACCCGACGGCAGACGAATTTGAAAACAAGGACTGGACGTTCATCATTGAGAATGTGAGAGAATTAATGTTTCTATCAATTCTGAATTACATTTTTAGTCAAGGCGGATTCATGGAATAAGACAAAGCTGTCAAGGATGACATAGTACATGCTACCTAAAAATGTCCTGAGTTAAAGCCTCTTATATACTGTGAAGTGAAATACATTGGATTCAAAACAGTATTACTTTGAAAACATACAATTGGCTAATGACCCCTATCTTCTGTCCTTCTAGGAGACTAACAAGGGCCACCGGAAGGTGCTGGCATCGGTGGACGTAAACATGAAGAAGTTTGCCAGCGCCACGCCTGCCCAGTATGACCTGACGCTGAAGCTCAAGCCTCTGTCGGTGAAGGTGGTGGAGGCCACGCTCAAACTGACCTTGACCTGCGTCTTCCTCAAAGAGGGCAAGGCAACGTCAGTCGCCATTTATCTAATCAGTGAAGTTTATCATATGTTTACCATATTATGTTAAGTAGATAAGGTTTTCCGTATTATGTCAAGAAGATCGAGGTTGAGGAACTAAACCAGGGGTTTCAAACTCATTTTTCACCTGGAATGCTTTTCCAACAGTCTTGAAGGAGTTCCCACATATGCTGAGCACTTGTTGGCTGCTTTCCCTTCCCTCTACCGTCCAACTCATCCCAAACCATCTCAATTGGTGTGTTGGGTCATTTGTCCTGTTGAAAAACAAATGATAGTCCCACTAAGCTCAAACCAGATGGGATGGCGTATTGCTGCAGAATGCTGTGGTAGCCATGCTAGTTAAGTGTGCCTTAAGTGTGCATTCTAAATAAATCACTGACAGTGTCACCAGCAAAGCACCATCACACCTCCTCCTCCATTCTTCACGGTGGGAACCACACATGCAGAGATAATCCGTTCACCTACTCTCACAAAAACACGCCGTTTGGAACAAAAAATCTGAGTCAATATTGACTCATCAGACCAAAGAACAGATTTCCACCGGTCTAATTTCCATTAGTCGTGTTTCTTGGCCCAAGCAAGTCTCTTCTTCTTATTGGTGTCCTTTAGTAGTGTTTTTTTTGCAGCAATTCGACCCTGAATGACTTATTCACACAGTCTCCTCTGAACAGTTGGTGTTGAGATGTGTCTGTTACTTGAACTCTGTGAAGCATTTATTTGGGCTGCAATTTCTGAGGCTGGTAACTCTAATGAACTTATCCTCTGCAGCAGAGGTAATTCTGGGTCTTCCTTTCCTGTGGCGGTCCTCATGAGAGCCAGTTTCATCATAGCGTTTGATGGTTTTTGCGACTGCACTTGAAGAAACTTTCAAAGTTCTTGAAATTTTCCAGATTGACTGACCTTCATGTCTTACAGTAATGATGGACTGTCGTTTCTCTTTGCTTATTTGAGTTGTTCTTGCCATAATATGGACTTGGTTTTTTACCAAATAGAACTATCTTCTGTATACCACACCTACCTTGTCACAACACAACTGATTGGCTCAAACACATTAAGAAGGAAATACATTTTGTCAAGGCTCACTTGTTAATTGAAATGCAATCCAGGTTACTACCTCATGAAGCTGGTTGTGAGAATGCCAAGAGTGTGCAAAGCTACTTTGAAGAATCTCAAATATAAAATATATTTTGATTTGTTGAACACTGGTTTGGTTACTACATGATTCCATATGTGTTATGTCATAGTTTTGATGTCTTCACAATTATTACACAATGTAGATACAGTACAATGGTACTGTGTGTGTATATATATGGTAAACTGTTTATTACAGGGGTGTCAAACAGATTTGAGTAAGAAAAACAAACACACACACACACAAATATATATACAGTGGGGAGAACAAGTATTTGATACACTGCCGATTTTGCAGGTTTTCCCACTTACAAAGCATGTAGAAGTCTGTAATTTTTATCATAGGTACACTTCAACTGTGAGTGACGGAATCTAAAACAAAAATCCAGAAAATCACATTGTATGATTTTTAAGTAATTAATTTGCATTTTATTGCATCACATAAGTATTTGATACATCAGAAAAGCAGAAATTAATATTTGGTACAGAAACCTTTGTCTGCAATTACAGAGATCATACGTTTCCTGAAGTTCTTGACCAGGTTTGCACACACTGCAGCAGGGATTTTGGCCCACTCCTCCATCCAGATCCTTCAGGTTTCGGGGCTGTCGCTGGGCAATACGGACTTTCACCTCCCTCCAAAGATTTTCTATTGGGTTCCGGGTTGGAGACTGGCTAGGCCACTCCAGGACCTTGAGATGCTTCTTACGGAGCCACTCCTTAGTTGCCCTGGCTGTGTGTTTCGGGTCGTTGTCATGCTGGAAGACCCAGCCACAACCCATCTTCAATGCTCTTACTGAGGAAAGGAGGTTGTTGGCCAAGATCTCGCAATACATGGCCCCATCCATCCTCCCCTCAATACGGTGCAGTCGTCCTGTCCCCTTTGCAGAAAAGCATCCCCAAAGAATGATGTTTCCTCCTCCATGCTTCACGGTTGGGATGGTGTTCTTGGGGTTGTACTCATCCTTCTTCTTCCTCCAAACACGGCGAGTGGAGTTTAGACCAAAAAGCTCTATTTTTGTCTCATCAGACCACATGACCTTCTCTCATTCCTCCTCTGGATCATCCAGATGGTCATTGGCAAACTTCAGACGGGCCTGGACATGCGCTGGCTTGAGCAGGGGGACCTTGCGTGCGCTGCAGGATTTTAATCCATGACGGCGCAGTGTGTTACTAATGGTTTTCTTTAAGACTGTGGTCCCAGCTCTCTTCAGGTCATTGACCAGGTCCTGCCGTGTAGTTCTGGGCTGATCCCTCACCTTCCTCATGATCATTGATGCCCCACGAGGTGAGATCTTGCATGGTGTCCCAGACCGAGGGAGATTGACCGTCATCTTGAACTTCTTCCATTTTCTAATAATTGCGCCAACAGTTGTTGCCTTCTCACCAAGCTGCTTGCCTATTGTCCTGTAGCCCATCCCAGCCTTGTGCAGGTCTACAATTTTATCCCTGATGTCCTTACACAGCTCTCTGGTCTTGGCCATTGTGGAGAGGTTGGAGTCTGTTTGATTGAGTGTGTGGACAGGTGTCTTTTATACAGGTAACGAGTTAAAACAGGTGCAGTTAATACAGGTAATGAGTGGAGAACAGGAGGGCTTCTTAAAGAAAAACTAACAGGTCTGTGAGAGCCGGAATTCTTACTGGTTGGTAGGTGATCAAATACTTATGTCATGCAATAAAATGCAAATTAATTATTTAAAAATCATACAATGTGATTTTCTCGATTTTTGTTTTAGATTCCGTCTCTCACAGTTGAAGTGTACCTATGATAAAAGTTACAGACCTCTACATGCTTTGTAAGTAGGAAAATCTGTAAAATCGGCAGTGTATCAAATACTTGTTCTCCCCACTGTATATTTGTGTGTGTGTGTTTTTCTTACTCAAATCTGTTTGACACCCCTGTACTAAACAGTTTACCACATTAGGTAAATGTTTAAAAGCCTTGAGCCAACTGTCTCTCAACTAAGCTTACAGTTATATAACAAATACAAGTAGGTATGTAGTGGGTAGGTACAGTATATAATATTTTTGAGTCGGCCATTACTGACCTGTATAGTGAGTTGATGATTTTCAATGATTAGTTATGAACGGTCATTTAGACAATATTACTGTTTTGGGATGAGCCATGAGGCTCTCATTGCTTCCTTTCTCTTCTACAGAGATGAGGACATGCAGAGTCTGGCCAGTCTGATGAGCCTGAAGCAGAGTGACATCGGCAACCTGGACGACTTCAATGAAAGTGACGAGGAAGAGGGTGGAAGAAGAGCCAGCATCGGAGCCAGCATCGGAGCCAGCATGGGAGCCGCAACTCCCGTCACAGGTAGTGGTCTCAGCAGTCATTACACAAGTCGTCAGTGTTTTCATGTTCAGAGACTCTCAATATGCTCTGGTCTGGAATGCTACCACACTGGTAAATACAGTAGTTATATACTAATCTTGCATACACATTGGAAAAACACAAGTCTACTTATCCACTGAATCTGACAGTGATACATATAGTAACAGGTAAACAAAACTGTCATAGGAGATGTTTACTTTGCACATATGATTGGCAGTCATATGAGGTGTGACATGTCTATTTTAAAAACATTGCTCAATACACCGGCATAGCATATTTCTCTCCAGCCTCACACCTATGTCACAACTACGGTGGCCCAACTGGATTTCACAATTTCCCTTTTCTGCATTTTCCCTTTCAAATATATGACTGCCAAGAAACTCTCTTTCCACGCCAACCTTCCCTTTACATAATATATAAATTTCCTTTCCTTCCTTTTCTTTCCTTTTCCTTTTATTTAATGTTTCTCTCTCTCTTCCTTCCTTCCTTCCTTCCTTCCTTCCTTCCTTCCTTCCTTCCTTCCTTCCTTCCTTCCTTCCTTCCTTCCTTCCTTCCTTCTACTTTGAAAGCTCCCACAGGAAGAATACGCGACCAGGCATGGAGACCTGTGATTGACCCAGAGGCCACAGGTAACTTCCTGTTTCCTCCCCTGCTCCCGCCTCCTCTGAATCCTGATTGGACTTTTTCCCTATCCCCTCTCCCCCTATATAACATCCCATCCTTCATTTGAAATTATGATATTCATGTGTTATAAGCGTTTATCTAAATATTGATCATCAACCTATAGACATCATTTGTATGGTTTGATGAATGATATTTATTAAACCCAATGGATATGGGCCAATGAGGTTTCAAATGAAGATGTATACCTCATTACATTCTCATGTTAAATCATAAAATCAGATACTCTCTGCGAGGCTAAATTAAGCAAACTAATTACCAGTCATTTCAGTCAAATTCCTCTCTTGTACAGTATCAAATGTACTATAATTAAACTGTGGGACTGAATGCTGGGGCCTGGCTCGTAGAAATGGGACTAGGGTTTTATCATTGATCATGTAGAATTACAGTGAGAAACTGTACAGTCTTAACTGTATGGGATGAGTATCTGAGTGCTATCACTCTCCATTGCTTAGATTTTTTCAATCTTTCCCTCTTCCCCTTTCTCACTTCCTCTTCCCTTCTGCTCTCACTACTGTTTCCCCTCCTCTCTCTTCTCTGGAACTCTCTCTATCTTTTCATCTCTTTCTTTCTCTACTTTCTGTTCTCTCCTGCATCTGTTTTTTTATCCTTTGCTCCTCCTCTCTCTTCTATCTTCCTCCTTTTTCTGCCCATCGTCTCCCCTCCCACCCCGTCCTCATCTCTCTCACCCAGCTGCCAGTAAGATGGATTGGAGTAGCTCATCTGGCACTGTGTCTACCATCTCACTTCTGTCACGCCCCCCTCTGCCCGTACCCCTCGACCCCTCCGCCCCGCCTCCCGCCCCTGCCGCCCGATCCCGACTCACCGCCGGCACCGCGGGCACCGCTCACCCGGCACGACCCTCCCCCTATGCCTACCAAGTGCCAGCCTTTGTCCGCGCCCACCCACCTGCACTGCCCAAAATCTTCCAGCCCACTGCTGGCTCAGGTACTGGCAGACTGACTTACAGACAGACTGACTGACTCACAGTGATATTTAAAGCTGAAACAGCGCCACTGTTCACCCCCCAGCACATTTTTGATTCTTTATGTTTTGTTGGTGAAATGTAATAGAGGATCATCCAGCGTCGTGGTAAAAAAAAACTGCAGTACATACTCTGCTGTTCTATCGCACGTGCAATGATGTCTGAGGGGGAAAAAAACTGTGTGTTGTCTAAAGCCAACCCCATCTGTTTTGCCCCATAGTTGTGCACAGTTCGCTTTTTACCCGTATATATAGAAAGGTATTAAAAGCAGGGCTGCCAATAATTTTAACATTTATCTTTTTTTGAAAAATGTTTACTTGTTAAACAAAATCTCTTTATCTGAGCAATTGTATTAGTATACAATTTTCAAAATTAATTTTCCATTGTTTTGAGCATATTCAGTGCCTTCTGAAAGTATTCAGACCCCTTGACTTTTTTCACTTTTTGTTACGTTACAGCTTTATTCTAAAATTTATGACATCGTTTTTTTCCCTCATCCATCTACACACAATACCCCATAATGACAAAGCAAAAACTGGTTTATTAGAAAAAAATCTATAAACTGAAATATAACAGCATTCAGACCCTTTACTCAGTACATTGTTGAAGCACCTTTGGCAGCAATTACAGCATAAAGTCTTCTTGGGTATGACGCTACAATCAAGTCCGGGCTCTGGCTGGGCCATTCAGAGACTTGTCCCGAAGCCACTCCTGCGTTGTCTTGGCTGTGTGCTTATGGTTGTTGTCCTGTTGGATGGTGAACCTTCGCCCCAGTTTGTGGTCCTGAGTGCTCTGGAGCAGGTTTTCATCAAGGATCTCTCTGTACTTTGTTCCGTTCATCTTTCCCTCGATCCTGACCTGTCTCCTAGTCCCTGCCTCTGAAAAACATCCCCACAGCAAGTTTCTGCCACCACAATGTTTCACTGTAGGGATGGTGCCAGGTTTCCTCCAAACGTGACGCTTGGCATTCAGACCAAAGAGTTAAATCTTGGTTTCATCAGACCAGAGAATCTTGTTTCTCATAGTCAGAGTCTTTAGGTGCCTTTTGGCAAACTCCAAGTGGGCTGTCATGTGCCTTTTACTGAGGAGTGGCTTCCGTCTGGCCACTCTACCATAAAGTCCTGATTGGTGGAGTGCTGCAGAGATGGTTTTCCTTCTGGAAGGTTCTCCCATCTCCACAGAGGAACTCTAGAGCCCTGTCAGAGTGACCATCAGGTTTTTGGTCACCTCCCTGACCAAGGCCCTTCTCCCCCGATTGCCTAGCTTTGCTGGGCAGCCAGCTCTAGGAAGAGTCTTGGTGGTTCCAAACTTCACCCATTTAAGAATGATGGAGGCCACTGTGTTCTTGGGGACCTTCAATGCTGCAGACATTTTTTGGACCCTTCCCAAGATCTGTGCCTCGACACAATCCTGTTGTCTCGGACCTCTTTGGACAATTCCTTCGACTTTATGGCTTGGTTTTTGCTCTGACATGCACTGTCAACTGTGGGACCTTATATAGACAGGTGTGTGCCTTTCCAAACATTTCCAATCAATTGAATTTACCATAGGACTCCAATCAAGTTGAAACATCTCAAGGATGATCAATGGAAACAGGATGCACCTGAACTCAAAGGGTCTGAATACTTACGTAAATAAGGTATTTCTGTTTTTTTATTTTTAATACATTTGCAAAAATGTCTATGGGGTATTGTGTGTAGATCGCTGAGGATTTATTTTTATTTAATTAATTTTAGAATAAGGCTGTAACATAACAAAATGTGGAAAAGGTCAAGGGGTCTGAATACTTTGTATTATTTATAATCTCTATTTGATATAATTCTTTGCTCATCTTTATCAAGGGTGCCAATAATCTTGGTCCTGACTGTATCTTTCTATGGTCTGAGGCCCTGCTGTTGAAATCAGGACAGCTATAGCAAGATTGAGAAAGAATGTCAACACATTCCTGGAGGAATAAACTGGATGTCCTGAATTACCTTGAGTCTCTAGAGACACACAGGGGTCTGGAATAATTATTGTCTCCTCTAACCGAAATGCCAGGCGTCAAATATTTATTGCTGAGATTGCCAGAGGCAATTGCTTCATTTCCATAGCAACTGCCTTAGCTCCCAGTGACTTTCTTCATCAAAATGGTGACAAACTGTATTTATGGTTTTTGGCATTGGTCCATGACTGTTGCTAGGGAAGTGAGGTCACAGTTAATAGGGCTGTTTAGTTGGGGAGTAGTTTAGTTTATTCAGGCTAATTTCAAGAGAAAGCATGTCCTTTTTTTGTTTTTTTTGTTTTACATTAAGCCATGCCGAGTAACACCATGTTTCTGCTGCTCTCTGTACTGGTCAGGCTTGATTCTAATTTCTCAACCCTTCTTTACTATCCATTCTGTTCCTCACTGTCTGCCCTCTCACTGTCTGCCCTCTCACTGTCTGCCCTCTCACTGTCTGCCCTCCCTTTACTATCCGTTCTGTTCCCCACTGTCTGCCCTCTCACTGTCTGCCCTCACTTTACTATCCGTTCTGTTCCTCACTGTCTGCCCTCTTACTGTCTGCCCTCACTTTACTATCCGTTCTGTTCCCCACTGTCTGCCCTCTCACTGTCTGCCCTCCCTTTACTATCCGTTCTGTTCCTCACTGTCTGCCCTCTCACTGTCTGCCCTCCCTTTTCTATCCATTCTGTTCCTCACTGTCTGCCCTCGCACTGTCTGCCCTCTCACTGTCTGCCCTCTCACTGTCTGCCCTCTCACTGTCTGCCCTCCCTTTACTATCCATTCTGTTCCTCACTGTCTGCCCTCTCACTGTCTGCCCTCACTTTACTATCCGTTCTGTTCCTCACTGTCTGCCCTCTCACTGTCTGCCCTCTCCCTTTTCCTTCCATTTCTTCCTCCTCTACTCTCCCCTCTTCCGTTTTCTCTCAGTACCCATATCTGTAGCCCGGAGGCCCTGTGGCTCCCAGAGTGACCCGGCCCTTGACAATGTGGCTCCTGGTCTCCCCACCTTCTCTCCATCAAGACCCCTTTCAGCCTCCTTCACTGGGCCTTCCTCTTCTTCCACCTCTCCTCTCTCCTCTTCACCCTCTGCCCCATCCGTCCTTCAACCTCCCTCTTTCTCTGATATTCCACAGACAGGTACTGCATGCACAGAAATTGATGGGATAGTTTCAAGACATTGGTCCTCAATTTCAATTTACTGCATGGATGCGATTTGTATCCTGTAAGTAGCTGTTCTTCACCATCCTCTTTCTTCCCCTGTTCTCCACCCCCCACATTCTTCTTTCCATTCTCCTCTGTTCTCTCAGCCACCTATGCTGCTGCTCGTACCAGTGCTTGGAGACCCCAGAGCGTCCCCTCTTCCTTCTTCTCATCCTCCTCCTTCTCCTCCACCACTTTCGGCACCTCCCCTCCTGCTTCCCAGCCCCTCCCTGTCCCCCGTCGGCCCAAATCATACATCACCTCACTGGCAGAGCCGGGCTCTGCCCTCACTAGGCCTACCAGCCTGCCCTCGGCCCCCGAGACAGGTACGACACAGGCACAAGGCAAAGCATATGGAGCGATTTCAGAAATTGTATTTGAATTCCAGCATTTTGAATTTAAATGTATTCTTTTTTAATTTGTAATACACAAATTGAATCATTGAATTCAGAAATTCAACTTATATTTAATGATTTGAAACTGAGTTGAATTAATATTTCATTCAGTTTTAAAATTAAATTACAAAGTTTACAAAAATGTCATACTTGAGTAAAAGTAAAGATACCATAATAGAAAATTACTCGAGTAAAAAGGAAAGTCACCCAGTAAAATACTTGAGTTAAAGTCCTTCTAAGGATAGCGTTCCCACTACCTTGCGACTTTCCTTTTTACTTGAGTAATTTTCTATTATGGTGTCTTTACATTTACTCAAGTATGACATTTGGGTACTTTTTCCACCACTGCTTCTGACGTGTCTTACATCATAGATGAGAACAGAAGGCAGGTCCATGTTTCAGAGAGGAATGGGGTCATAATAGCTTATAGATAGAGCCAAATTCATAGGTAGAAAACAAATGCAACATATTCCACATTGGCTTCAGAAACTGACAAAAGCTTCTGTTTACCACAGAGAGTGTTTGATTCGATCTGTGCTCCTCCACATTTCCTGATGTCAGATGTCAGGGCTATTCAACTATATTCTTAAGGGGGCCAAATTGCATCTTCAAGGCATAAAAAAAGCGAATTACCTGACTCGCTTTTCAAAGATGTCTGGAAATGCACACATTTTGTGCTCTTGTAGGAAATTTGCTATAACTGGACTCACTAACTAGCAAAGAACAACTCACTAACTAGCAAAGAACAACTCACTAACTAGCAAAGAATATAAGCAAAATGTGCACAGGTCTTGATCTCAAAACAAGCGCATCTATTCGCGACCGCTCTTGCTGTAAACACAGTCCAGTTCAAAGTGAATGGCACGTCTCTCTATATGGCAATGGTTATTTGCATATACAGTTGAAGTTGGAAGTTTACGTACACTTAGGTTGAAGTCATTAAAACTCATTTTTCAACCACTCCACAGATTTCATGTTAACAAACTATAATTTTCTAGGACATCTACTTTGTGCATGACACAAGTAATTTTTCCAACAATTGTTTACAGACTTGCCAACAATTGTTTACAGACTTATAATTCACTATATCACAATTCCAGTGGGTCAGAAGTTTACATACACTAAGTTGACTGTGCCTTTAAACAGCTTGGAAAATTCCAGAAAATATTATCATGGCTTTAGAAGCTTCTGATAGGCTAATTGACATAATTTTAGTCAATTGGAGGTGTACCTGTGGATGTATTTCAAGGCCTACCTTCAAACTCAGTGTCTCTTTGCTCGACATCATGGGAAAATCAAAAGAAATCAGCCAAGACCTCCAAATGCCTGAAGGTACCACGTTCATCTGTACAAACAATAGTATGCAAGTATAAACACCATTATACCACGCAGCCGTCATACCGCTCATGAAGGAGACGCGTTCTGTCTCCTAGAGATGAACGTACTTTGGCGCGAAAAGTGCAAGTCAATCCCAGAACAACAGCAAAGTACCTTGTGAAGATGCGTAAACAGGTACAAAAAGTATCTATATCCACAGTAAAACGAGTCGGTCGGTCAGTCAGTCGGTCAGTCGGTAGGTAGGTAGGTAGGTAGGTATCGACATAACCTGAAAGGCCGCTCAGCAAGGAAGAAGCCACTGCTCCAAAACCGCCATAAAAAAGCCAGACTACAATTTGAAACTACTTTTTGGAGAAATTTCCACTGGTCTGATGAAACAAAAATAGAACTGTTTGGTCGTAATGACCAGTTTATGTTTGGAGGAAAAAGGGGGAGGCTTGCAAGCCGAAGAACACCATCCCAACCGTGAAGCACGGGGGTGGCAGCATCATGTTGTGGTGGTGCTTTGCTGCAGGAGGAACTGGTGTACTTCACAAAATAGATGGCATCATGAGGAAGGAAAATAATGTGGATATATTGAAGCAACATCTCAAGACATCAGTCAGGAAGTTAAAGCTTGGTCGCAAATGGGTCTTCCAAATGGGCAATGACCCCAAGCATACTTCCAAAGTTGTGGCAAAATGGCTTAAGGACAACAAAGTCAAGGTATTGGAGTGGCCATCACAAAGCCCTGACCTCAATGCTATAGAAAATTTGTGGGCAGAACTGAAAAAGCGTGTGCGAGCAAGGAGGCCTACAAACCTGACTCAGTTACACCAGTTCGGTCCGGAGGAATGGGCCATAATTCACCCAATTTATTGGGGGAAGCTTGTGGAAGGCTACCTAAAAATGTTTGACCGAAGTTAAACAATTTAAAGGCAATGCTACCAAATACTAATTGAGTGTATGTAAACTTCTGACCCACTGGGAATGTGATGAAAGAAATAAAAGCTGAAATACATAATTCTCTCTACTATTATTCTGACATTTCACATTCTTAAAATAAAGTGGTGATCCTAGCTGACCTAAGACAGAAAATTTTGACTAGCATTAAATGTCAGGAATTGTGAAAAACTGAGTTTAAATGTATTTGGCTAAGGTGTATGTAAACTTCCGACTTCAACTGTAGGCCTATTGCAGCTCTGATTGGTTATGGCACACCGGTCTGTGTAGAGTACGGGCCCGAGTCGTGCCTGTCAAAGCAATAGAACCCTACTTCAATGCGCCCGGCATAGTTTGTTTTGTTTCAGTTCGTTACAATGAAAATGGCTAATATTGCGTTGATTCGATCCTATTTCCCACAGTAAAGCGAAACGTTGATAGTGTTAACTAAAAGGGGAAAGTTGAGTGAAGTTCTCTGCGCAGGCTGATATTTCCTCTAGGTTGTAGTCCGAGGGGAGCTACTCGCCAGCGTGCAACTTAGAGGGAATATTGCATGCAGCCTATATCACGTGCAGTAGGGTTTCCCACATCAATACTTATGTTGCTACTGTATATCAGACAACGTAGGGACTATTCTGTTGACTGTTTTCTACCTTTCTCTCTCCCTCTCTTTATTCCAATCCGAATACCCTTTCTACTCCAATATATTTTCTAACCACCCAAATACCATCCCTCTATTTCTCCCTCATCTCCTCTCCTATGTTCTTCTTTCTCTCAAACGTGTGCTTTATTTTAATCCCTTGTTTCTTCTCCTCCTTCCCTCCATTCTACCCCTTCTCCTCCCTCCCTCCATTCTACCCCTTCTCCTCCCTCCCTCCATCCCTACCTCACAGTACCCTGGCAGAGTGAATGGAGACCGCCCAAATCGCAGGCCCATCTGGCCCAGCCGGCCCTCTCCCCCAAATTTCTGCACCCCTCTCCCCCTGACCCAGTGGAGCCTGTGCCCCTGGAGCAGACAAAGCAGAGCATGGAGACACCATGTAATCCTGCTTTCTCTCAGCCTGATCCCTCCATGTCATTCTCCCTTGATTTGTCCCATTCTTCTCTTCTCCCCTTACCTCCCCCTGTGCTAGCCTCATCTCCTGCATCTTCCTCTCTCCCCACCCCTGATTACGCATCTGACCCAATGGAAGCACCTTACTGCACTCTTGTGTCCTCATCCCCCCCCCTCGTAACCTCCTCTGGCTCTGATGCTCCTGTCCTCGCCCCTGCTTCTGCGTCTGCCATCGTCTCTGATTCTTCCTCATCCACTCCCGTTGATGTTAACCCTACTCCTGCATCCATGCCTCCCGTTACCTCTGATGACCCAGCCCTTGCCCCAACCTCCACCCCTGACCCTTCCCTGTCCTCTACCCCTGGTCTTTCCCCTCATCCCACTGTCCCCACCTCCGCTCTTCCTACTGCTTCTGACCCTACCGCTGCCCAATGTTGTAACCCCGCTCCTGGTCCCTCCCCTCATGCTATCGGGGCTTCTCTGTATGCTGCAGATCCTGCTTCTGCGGCTGTCTCCCAGTCAGGTACATATATCAAAGAGAGATTCAGCCCAAAGCATTGACATTGGACAAATGCTTGTCTATCCAATCTACAAAATTGTACTTTGATCCCAACTGGTTGAAACATTTGTAAATCAAATTCTTGCCTCCTCCACTCCCTCTTTCCTCCCTTCTTATTTTGCCTCTTTCTTTCCTTCCTTGACTTCCCTGTTCCGTATCGTTTCTCTCTGTCCACCTCAGTCCCCCCTGCTGTGCCCCAGACTGCAGAATGGATGCACCAGGTGGTTCCCACGGTGGTCCACCCCAATTTGAAGAGGCTGGTCTCCCCTCCTCTGGAGCTGCCCCACTCACCCTCTCCTCTCACCCCCTATCCTGTTCCTACTCCTGTGCTCTCTGCTGGCTTTCAGACTCAAGTCCCCACTGCCCCCTTCCCAGCATCAGTCACTGCTCCCCAAGAGACAGGTATATAACCTGAGGCAACAGACAGAAAGGTGTTCACTGACAAAGTCCTCATGTTTAATAATGGGGAAATTCATGGTAGAATGCTAAGATGATAACATGTATTCCCTTCTCAGTCTTCACATGAGAACACTTGGCACCTAGCTAGTTGTTTTGGTTGTAACAGTCTCTTGCTAATTGTAGTTGATTGTATGAATGTTAGCAATATATGTGTTTCCTTCATTCATTGTTGGTTATTAGTCACGTCACAGATGCCAAGCTGGGTGCCAAGCTAACTCTCCCGCTCAGATAATCAGGTCTAACCATGTCCTGACTTTTCCCTTTTAGAGTTTCAGAGGCAGTTGAGCCCTCTGACAGAGGAGGAATACACCACTGCCACAACTCCCAGTGAGTAGGACCTAATGTAACCACAATGCCTTTTAGGAACATCCCTAAGTCTATACACCGGGCCAAATCCTAAATTGAGATCTGTGTGCTTAACTTTGCTCAAAACTAATCTTAAAGTCAGGATTTGGCCCACAAGACAGTGTATACTGATGGCTTCAGATTCATCTTCATAAGGTTCTCCTCTGTCATCCCCTCTAGCTCGCACTGCTGGAATGATCAGTATTGCCAATCAGAGGCCAGACCCATCAACATCTGCACTTGACCCATTGGCTAAGCCCTTTGAGACAAGAGCCTATGAGAGAAGACGGGGGGCAGACTCAATGTTTGGACTGGAGGTTGTCCAGGCAACGACAAGGTGAGTGAATTCAAAGGTTATACAGCTATCAGTGGTGGTTCTCATTATTTATGCTTGGAATGGCTGGTTTGGTTTTAACCTGAACATCTCCATTCAATGTCGATGGCGAGCATGGTCTGTTTTTATGTTGTTCTTTTTTTTGCATGTTGGAGTTTGTTAGACAAAGATATAAGATGACACAGTAAAGGCCACTTTGAAAGACAAAAGTGTGGTCATTTGACCTTTATTAAGAACTATGACGAGTGAATTTCCCATTCATACTAACTTGGAGTAGGCCTAAAACAATTTAGTGGAATGTTAGGAATACAGTAACCGTCCGACTTCAAGAAAATGTCTTGTGTAACAATTCTTCTTGTCAATGCTGTGGTTTTCCTGGTGTTGCTGTAGTCTGTGTGCTCTTCTTACTAGTTATAATGGTGACATAGATATACTGTCATGGGATAACTGTCTGAAGGAGTTGTGTTTGAGTCTGTAAAGCAGCTCTTGTGTTATTGCACAAAAATCTTGTGCAGTCGGAAATCAACATTGCATTGCTATTTTATTTCTCCTAAATTGTTGGAAGCATGGCAGAGTTCTTAAAAGTTCATTTTAACCACTCGTTCACTTTGGCACTGCAAAGCTAGAACTACATATTTTGTCACACAGGATGCGTGGCCACTGTAGCAATGTATCCATCTGAAATCTTGTGATTCATTGGAAACCAAAACAATTGTATCAGTTTTATAGTGTATCAAGTTTCCTCAAGATGCAATGCGTTTGCGATACGTAGCGAGATCACTGCTCGTCTTGGCTCAGTGATTGTCGTACATAATTTACTTTTGTTGACTGAGCACGTGCTGGTTGTCTACTTTGTGTGCAATCTACTAGTATGCTAACTCTAGAAGGATTCCAAAAAAATAATGTAAGAACCTTGTGCTTGTACCCTTACAGTAGCACCTCTTTAAATGACCTCTGACCGTGCTTGAGATGGGCAACCTTGTCTGTTTTTCACTGTATTGTTGCTATGGAGATGCTCCCCACTCCCTTGACCTCTGAACTCTGACCTTGATTTGTTTGTCCCTCAGACCTGAGAGCATAACCCCTCTCCTGCCCTTTAGCCCCCGAGCACCCTCTGTTCCGGGGCTCCAATATTTTGAGATGCCAAAACCGATTGCAAAGAGTCAGTCAGAGGAGAGGTCAATCAGGGCACTCCCAGTTCCAACACCCCAGAAACCTCTCCCTTTTGCACCCATGCAAAGGCCTGGCTTACCTGAGCCCACAGTCACATCCATGAAGTCACTCGACAGAACGAGGAGTCACTTGAACAAGATGTCCATGCAGATAGGGTCACCGTTAGCCAATCCAGAGCCTGAACAGATTGTGACAGTAGCCAGTGTCCCTAAGAAATATGCTCCTAAATATTCTCCCAAAACAACAAGAGGTTCAAGACATTCAAGAGGTTCAAAAGAACAAGCGGTACCCATGGATTGGGGGTAAGTGTGGTATGGTGCACAATCACTACACACCCCTGTTCCTCAATGTGTCACTCATTCAACTAGTTCTAAAACATGTTAGCATGTCCTGATGACATTTAGTACTAATGTACCTCATATATTTGGATATCAATAAATATTAAGGGCTGGTCCCACTAGTTATATAAACACAAGAACATGTTTTGTGTTTCCCCTTGGCACCTTTCCTCTGACAAATATCCTTGGTGTCCCCTGTCCCTTTTAGAACTAAAAGTATGGCTGCCTCGCTGCCATCTTGTCCAAAAGTGTCCAGTTACCCTGGTTTACCATCCTCATTGAGTAGGAACAGATTTAAGACCCAACCCGAAGAATGGCCCATTGATAAAAGCCCATTATGGGAGAAGCCACTGAAAGGAACATCAATTATCACCCCTGCACCTGAAATGTCGGATGAGGTCCAGAAAGTATTTGAAAGTATGACTACCCTTTTGCCAAGTTGTCCAAGGGTAGCCAGTGTTCCTGGATTCCCCTCAGCACCACCACTCAAAACAGAAAGTTCAGCACCACCACCCAAAACAGAAAGACAAGCATCACCACCCAAAACAAAAAGACCAGCACCACCAACCAAAACAGAAAGACAAGCATCACCACTCAAAACAGAAAGACCAGCACCACCAACCAAAACAGAAAGACCAGCATCACCACTCAAAACAGAAAGACCAGCACCACCACCCAAAACAGAAAGACCAGCACCACCAACCAAAACAGAAAGACAAGCATCACCACTCAAAACAGAAAGACTAGCACCACCACCCAAAACAGAAAGACCAGCACCACCACTCAAAACAGAAAGACCAGCACTACCAACCAAAACAGAAAGACAAGCATCACCACCCAAAACAGAAAGACCAGCACCACCACCCAAAACAGAAAGACCAGAACCACCAACCAAAACAGAAAGACCAGCATCTCCACCCAAAACAGAAAGACCAGAACCACCAACCAAAACAGAAAGACCAGAACCACCAACCAAAACAGAAAGACCAGCATCTCCACCCAAAACAGAAAGACCAGAACCACCAACCAAAACAGAAAGACCAGCATCTCCACCCAAATCACAAATGGAACCAAGTATGGTGAATCTTAAACCATCCTGCCCCAAAACAGCCAGTTTTCCTGGATTCCCTTCTGAACCAATGCAAGAGCCAACCAAATTGCCCAATGTTGGGACAATAAAGCTTTCTGAATCTGAACTGAATATGGTTAACCTTCTGCCTACATGCCCTTTAATGGCCAGAGTTTCTGGTTTACCCTCTAAACTGCCAATTGAGTCAGATAATGTTGACTGGCATGCTAACAGTAGGCCAATTCTGGAGAGACCATTGAAGAAAAGAGCACTTTCTGTAGTGCAGGAAATGCGACAAAAGGACAAAGAACTTACTAAAAATATGGTAGATATGTTACCATCTTGCCCGAATAAGGCCAGGATTCCAGGTTTCCCCTCTGCACCTAGGCAGAAGCTAGTAGAAACACCAAGTATGATCAGTCAGAAGCTAGTAGACACACCAAGTATGACCAGTCTTCTGCCTACATGCCCTAGACTTTCTACGGTTTCTGGTTTACCCTCCAAACAGAAAATTTGGTCTAGAGATGAAGATTGGCTTGTGGACAGAGTTCCACTGTGGGAGAAGCCATTGAAGGAAAGAAAGTGGCTTATTTTACATATTTCCCAAGATCATGAAAAAACATTCAAAGATACAAAAATGATGGAAAACATGACAGCCATGTTACCATCTTGCCCAAAGAAGGCTAGTGTGCCTGGCTTGCCTTCTGCACCAAGGAATGGGCCGAGTCTTCTTCCAACTTGTCCAAGGGTATCTATAGTTCCTGGATGGCCAACTTTAAATCAGAAACCAAAACAGGCAGTAGTTTGGCCAGTAGATAAAGCGACATTGTTCACAAAGTTACCAAGAGAGAGGCCAGGATTATTATTGGATGTTAACACAGTCTATCATGATAGTGCAATTACCAGGAATATGTTTGCTATGACACCATCATGCCCTCAAATCACTAGTATTCCTGGCATCACCTCTGCCCGAAGGAAAGAACCCCCATCCTGCCTCAAAGCAGCCAGTATTGCTGGCCTCCCTTCTGAACCAAGGCAAGAGCCAAATATGGTTAACAATCTGTCAACTTGCCCTAGAATGTCTAGGGTTTCGGGTTTACCTTCGACACAGCCAATCAGTTCTAGAGATGAAGATTGGCTTGTGGACAGAAAGCCACTGTGGGAAAAGCCATTGAGGAAACTGGATGTGATGATTCAACAAATTTCTCCAGCTCTTGGCATAGCATATAAAGACAAAATTATGTTGAAATATATGGTAGCCATGTTACCATCGTGCCCTAGGAAGGCCAGTATTCCTGGCTTTCCTTCAAAACTGGAGCAGAGGTTAGTATCCCCAAGAATGATCATGAAGTATGATATTCTTCCTACTTGCCCTAAACTTTCAAGAGTTTCTGGTTTACCCTCTAGACATCCAACTGAGTCAGAACCTGACTACTGGCATGCTATCACAGGGCCAATAATAGAAAAGCCATTGAAGAAAACATTTGAGCTGATTCCATCACTTTCTGTAGCACATGCAATGTCATATGAGCACAAAGAACTGGTTGCTATGTTACCATCTTGCCCGGAAAAGGCTGGTGTAGCGGGTGTAGCATCTGTGCCAAGGCAAGAGTCAAATATGCTCAGTCTTCATTCTACTTGCCCTAAACTTCCCAGAGTACCTGGTTTACCCTCTAGACTTCCAAACAATTCTGATGACATTGACTGGAAAGTGGACTGCAGTCCACTGTGGGAGAAGCCATTGAAGAAAAGAGAGGGACTTATTTTACAAGATCATGAAATGGCATTCAAAGACACTGAAATTATGAAAGACATGGTAGCCATGTTGACAACTTGCCCAAAGAAGGCAAGTATCCCAGGCTTTCCATCTGCACCCATGCAAGAGCCCAGTATGGTAAACCTTATGCCTACATGTCCTAGACTGGCTAGAGTTTCTGGTTTGCCTTCCAAACAGCCAACCACGTCTAGAGATGAAAATTGGTTTGTGGACAGAATACCACTGTCGGAGAAGCCATTGAGGAAAAGGGATGTGCTTATCCCACCAATTTCTTTAGCTCATTATAAAAATAAAGAAATTGTGGAAAATATGGTAGGTATGGTACCATCGTGCCCCAGGAAGGCCAGTGTACATGGCTTCCCCTCTGCACCAAGGCAAGAGCCAGATATGGTTAACCTTCTGCCTACTTGCCCTAGACTCTCTAGGCTTTCTGGTTTACCCTCTAGAGAGCCAATCAGGTCTACAAATAAAGATTTGCTTGTGGACAGAATTTCACTGTGGGAGAGGCCATTGAAGAAAAGAGAGGGAGATATTTCACAAGATCAGGAAAAGCCATTCAAAGACACTGAATATATGAAAAATATGGTAGCCATGTTGCCATCTTGCACAAGGAAGGCTAGTATTCCTGGCTTCCCAAGTATGGTTAACATAATGCCAACTTGTTCACTGTCGCCACCTAGAGAAAGGCCTGATGAATCAATGTTCCATTTGGAGGATGTTGGCAGAGTCTATCATGAGAGTGAAATAGCTCTGAAACCATCTTGCCCACACACAGCCACTATTCATGGCTTCCTGTCTGCACCAAGGCAACAACCAAGTATGGTTAACATTATGCCTACATGCCCTAGACTGGCCAGAATTTATGGTTTACCTTCTAGAGAGCCAACCATGTCTAGAGATGAGGATTGGTTTGTAGACAGAGTGCCACTCTTTGAGAAGCCATTGAGGAAAAGGCTTGTGGCAATTCAACACATTTCTCCAGCTCATGATAAAGACAAAGATATGATGAAACATATGGTAGCTATGGTACCACTTTGCCCCAGGAAGGCCATTATCCCTGGCTTCCCTTCTGCACCAAGGCAAGAGCCAAGTATGGTTAACATAATGCCAACTTGTTCAAGGGTATCTAGAGTTCCTGGATTGGCAGCTATAGAACAGACACAAACAGTAGAGTGGCCAGTTGACAAAAGGTCACTGTCGTCACCCAGAGAAAGGCCTGATGAATCAATGTTGCATTTGGAGGATATTGACACAATCTATCATGATACTGAAATTGTGAAGAATATGGTAGCTTTTTCACCATCCTGCCCCTCGAAGGCCAGTACACCTGGCTTCCCCTCTGCTCCAAGGCAAGAGCCAAGTATGGTTAATCATCTGCCTACTTATCCTAGACTTTCCAGAGTTTTTGGTTTACCTTCTATACATCTGCATAAGTCAGAAAATGATGACTGGCATGCTAACAGGCCACTTTTGGAGAGGCCATTGAAGAAAAGTACAGTTTACGTGCAGGAAATGCCATACAAGGATAAAGAACTTACAAAAAAGGTGGTATATATGTTACCATCTTGCCCGAATAAGGCCAGGATTCCAGGCTTCCCCTCTGCACCGCAGTCGAAGCTAAAAGACACACCAAGTATGATCAGTCTTCTGCTTACTTGCCCTAAACTTTCTAAGGTTTCTGGTTTACCCTCTATAGAGCAAATCAGGTCTAGAGATGAAGATTGGCTTGTGGACAGAGTGCCACTGTGGGAGAAGCCATTGAGGGAAAGGGGTGTGCCAATTCTAGACATTTCTCCAACTCATGATAAAAACTTAGATCTGAAACATATAGTAGCTATGGCACCATCTTGCCCCAGGAAAGCCAGTGTACCTGGCTTCCCTTCTGCACCAAGGCACAGATCAGTAGAAACCCCAAGTATGGTGAATCTTGTGCCTACTTGCCCAAAGGTATCGACCGTTTCTGGATTGCCAGCTTTGGATCAGAATCCAGCACCAGATTGGACAGCAGATAAAGGTTTGTTGAAGATGTCACCAAGAGAAAGGCCAGGATTATTAGATAATGTTGGCACAGTCTATAATGTTAGTGAAATGGTCAGCACCATGGTTGCTCTTACACCATCCTGCCCACGAGCAGCCAGTATTCCTGGCTTCCCCTCAGCACCAAGGCAAGAGCCAATGATTATGATTACTTGTCCTAGTCTTTCCAGAGTTTTTGGTTTACCTTCTAGATGTCAGCATAAGTCAGAAAATGTTGTCTGGCATGCTAACAGGAGGCCCCTTTTGGAGAGGCCATTTAAGAAAATAACAGTTTCTTTGGTACAGGCAATGCCACACGAGAACAAAGAATTTACAAATAACATGGTAGATATATTACCATCTTGCCCGAAGAAGGCCACTATTCCTGGCTTCCCCTCTGCACCACATCCCAAAGCTGAGGTAAATCTTAGTATGTTGAGTCTTGATCCCGCTTGCCCTAAATCTTCCAGTCTCCCGGTTTTCGCATCCATTGAAGAGCCTACAACATTACAGTGGCTTGTTGACCCCAAGCCTATGCTTGAACACTTGCAAAAGAAGGAAGAGGTTTTCCCAAAAGACGGATCAAATGAAGACATTGACAAAATGAAAGCAATGTTTGCTTTGATGCCATCTTGTCCCGAAGCATCTGTTATTCCAGGCTTCCCCTCTGTGCCTGGGAAGACGTTTGCGGACACACCAAGCATGATCAGTCTTCTCCAGACTTGCCCTAAACTTTCTAAAGTTTCTGGCTTACCTTCTAGACTTCCTGTCAATTCAGATAAAGATGGCTGGTGTGTGGACAAGAGGCCACTGTGGGAGAGGTCATTAAATGATAGAGACACACTAGCCATTTGTCCAGTGCAAAGATTATCATTCAAAGAGAGAGCAGTGATTAGAATTATGGTGTCTATGTTACCACCTTGCCCAATAAAAGCCACCATTCCAGGCTTTCCCTCATCGTCACAGCACAAGTCGGATAGGGCTCATGTTAGGGTGATCCCAAGCATGGTATGTTTATGGCCTACCTGCCCAAAACATGCAAGGACTTCAGGTTTCCCCTCAAGACGTCCATCCAAGGCAGGACATGATGTCCGGCATATTGACAGGGAGCCATTTTGGGTTAAATCGTTGAGGAAAGGAGAGGGGCTTAATCTCCAGCTTTCTCCAGTTCAGGATATGTCATTCAGAGACAGAGAAATAATGACAAGTATGGTGCCGTCATGCCCAGCAAAAGCCACCCTTCCTGGCTTCCCATCGGCTCCACGAGCCAAAACTACTCATGTTGAAGTAGAAAAAGAGCCATGCATGACTTTCCTATTCCCGTCTTGTCCAGAAGTGTCTAGTATCATTGGTTTACCTTCAAGACAATTGATCATGTCGGATGATGGTTATGTAAAGGGCTGGCCAAGGGTCAAAAGTGTAGTCTGGGAGAAATCACTAATGAGGGTTGCTAATACTCTGGAGACTCTGGATTGCTCTCCATTTGATGGAGACTGTTGTTACAGAGATGAAGTCATGATAAAGGCAATGTTATCTCTTATACCATCCTGTCCAAGTGTTGCTTTGAGTCCAGGCTTCCCATCTCTTCATCTTTGTCCATATGAGGAAATGTCATTTAGAGACAGAGAAATATTGACAAGTATGGTGCTGTCATGCCAAGCACAAGCCACCCTTCCTGGCTTCCCATTGGGTCCACAAGCAAAATATGTTCATTTTGAATTAGAGAAAAAGCCATGCATGACTTATATTTCCCCACCTTGCCCGGAAGTTTCTAGTATAATTGGTTTTCCTTCAAGACAGTCTGTCATGTCTGATCATGCTTATGTAGAGGGCTGGCCAACGGTCAAGAGTGTACTCTGGGAGACACCACCAACGAGGGTTGCTAATACTCTGGAGACTCTGGAATGCTCTCCATTTGAGGGAGACTGTTGTTACAGGGACACACTCATGATAAAGGCAATGTTATCTCTTGCACCATCATGTGCAAGTGTTGCTCTAAGTCCGGGCTTTCCATCTGTGCCACAGATCAAAGTAGAGAAGCTTCCGAGTATGGTGAATATTGTGCTATCTTGCCCCAACATTTCTAATGTTATTGGGCTCCCGTCCATAAAGACAGAACTAGCAGAGCAGGATCCAGTGAAAGGCTGGCCAGCTGACCAAAAGCTGTTGTTAGAGAAGCCAGTGAAGGCGAGGCTGTCTGTGACTATACTTTCATCCCCAGTTATGAGTAGATCAAAAGACGACAAAGAGTTTGCTCTGGTGCCAACATGTCCAGAAGAAGCCAAAATACCTGGTTTTCCCTCTGCCCCAAGACCCAAGGCAGATCAATATATTACTTCCACAGTTAAATCATCATGCTCCAATGTTGCCAAAGTGTCTGGCTTTTCCTCTTTACAACCAGAGAAAGTAAATAAAAGTTTAGCAGAGGACTGGGCTGTTGAGCATGGGCCATTATGGCAGAAAACACAGAAAGAGATTCCAGTTATTGGTGTCTGTAGATCAGATGATGCCAAAGGAATGGCAGCTATGTTACCATCTTGCCCAAAAGAAGCTAGTATACCTGGCTTTCCATCAGCACCATGGCCTAAAGAAGATCAAGAGGTAAACATGCCCAGTCTTTTGCCAACTTGCCCAATGGTCCAAGGGATTCCATCCACAAAGACGCAAAATCAAGAGGATCCTCCAGTTCATCAGTGGCCCGTGGAGGAGAGGCCATTTTGGGAAAAGTCACTGAAAGAGAAAACAGTGCAGTCTCTGGCTCCCACTCATGATGAATTAGAGAAGGGAATGGTGTCTGAGTTGCCATCTTGCTCAAGTGAGGCCATTGCCCCTTGCTTTCCATCGACACATTGTCAAACGCCTCTCCACAGTGATTCGTCGCTCAATCAACAGTCAAGTCGAGGTAAAAGGCCTGAGTGGGCAGAGGATATAAATGACTGCAAGGAGGGACAAACAGAGCTTTGCCACAAACCCAAACTAATCAAAGCAGTGGTGAATGAGAACAAACAAGAATTTAAACATGGCTCAGTTTTGGAGAGGCTCAAGGAAGAGGGGGGCATTCAGACCAGATATGAGGCGCAAGAAGTGGGTGTTCTAGAAAGAGGGTGAGTGAGTAGGAGGGCAGACAATTCTATATCTGCATTATGGCATTTTTATGAGACTTTAAAGTACATTTCTCTGCCTGTCAGTTGCCTGTCAGATAGAGTATGAAACACTTGCATTTCAACTCTGTTTTCAGACACTTGCACTGCCGAATGTGGCACTCCATTCCTGCAGACATGCCATTATTCTTGACTGTCAGAGAGAGGTGGGTTGTGTTGGTTTGCTGCAGGAGTGCAGCTGTTCTTGTTTGGCTGCTTACAATAATGCTTTTGCACCATCTCCTCCACATCTGACTGACACTACTGTGTTCTTTTGCACTATTCTTGCAAGGCGCATGCCCTGTGCTCTTCATTGTGTAATTCTTCCCATTTATTTGGTCTCTCACTTCCTGTCACTCTCTTTCAGCCCTTCGCGTCAGTCTCCCATCCAAGGGGAACAGCCATTGCCGTATGGGGTGGGAGAAACTGTTGACAATGAGCCAAAAGACATTTCACACAGCCAGACCGTGTGTGAGGTTGTGGCACTAGCAGAGTATCAAGCTGTAGAGGACTTGAACATGATATGTGAGGAAGAAGCGGTAGAGGAAGTCTTAGAGTCAGTCTCTGGAATAGAGCATTCTGGGAAGGAAGAGGTTACTGTTGCTAGGCAGGTGAAAGTGTGTGAGATGCGGTAAGTTTTAAAGGGCCAAAGTGCTCAACTTCACTGCCTGCCAGCATGGTGCTGGTTTAGTAGTGTTGATCTGCATGGTGTTGCATTCCTATTGCTGTTTTTGGGGCTTGAATTTAACATAAATTAAAACAGAGCATTAGTCAAATGCATTAATGGTATGAAATTGTATTGCAATAACATTTTCCAATATTTTGCATCATCAGTAAAAACATTTATGAATATATACACTGAACAAAAATATAAACGCAACATGTAAAGTGTTGGTCCCATGTTTCATGAGCAGAAATAAAATATCCCAGAAATGTCTATACGCACAAATTTGTTTACATCTGTTAGTGAGCATTTATCCTTAATCGATCCACCTGACAGGTGTGGCATATCAAGAAGCTGATTAAACAGCATGATCATTACACAGGTGCACCTTGTGCTGGGGACAATAAAAGGCCACTAACATTTTTGTCACAACACAATGCCACAGATGTCTGCAGTCAGCAATTGGCACGCTGACTACAGGAATGTCCACCAGAGCTGTTGACAGAGAATGTAATGTTAATTTCTCAACCATATGCCGCCAATGTAATTTTAGAGAATTTGTCAGTACGTCCAACCGGCTTCACAACCGTAGACCACGTGTAATCACGCCAGCCCAGACCTCCACATCCGGCTTCTTCACTTCCGGGATTGTCTGAGACCAGCCCCCCGGACAGCTGATGAAACTGTCGGTTAAACGTAGGGTTGCACATTTTGGGGTATTCAGAGATGGAAACTTTCCGTGGGAATTAACGGACATCTATGCAAATTAATATTAATACCATTTAGATGTACAGTGGGGAGAACAAGTATTTGATACACTGCCGATTTTGCAGGTTTTCTCACTTACAAAGCATGTAGAAGTCTGTAATTTTTATCATAGGTACTCTTCAACTGTGAGTGACGGAAAATCCAGAAAATCACATTGTATGATTTTTAAGTAATTAATTTAAATTTTATTGCATGACATAAGTATTTGATACATCAGAAAAGCAGAACTTAATATTTGGTACAGAAACCTTTGTTTGCAATTACAGAGATCATACGTTTCCTGTAGTTCTTGACCAGGTTTGCACACACTGCAGCAGGGATTTTGGCCCACTCCTCCATACAGACCTTCTCCAGATCCTTCAGGTTTTGGGGCTGTTGCTGGGCAATACGGACTTTCAGCTCCCTCCAAAGATTTTCTATTGGGTTCAGGTCTGGAGACTGGCTAGGCCACTCCAGGACCTTGAGATGCTTCTTACGGAGCCACTCCTTAGTTGCCCTGGCTGTGTGTTTCGGGTCGTTGTCATGCTGGAAGACCCAGCCACGACCCATCTTCAATGCTCTTACTGAGGGAAGGAGGTTGTTGGCCAAGATCTCGTGATACATGGCCCCATCCATCCGCCCCTCAATACGGTGCAGTCGTCCTGTCCCCTTTGCAGAAAAGCATCCCCAAAAGAATGATGTTTCCACCTCCATGCTTCACGATTGGAATGGTGTTCTTGGGGTTGTACTCATCCTTCTTCTTCCTCCAAACACAGCGAGTGGAGTTTAGACCAAAAAGCTCTATTTTTGTCTCATCAGACCACATGACCTTCTCCCATTCCTCCTCTGGATCATCCAGATGGTCATTGGCAAACTTCAGACGGGCCTGGACATGCGCTGGCTTGAGCAGGGGGACCTTGCGTGCGCTGCAGGATTTAAATCCATGACGGCGTAATGTGTTACTAATGGTTTTCTTTGAGACTGTGGTCCCAGCTCTCTTCAGGTCATTGACCAGGTCCTGCCGTGTAGTTCTGGGCTGATCCCTCACCTTCCTCATGATCATTGATGCCCCACGAGGTGAGATCTTGCATGGTGCCCCAGACCGAGGGAGATTGACCGTCATCTTGAACTTCTTCCATTTTCTAAGAATTGCGCCAACAGTTGTTGCCTTCTCACCAAGCTGCTTGCCTATTGTCCTGTAGCCCATCCCAGCCTTTTGCAGGTCTACAATTTTATCCCTGATGTCCTTACACAGCTCTCTGGTCTTGGCCATTGTGGAGAGGTTGGAGTCTGTTTGATTGAGTGTGTGGACAGGTGTCTTTTATAAAGGTAATGAGTTCAAACAGGTGCAGTTAATACAGGTAATGAGTGGAGAACAGGAGGGCTTCTTAAAGAAAACTAACAGGTCTGTGAGAGCCGGAATTCTTACTGGTTGGTAGGTGATCAAATACTTATGTCATGCAATAAAATCCAAATTAATTATTTAAAAATCATACAATGTGATTTTCTGGATTTTTGTTTTAGATTCTGTCTCTCACAGTTGAAGTGTACCTATGATAAAAATTACAGACCTCTACATACTTTGTAAGTAGGAAAACCTGCAAAATCATCGGCAGTGTATCAAATACTTGTTCTCCCCACTGTAGATGTTTTTTGCATTGGATATATTTACCATATCATATGGAGACAGAAACATAAACCTTTTACCATATCATAAGTAGACATAATTGCAAATGATTAAATCCTTCCAATAGAAATAATTTAGTTACGAATTTAACTTAAATTAAATGAGTTGGCTCTTCACATAGGATGATTTCACTGAACAACAAAAGAAAGGGAATATTGAATGAACCCCAATGATCCATCGCATCTCCCAAAAATGTTTTCAATATACATCTGTAAAATTATAGTCTAGAAACTAAAGCTTTGGTTGTCTTCCTCTCAAGCTTCTATGCCTTCTCCCTGGACCTCCTCAATGTCCACCTCTTGAACATCAGACTCTGAAGCCTCATCTTCACTGTCACTTTCCAACCTTGTTAAGGATGCCTCGTTGTCAGGCTCAAAAAGCCTCAAATTTGCCCGGATGGCCACCAGTTTTTCAACCCTTGTATTGGTCAGCCTGTTGCTTGCTTTGGTGTGTGTGTTCCCAAACAAGGACCAGTTTCGCTCTGAAGCGGTTGATGTTGGTGGGATTTGGAGGATGAGGGAGGCAACAGGGGAAAGAGCCTTTGATCCACAAAGTCCCTTCCACCAGGTGGCTGATGAGATATGTTGGCACGACTGCCATATTGCATCTCCATCCCAAAGCCCTTGCTTGGAAGTGTACTTCGCCAGACTGCCAAGAACCTTGCCCTCATCCAGGCCAAGGTGGCGAGACACGGTAGTGATGACACCACTTGTTGATCTCTGCACCAGACAGGATGCTCTTGGGTCCAACATATACGCTGCAGCGTGTATGGGCTTCAGGAAGAAGTCTTCACGCTTTTTGATGTATTTCAGAACTGCAGTTTCCTCTGCTTGGAGCAACAGTGAAGTTGCTCCAATACATCATCCAGGAGGATCCTCTTATTGGGGCTGTCCATATCGGCAGACTGTGATATGGCCATTTCCTCCACTTTAGACCAAGCAGCCTTCATGTTCGCAGCATTGTCTATCACCAGTGCAAATACCTTCTGTGGTCCAAGGTCATTGATGACTGCCTTCAGCTCATCTGCAATGTAGAGACCGGTGTGTCTGTTGTCCCTTGTGTCTGTGCTCTTGTAGAATACTGGTTGAGGGGTGGAGATGATGTAGTTAGAAATGATTTAAACACACTTTGATGTAAGCTACTATTTACTTGTTAACAAAAATTCATGTATGTCATATAAAATATATTCAGCCCACCCAGTATTGTAATCAAAACTTACCAGAAAGCATGTAGTCCTTGGCTCAGACAGTGTAGTAGTCTGGGCTCAATATCATCTCATTAGTGTGCAAGATCTTGAGAATCAGCTGTACATGTGATGGAAGAGTTCACTGCACATGTGATGGAAGAATGCACTGTGCATGCAGAGGGTTGCAATTCCATTGAAATGGGGATAGTTTATCCAAAATATGCCACAATACCTAGATTTGCCTTATGTGTATCCCACAAAAAAGGTTCACTGTTATAAGCTAACTTTTTTGATGAAAATTCCCCAAATTCCAGGGCTTAACTTCCTAAGAAATTTACCGGAAAGTTTCCGACCCTTTGCAACACTAGTTGCACTACTAAATAATCTCTGTCCAGAAACCGTCTCAGGGAAGCTGATCTGCGTGCTCGTTGGCCTCACCAGTGTCTTGACCTGACTACGTTCGGCATCGTAACCATTTTCAGTGGGAAAATGCTCACCTTCGATTGCCACTGGCACGCTGGAGAAGTGTACTCTTAACGGATGAATCCCGGTTTCAACTGTACCGGGAGGGCAGATGTTGTGTGACCGGTTTGCTTATGTCCACGTTGTAAACAATGTTCCCCATGGTGGCGGTGGGGTTATGGTACGGACAGGCATAAGCTACGGACAACGAACACAATTGCATTTTATCAATGGTAATTTGAATGCGATACCGTGATGAGATCCTGAGGCCCATTGTCGTGCCATTCATCCGCCGCCATCACCTCATGTTTCAGCATGATAATGCACGGCCCCATGTCACAAGGTTCTGTACATAATTCCAGGAAGCTGAAAATATCCCAGTTCTTCCATGGCCTGCATACTCACCAGTCATGTCACCCATTGAGCTTGTTTGGGATTCTGTGGATCAACGTGTACGACAGCGTTTTCCATTTCGCACAGCCATTGAAGAGGAGTGGGACAACATTCTACAGGCCACAATCAACAGCCTGATCAACTCTATGTGAAGGAGATGTGTCTCGCTGCATGAGGCAAATGGTGGTCACACAAGATACTGACTGGTTTTCTGATCCACGCCCTAACCTTTTTTTAAGGTATCTGTGTATTCCCAGTCATGTGAAATCCATAGATTAGGGCCTAATTAATGTATTTAAATGGACTGATTTCCTTATATGAACTGTAACTCAGTAACATCTTAGAAATTGTTGCATGTTGCGTTTTATTTTTTTATTCAGTATACATTTTTGCAAGCATGGTTTTGAAAAAAACTTTACATTTGATTGTGTGGCATTTATGCACCCAGATTGGCACTTATCTTGATGTAATTGTTTGCTTTATTAATTGTACCTTTTGTGAATAGTCAGAGAAAATGTTTGAGCATGAGTTTTGGTTTGTGTGTGATCGTTTTAGATTGTAATTTCCAATTGATTGCTTTGTTTTTAGTTGAAAACTCTGGTTGTTAGTCACCTCTGACCATGGTTTACCCTCTCCTCAGACCTCAAAACATGGTTTCATCATGCCCAAGAGTTGCCAGTGCACCAGGGTTTCCAACCACTCAAGTGTCCTGTTCAGAGGCTCAGTTAGAAGACTGCCCAGTGGACACGAGCATATTATGGGAGAAGCCAACAAAGAACAGTCCACAGCTGGCCATGGATAGATCAAAAGAGGAGAGAGACATGATGAGAGTTATGGCAGATATGGTTCCGTCTTGCCCAAGAACTGCCAGCATTCCAGGCTTTCCATCTACACATCTGTCCAAGGAAGTCAAGGTAGAGAGGGAACCTAACATGGCAGATCTAATACCATCCTGTCCAAGACTGGCTGGCACACTCGGACTCCCTTCTCTTGAAAGTCAGGTAGAGGAGTGTACAATCAACACTGAGGGGACACTGAAGGGGAAAGAAGGTGTGGCCATTAGGCCCAGTCCACATTTGGACAGATTACAAGAAGAGCTAATGAAACACGTGGTGACTATGGAGCCATCGTGCCCTACTGCAGCACATATTCCCGGCTTCCCCTCTGCACCACATCCCAAAGCTGAGGTAGATCTAAGTATGTTGAGTCTTGTGCCCACTTGCCCTAAAGTTTCCAGTCTCCCTGGATTGGCATCCACTGAGGGGGCTACAACATTAGAGTGGCTTGTTGACCCCAAGCCTATGTTTGAGTTCTTGCAGAAGAAGAAGAAAGAAGAAGAAGAAAATGTGTTTCCAAAAGACAGATCAAAAAAAGACAGTGAAAAAATGGAAGCAATGGTTGCTATGATACCATGTTGCCCAAAAGCATCCCTGATTCCTGGCTTCCCCTCTGCACCACATCCAGAAGCTAAAGTGGGGACAAGTAGTGTGAATCTTGTTCCCTCCTGCCCTAAAGTTTCTAGTCTCCCTGGTTTTCCATCCATTGAGAGGGATAGGGAAGCAGGGTGGGTAGTTGATCAGAGCTCATTGTTCAAGAGACAGTCAAAGGATAGGAAAGTCATTATTGACAGCTTAAAGGTAGACAAAGAGGAAATTAAAAACAACGTTCCTTTGAGGCCTTCATGTCCTGACGCTGCAAGGATCCCTGGCTTCCCATCTGCACCACAACCCAATATGTTGAATCTTGTTCCCACTTTCCCTGAAGTTTCCTGTCTCCCTGGTTTCACATCCACTGAGGGGGTTAAAAGATTAGAGTGGCTTGTTGACCCCAAGCCTATGTTTGAGTTCTTGCCGAAGATGAAGAAAGAAGAAGAAGAAGTTTTTCCAAAAGACACATTTGGGAAGGAAGACATTAAAGCAATGGTTGCTTTGGTGCCATGTTGCCCAGAAGGATCCATGATACCTGACTTCCCCTCTGTACCGCAACTCCAAGAGGTCTATTTTGAGCCAACTATACTCAACCTTCTTCCATTGTGCCCAAAAGTCTCCAGTATTGTAGGTTTCCCATCCCTTCAGCAAACTGACAGAAAAGATTGGCACACTGATCTGCCCGAGGATCATCAACCATTATGGGAGAAGAAAATTAAGGTGAACCCAGTTTTGATAATGGAAAGATCAGAAAAAGACAAAGCCAAGATGAAAGGAATGTTGGCTCTGGTACCATGTTGTCCTAAAGTGTCTCGTACTCCTGGTTTCCCATCTGTATCACAATCCAAAGAAGTATTATATGGGCCAAGTATGATCAGTCTATCATGTCCAAAAGTCTCCAGTATTGCAGGTTTCCCGTCCCGTCAACAAACTGACAGAAAAGATTGGCACACAGATCTGCCCGAAGATCATCAACCATTATGGGAGAAGCAAATGAAGAAGAAGATGATGTTATTGATGGAAATATCAGAAAAACACAAACAAGAAATGAAAGAAATGTTGGCTCTGGTACCATCTTGTCCGAAAGTGTCTCGTACCCCTGGTTTCCCATCTGTACCACAACCCAAAGAGGTCTATTATGGGCCAAGTATGATCAGTCTATCATGTCCAAAAGTCTCCAGTATTGCAGGTTTCCCATCCCGTCAACAAACTGACAGAAAAGATTGGCACACAGATCTGCCCGAAGATCATCAACCATTATGGGAGAAGAAAGTTAAGGTTAACCCAGTTTTGATCATGGAAAGATCAGAAAAAGACAAAGAATGTATGAAAGGAATGGTTGCTCTGGTTCCATCCTGTCCAAAAATGTCTCTGGTGCCTGGTTTCCCATCTGTACCACAACCCAAAGAGGTCTATTATGGGCCAAGTATGATCAGTCTGTCATGTCCAAAAGTCTCCAGTATTGCAGGTTTCCCGTCCCGTCAACAAACTGACAGAAAAGATTGGCACACAGATCTGCCCGAAGATCATCAACCATTATGGGAGAAGCAAATGAAGAAGAAGCTGATGTTATTGATGGAAATATCAGAAAAACACAAACAAGAAATGAAAGAAATGTTGGCTCTGGTACCATCTTGTCCGAAAGTGTCTCGCACCCCTGGTTTCCCATCTGTACCACAACCCAAAGTAGTATATTATGGGCCAAGTATGATCAGTCTATCATGTCCAAACGTCTCCAGTATTGCAGGTTTCCCGTCCCGTCAGCAAACTGACAGAAAAGATTGGCACACTAATCTGCCAGAAGATCATCAACCATTATGGGAGAAGAAAGTTAAGGTTAACCCAGTTTTGATCATGGAAAGATCAGAAAAAGACAAAGAATGTATGAAAGGAATGGTTGCTCTGGTTCCATCCTGTCCAAAAATGTCTCTGGTGCCTGGTTTCCCATCTGTACCACAACCCAAAGAGGTCTATTATGGGCCAAGTATGATCAGTCTGTCATGTCCAAAAGTCTCCAGTATTGCAGGTTTCCCGTCCCGTCAACAAACTGACAGAAAAGATTGGCACACAGATCTGCCCGAAGATCATCAACCATTATGGGAGAAGCAAATGAAGAAGAAGCTGATGTTATTGATGGAAATATCAGAAAAACACAAACAAGAAATGAAAGAAATGTTGGCTCTGGTACCATCTTGTCCGAAAGTGTCTCGTACCCCTGGTTTTCCATCTGTACCACAACCCAAAGTAGTATATTATGGGCCAAGTATTGTCAACCTACTTCCATTGTGTCCAAAAGTCTCCAGTATTGCAGGTTTTCCGTCCCGTCAACAAACTGACAGAAAAGATTGGCACACAGATCTGCCCGAAGATCATCAACCATTATGGGAGAAGCAAATGAAGAAGAATCTGATTTTATTGATGGAAATATCAGGAAAAAACAAACAAGGAATGAAAGGAATGGTGGATCTGGTACCATCATGCCCTACTGCAGCAAGTATTCCTGGCTTCCCCTCTGCACCACATCCCAAAGCTGAGGTAGATCTAAGTATGTTGAGTCTTGTGCCCACTTGCCCTAAAGTTTCCAGTCTCCCTGGTTTGGCATCCACTGAGGGGGCTACAACATTAGAGTGGCTTGTTGACCCCAAGCCTATGTTTGAGTTCTTGCAGAAGAAGAAGAAGATGAAAGAAGAAGACATTCTCCCAAAAGATGGATCAAAAGAAGACATTGACAAAACAAGAGCAATAGTTACTTTGGTGCCATGTTGCGCAGAAGCAGCAGGGATTCCTAGCTTCCCCTCTGCACCGCAGCCTAAGAAGGAAGTAAACCGTGTGGATTTCACACAATCTTGTCCCAAAATCTCCAGTCTACCAGGTTTGCCATCTACTGCCAAAGTCCAGACAGGAAATTGGCACGTTGAACAGAAGACCATAGTAATCAAAGATAGGTCAGCAGAAGACAAAGAAAATATGAAAAATATAGTGGCATGTGAGAGTCTCACTCCTGGGTTCCTGTCCTTACCACGACCTAAAGCAATGGAAGAACAAACCATGTCTGCTCTACTCTCATCTTGTCCAAATGAATCTACAGTACCTGGATTACCTTCTAGACAGCCAACTGAATTAGCTGTGGACCAGGGAAAAGAATCTTTGCGTTCTATTCAGCCATTGTATGAAAATACATTGAAGGATCGGTCAGAGGGTACCATGCTTTCAAAGCCTGACCTAGGCAGTGCAGTTGGAGATGAAGGGCTTAAAACTATGGTTGCACTGGCACCATCTTACCCCGAGGCAGCAAGCATTCCTGGTTTTCCATCTGCGCGCACTCACAGTACAGAGTCTGTAGAGGCACATGGTAAGACTTGTGTGGTTAAGCATGTAATATCCTATTTCCAGTGACTCGCATTGCAAGTGGAAAGCAACATTCTTTTGCTTTTGGTTTTTAAGAGACAAGTTTGCAGACAGAGAAGAAAGAGATTGCTGGGGATCCAGCAAAGTATGTTCTAGATAAGGGGTAAGTGTTTGTATGGCTTTCTGCATGAATTGCAGTGGTAGTGGTAGTGCTATGTTGTTGTTTGTGTTATTTGGTCTGCAATGGCTACTGGAAAGCCAGATATTTGAGCTCTGAAGTAACTGTCCAGTGAAAATATCACTTTTAAAAGTTAAGTCTGTTACCTCATACCCAAATAATGTTGTCGACTCATCTTATAATCGTATTTGTGGCCAAAGCATAAATTGGAGAGAAAAAAACACCTGTAACTTCTATCTCAAGTGCTTGCTATTTCCTCATAGAGGATGATGTCATTATGAGCTGGCCAATCAGCGGTCTACTCACATGAACATTTTCTATGACCAGTATACGCCCACACCATTCTGTTGTTGGGGTACACCCACACCATTCCAACAGAGAAAAGCTGCTTTTTAACATACTTAATTACAATTTCACTCATATTGTAATTCATTAGTTTAAAGTTAGTTTAATGACAGCATGGCATTCGGTCATTTTCAAGATGCTCTTCATCTGAGAAGTGTTTTAGGTCTGAAAGCCTTTTACATGGCGATGATATATTATGGATTGATATTCTCACAGAATTTGTGACGGATGAGTCGTTGTGGTGCATGCCAACAACTCAGTGGGTTTTTCTGTGTGTGGCATGGATTCTCGGGGATGTTCTTTTCAATGTTCACCTCATGTTAGTGTCCTCGGCAGCCCACAAATAGAGGTCACATCTGAGGAGATCCAGAATCCCTCAGCAGTGTCAGAACCAGAGCTAGTCTTGGGGTGGGAGGTGCTGGAGGCTGAGGGTTCTGCCGCAGAAAAGCAGGAGGAGGCCTCTGGCCTTCTACAGACTATTGTTGGTGTCTTCTCCAGAGGGTAAGTGGGATATTGGTGTGAGGCAGAATGTGTAGTGTGTTTTCTTTTTAGAAAGTAGTAGCATTCTTGAGTCCACTTAAGGTTAATATTTTCACCAGTGTCACCCTCATGTTCACTAGAGTTGTTTAGATTTCTGTTTGCATGTGTTGGCATTTTCTATTTTTGATCTTCATCATGGATTGACAAATCACAGTTTGGTCAAATATGGAACTTTGATCAACTTTTTTATCCGATTAATAAAATAAATGTCTTGATGATTGAAGTTTGAACAATCTGTGTTTGAATGACTTGATACTTTTTGTGTATGGTTGGCATACTCCCAATGTGTATCTTGTTTTAGTGCTCAATCCCTCACTTACAGTTAGTATCCCTCTCTCACAGTTATGAAACAGTAGCAGCCATTTTGGGTCCGTCTGGCTCCTCTCCAACAGAAGATGCAGACAGTAGCATTATGGACCTAGAGGACAGTGCAGTCCCATCAGAGAGCTCCTCTGAACCTTTCCCAGATATATCTACCCTCGTTCAGGAAGTGTCTGGAGAGGCACCGCATGTTGAGGGTGAAACCAAACCAACTATAGAGCTCCCAACCACCGCTGAGCCATGCTTGTTGACTCTGGAAGACAAGCAATCCAACTCTCCATCGGCAGTGAGACAAGACAGTGAGGATGGGTTTGTTGGAGTCGAAGGCCCAAGCAGTATGAGAAAATGGCCGCCGTTGACAGAGGCTGATCTTACTGAGATCTCCAGAGGAGAGTTTGTGGTAACTGGGGAAGAACAGGTTACCTTTGACTCATGGGTACAAATAGGGGAGAAGTCAACATTCAAAGTGCAGGATTCTGGACAGATAACAGGTTACGTTGAAGTTTTTTCAGCAGGGTCACCTATCAAGACAGAATTATCACCTTCATTACACCTGGACAAGGGGTGAGTGTCCTGGCAGCAAACCCGTCAAGGAACTATTTGCCTGCACGGCTTGAGAATACAAATATATTTAGTTGCAGTTATAACATTGTCTCTCGTTTGCATAATGTTTTGCTCAGCAATGCTTGCTACTCAGTGAACTGTGATAGGCAAGTATGTTGGATGGGTTTAAGCTGCTTCTTGATGTTTAAAGCACTTGTTTGTGGGCCCAGGTAATACGTCTCTTTGCACTGTTTATGCTGCTATGTCAGACGTGCGACAAATACATGTGTGTGCGCATGCTTGTAATTTAAGGGAAAAAACATGGACGATGTGTTTGAGTTGTTGTTTAACTGGTCTCTGTGTTGAGTTGTTCTCTTGAAACACTTCTTCAGTGTCTCCTCAGTGGACTTGGGTATGCAACTGTCTTTATTTAGTAATTTGCTAGCATATGGAATGTGGCTTTGGTGAAAAATCATTGTTGACGGGTTGCTTTCTTGATAATATAATTGAACTAAAAAACATTGTTTCAAGTCAGAAGCTAGGCCTTAAGTGGAATCTAATTCTATAGCAAGACCTGAGACATGACTGTATTTTTTTTTCTTTAAGCCCCCAACACGCAAGCACAGAGGAAGCCTCTGCCCCTACCTCACAACCTTCTGCAGAAAAGTTGCTGGTAGAGAAGTCTCAAGAAAATATAATACCCCACCCAGATAAACCCTCTGACGATCAGACAGTCACCCCAGTCACCTCAGTTGAAACACAATCAGAAGTTGCCTACCCCCAGAGAGGCAGAAAGAAAAATAGATCCCTTCCACAAGAGACTCACCAAAAAGTAGATGGCCAAGGAAGTGTGGCTACCCAGGCTGTCCCTGCACAGGTAACAACTAAACTGATCGCTCCTAATCGTGTGAAGAAAAGGGAGGGAAGTCTTCCTCCAGAAACTCAACAGGAAGCTGATGATCAAGGGATTGTATTTAAGGTAATCCCTTCACGGCCTCTAAGGAGAAAAGACAGTCTCACTCCAGAGCGCAAACAGAAATCTGACAATGTATCTGTACAGAAGCCCATTGAATTAGTCGCTCCCCGCTGTCCGAAGACAAAAGACAGTAGTCTTTCAACAGAACCTCTAAAAAAAGCTGATGTTCAGAAGGGTTTCACTGCCCAGGCATCTGCTGAGTTGGTTCCATCACGACCTGGTAGTAAAAGAGACCGTAGTCTTTCAACAGAGCCCCAACAGAAAGCTGATGCCCCTGTCCAGGCGAACACAGAAGTGGTCCCTCCTCACCGTACTAAGAAAAGAGACAGTAGTCTTCCTGCAGAGTCTCCACACCGACCATTGAGGAGAAAGGAAAGCTTCACTAAAGACACATCAACACAGGCAACTGGCCTGGTCCCACCTCCGCGCCCAAGGAGATCCTCTAGAGCCTCCAGTGCAGAACCTTCAGAGAAACTTGGCCGAGTAGCCACTGAACTGATTCTACCACAGCCAACTCAGAAAGCTGATGAACCAAAGAATCTGATTGCCCAGGCGGTCACAAAGCTGATTCCACCTCAGCGCACAAGGAAAGCATCTCTCTCTCCAGAACCTCAACAGAAAGCTGAAGATTTAGAGAGTGCTACTGGTCAGGTCACAACTGTTCTCCTAACACCAGATCATGTACCGACAGAGTCGTACCCGGACTTTGGTGTGGGAGAGACCGCCCCCCTCTTGATCATCAGAAAAATAGCCCCGCCAAGACGCAGCAAGAAAACTAATTCCTCACCAGTGGAATCAGGCAAAGCAGAAGATGAGGCTGTGGTTGTAGAGGCCCTGAATGCTGCCAACCAGGGGTCTACAGCACCAGCCCAGATGGAGGATTTGATGATAGACTCGTTTGAAAAGATTGAGGCTGAGATGCCCACTGAGCCAGTTGAAGATAAGCCACACTGTAAAGGGGTTGCCGTGAATTTGACAGTAATTTACAGGCCGCTCATTGGCAAGTAAGTTCCTGTATTTCATATTGCAGTACACCTACAGTATCAAAGCAAGTACTGTACAATGGCACACTGTACAATACCGTAGAATTGACTGTATTATACTGTAAAAAAAAAAGTAAATGCTACCGTAATCTAATGAATGGATGGATGGATGGATGGATGGATGAATGAATGAATGACATTTGGGGTTTGTATTTCACGTGTAATTACATGGTATTGGTGCAAGCAGGTTGGCTGCTAGGTAATGTGTTTACATCACATCAATTCATATTTGGTGTTTTACATCACTTCCACTTCTAGAGGCCTTAACAAAGGCTTCTAAACAGACTGCGAATACAGGGCAAAACAGACCAAAAGGACATGGCAAAATGCCCAACCGTTAAAGGTTTAAGACTTGTTGCAACGCCAATTCTGTCCTCTATATATTTTAATTGAATGGCGCACTACTACCACATACCAGTTAAATTGGTACAGCTCTCTCGAACAGGTGCAACAAATACAGCCTCTTACAAGACATGCCCCAAAATATGTTAATGAGCCAGAAACAATTAATTTAATTAATTATTTCCTGCCCACAACAATTTCCCACAATGCACCATAATTTACAGTATGCTGCGGTATAATGCTTTCACAGTATTTTACTGTTGATAATATCCCAAATTAGCGTGTAAATTACAGTTTTCCGTTACAGTGCAGCTCAGAAGGCATCGACAGAGGACACTGCGTCAGAAGTAAAGACTGAGGACAAGCAGGAGTACTTACCAGTCGCAAAGCCTCGTGGAAAACGAGATCCGACCCCACCTGTCCATTTAGATGCTACCAGACCAAAGACCCGGCATGCCTCTAGTGGGGATGACCACGATTCTACCAGAGAGAGAGGACGTTCACATGCAGCCTCAGCCTCTGTGCTGGAACCACCTCGACGCAGCAAGAGGAGCAGTAGTCTTCCTCCCGTAACCCCTGGGTGTCAGCCTGCAGCATCTGGTGAAGTGGTGGTAGCTCCTCTGCGTAGAAGGAGGAAGAGTAGACTGAACATAGAACAATCAAGCATGCCTGTTCCAGTTCCCCGCTCGAAAAAACGCCTCAGTTCCTCTTTCTCTGATGGAACTCCTTCAATGGACTCTCTCTCTCAGGAAGACAAACAAGCCACCAGTCAGGAAGCCACAGAGGGTTCAATATCATTAACCTCAAGCATGGTCTCTGAAGGGAGCTTTGTCACAATTCTTCACTCAGAGGAGATATCACCAGAAGTTTTAGTCTGTGAGAAGGGACTGGAGGAGAGCGGGGAGAGCTGGACCTTCACAGATATTGCTGTGGTCACTGAGGCCTTCACAGATACTGTAAGCGAGGACATTGAGAGGGGTTCAGAGGCAGAGACTGTCTTTGAGAAGGGACTGGAGGAGAGCATGGAGTGCTTGCCCTTTACAGATACTGCCATTGTCACCGAGTCCTTCACAGAAACTCCCAAGTTCTTCACAGACACTGTTAGCGAGGACATTGAGAGGGCTTCAGAGGCAGAAGTGCTTGACCAGACCTCTCCAACCACTGCTACACCAGCTGATCATGACTGGTTACATGTTGAGGGAGCCAAAGAGACAGAGAAGATGGAAGTAGAGAGAAAAGGCATGGGGGTTGAAGAGGTGGACTTTGGCTTTGAGTCAGTAGATGTAGCTGCCGGTGGCTTAGATGAGGAGAGGTACTGTATATTATGTTGGACACGCATGTGTTTACATTTTTGAGTGCTTTTACATGTAGAGAGTGGGGTATGTTGAGCCATTTTTTTACATTTAGCATCACTCCGTCAAGAGAAATATAGTATTATTTCTAACAAAGATATTTACATATATTTGAGGATGTTGTGTATCCCTGGAAATAATCAGAATTCAGGTACACATGACAGTTTTGAAAACAGCTTGTCCAAAAAAGTATTGTCTTGGCACAACTTTAAGTTTAGCCTTGGGACAGGCTAAGTTAAGCCGCCTACAAGTTGATGTACTGAATTAGATATTACCACTACTTTAATAAACAATTATTTCTATCTTTATTTCCCAAACACAATTAAACACAATCACAAATCGCTTTTTGACTATAAATAATTTGAAGCATCTTTTAACACAGGCTTAACACATAACACACACTTTGTACTTTTAACATAAGCCAGGCCCTGTTGTTACCCCAGGGATAATGGCTTGCATTATGCCTGGGAAGAAAACACTTTTGCTCCACTTGCCAAAGGCTCAACTTACCCCAACCATGGCTACTGGCTCAACATACCCCAAGGCAAACATTTGGACTATATTTGCCCACACAGCTACAAGGATGCACTTTTCGGCTAGCTTAAGGAGCGCATATGGATCTTATAGAGACCCCAACTTATGTATAGAACAAACTTAAAATGATCTACTTTGCTTTAGATACAAGCATCATAAAACCACAACACAATAAATGAATTTGTCTTGGTGAGAATCATTTTCTTTGGACCCAACTTGGTTAGCACCTTTTCCCATGTGGTTTCTTCCTTCACGTACTCCATGAAATGATGACCTCTTCCTAAATATTTGGTAAAATGATTAAAAACAAGGGTGGCTCAACTTACCCCTTTAGCTCAACTTACCCCTTTATCTCAACTTACCCCTTTATCTCAACTTACCCGTTTATCTCAACTTACCCCACTCTCCCCTAGTTGTTGATAATTCTACTATACTTGTACGAAAATGAACGGATTGAGAAAATGCCATATATTTCATCTATTACCATTGTTTTAAGTGTGTTGCTATTAAACTGTTAGAACAAAAACGTCCAGAGTATAACATTCAGTTGCTATGTAGTCAGGTCATATTAAAAACCTGTCTTTCTGTTTTTAGGCAGCAGGAAGCAGCAGAGGAGCCAACAACGCCTAAAGGCAGACCTGCAAAGTCTCAGGAAATGGGTCAAGACAGTGCTGCTTCTCCAGACGTGCGCTATTTATAGTCTTTTATCAGTTGACCAATCCTCCACCATCCATGTTGTCATCATTGACTTATGAAATGTTTACCTTTTTAACACCACCATAACTGTCAATTGTGTCAATGACAAAACAACACTTTTTTTGGGGGTGGTTATTACTGTGTGATACCTGGTCATTTCTATACCATAAAATGAAGTGCCACCTAGATTTAACTCTGAATCGATGTCATGTGTTGTTTTAGGACCTCATGGCCAGTTCTGGCCTGGTCACTTCCAGCCAGTCACTACTGGAGTGGTGTCAGGAGGCCACTAAAGAACACAAGGGGATAAAGATCACTAACTTCAGCACATCCTGGAGGAACGGCCTGGCCTTCTGTGCCCTGCTACACCACATCCACCCGGACAGGATGTAGGTACCATCTGAGGAGCGCTTAGAAAAAAAACATAAGCAGGCATTATGTTATGGTTTCTTCAACCTTGACACCATGACACTTTTTGTGGTAACTTGTTTCCTGTTCTTGTGTATCGATTTTTCTCTCTGCTTAGAAACTTTGAGATGCTGGACCCTTATGACATCAAGCGCAACAACAAGAAGGTGATTTCCCTCATGTTATTTTGTCATGTGATAATCAGTCAGAGTATAATGTGCTAACCCATCATTTGCTAGGCCTATTATTGTGCCTATTAAGTGTTTAGCACCTGAACATTTTACCAGTGGTAGAAAAAGTACTCAATTGTCATACTTGAGTAAAAGTAAAGATACAGTCAAGTCAAGTAAAAGTGAAAGTCACCCAGTAAAATACTACCTGAGTAAAAGTATTCGGTTTTAAATATACTTGCATGTTTTAGTGTATTTAATGTAGGGTAGAGTGGTGTATGCTGAGCCATTTCTTTACATTTAGCATCAATCCGTCAATGGAAATATAGTATTATTTCTAACAAAGATATTGACATATATTGCAGGATGTTGTGTATCCATGGAAATAATCAGAATTCATGTAAACATGACAGTTTCAAACCAGATGGTCTTGTTTTATTATTTTATACTCCAACACTCAGACAGAGCAGGTCAGAGGCAGTAGGGATGGAACGGATGTTCTCTTGAAAAGTGTGTGAATTGGAAAGTGTTTCTGCCCTGCTAAGCATTTGAAATTTAACGAGTACTTTTTGGGTGTCAGAAATAAAAAATACATTAGTATATAGTAAAGTACAGATACCCCCCCCCCCCAAAAAAGTATGTAAGTAGTACCTTAAGGTATTTTTACTTAAGTTCTACTGCATTTTACCCATCCACCGCTCTCCTCTTCAACCCCCAGGCTTTCGACGGCTTTGCTGAGCTGGGCATCTCTCGGCTGATGGAGCCCTCAGACATGGTCCTCCTGGCTGTGCCTGACCGCCTCATCGTTATGACCTACCTCAACCAGATCCGCACCTACTTCTTGGGCCAGGAGCTGAGCGTGCTGCACATCGAGACGGACAGCAGCGAATCCAGCTACGGCGTGGCCGGGGAGAGCAAGGAGGGCCCCGACCCGGAGGCCGCTGCACGCTACTGTCAACGGATCCAAGATGAGGCCCTCACAATGGAGACCAATGGGAGCACTGCAGAGAAGGAGGCGTATAGTGACACTACGGGGGGAACCAATGGAGACGTGGTCCCGCCCCCTAGAACCAAACGGCTGCAGGCTACAGGAGGAGCAGCAGGAGGACACCAAGCCCCCGTCGCACCCCCCCGGACACACTTTTTATCTGCCAAGTCTGGGTTCTCCCACCTAAAGGATGCAGATCTGGTTAAGAAGCGGCGGTCGCAACACAGGTCAATAGACGAGGCAGACTCAACCGAGGTAACTGGCCTACGATCTCTCTCTTTTTCTCTCTCTTCACTTTCTCTTACTCTCACACCCCCCGCCCCTGTTTGTCTCTTTTATTTCTCTCTCTCTCTCTCTCTCTCTCTCTCTCTCTCTCTCTCTCTCTCTCTCTCTCTCTCTCTCTCTCTATCTCTCTCTCTATCTCCATCTCCTTGATTCCCCGTGTTGTATTTACAGGTTGCTACAGGTCAGGAAGAGGGTGGAGCTGCCAGAAGGAAATCCGAAACAGGTACATACAGTATATTTGGTTTTGTATGATGTGATCAGAGTTTACACCCAGTTTCCCAGGTACTTTGATTGTACAACACCCACTTGACTCTTCCATCCCCCGAGCATTGACATCACTCACTCTAATTACTTTAATTGTTTCCTGTCGTTAGCAAACTATGCTAATTGCCTCTTGTCGTCGCAGTCTAGTTTGCCCACTTTAATGCTCGTCCATGAATTGCTCAGTGGAGCTACTGCGTTATGTTCCTATGTATTTCCTTACGCTGTGTCTGTGTGTGTTTTTCATAAAGAAGGGGAAGCTGGTGAAGAAGGACGATCAGCTGAGGAGGAGTGCCAGGTCTGTCACTTTCACTAATACCTGCCTGCCGCCGTCATAAACACTAACGTGCATCAAGGAAATACCAATATTCTGTGTGTGTGTGTGTGTGTGTGTGTGTGTGTGTGTGTGTGTGTGTGTGTGTGTGTGTGTGTGTGTGTGTGTGTGTGTGTGTGTGTGTGTGTGTGTGTGTGTGTGTGTGTGTGTGTTGTGTGTGTGTGTGTGTGTGCGTGAAGGACGCGAGCCAGTATGCACTGAACGAGATGAAGGCCCTAGAGGCGGAACAGAAGCACATTGACAGCAGGGCAGACATTGTGGAAAGGAGACTACGGCGACTGATGGAGTCAGGTGAGGGGGGATGGAGGGAAGAGAGGAATGAAGAAAGAGAAAGAAAAATACCCTTGAGTAAATGCTTTCATTATTTTTATAGCTTCACTTTATAATGATGCCCTCTCTGTCTCCATACATGTAGGTAGTGACAAGATGCAGGAGGAGAAGCTGATTCAGGAATGGTTCACTCTGGTCAACAAGAAGAACGCCCTCATCAGGAGACAAGACCAATTACAGCTACTGTGAGATCCACCATCCCCACTGTGTTCTCTACCGTTACCTGGTATAAATACATTACATTGATCTAACCACAAGTAATTCTTCTCCACAGACAAGAAGAGCAGAACCTGGAAACAAGGTTTGAGATGCTGAACCGAGAACTGAGAGACATGATGGCTATTGAAGGTAAAACTACAGTACCAATATACTGAACTACAAGATCCATGATGCAACTGTTTTCTGCAGTACAGCTCACTACTGTGATCAGTTATGGTCAGAGTGACATCCAAAACATACAATAACAAAAATCTGTCTTAAAGCTAGAATCATTAATTGAAACAGTAACAAAGCCCCGAGCTATTTATGCAATGACTGACCATCCATGATATCAAATGTGTAGTTTTATTTAGGCTTTACATTTACGTTAAGAGTAAAACAAGCTTATGGGGTACGACAGTTGAACTAAGCTCATGAGGCATTTATAAGTTTTATATTCGTCAAGAATCAATGGGTATATATAATTAATTTACATGTCCAAAAATGTATGTAGCATCTAAGGATTCTAGCTTTAATTCTGCAAAGGAAATCTAAAGTGTGTTGCTGCAGTGATGCCTTAATGTCATAATTTATCTGAATCCTTTTATTTACTTCCTGTTTCATCGTTAGGTTATAGATCTTTAAAGAGAAGTTTAAAATTAAACCACAGGGGAGTTTTGTTTTGTTTCACACAACATTTTTTATATTATTAGAGCAAGGTGAAAGCCAATAAATAAAACATATGAAAAATACCATTGCACAAAAATACCATTCCTTTCTTTCTGTCCTCCAGAGTGGCAGAAGACAGCGGCCCACAAGCACAGGGAGCAGCTGCTACTGCAGGAGCTGGTGTCTCTGGTCAACCTGAGGGACGAGCTGGTCCACGACATGGACGCCAAGGAGAGAGGGTGAGACAGCCATGTCTGCATATCAGGGTTCCCCAACTGGTGACCCGCGGACCATCCGCTCAAGACAGAAATTGTCCTGCCATCTCATTGATGATCCATAATTGGCCCTGCGTCGTCCGGGTTAGGGTAGGGTTTGGCCGGGGTAGGCCAAATAAGTCAATTTGTAAATAAGAATTAGTTCTTAATTGACTTGCCTAGTTAAATAAATGTTAAATAAAAAAATATAAATAAAATCCCTACCCTATATAGTGCACCAAATGGCCCCTGGTCAAATGGCCCCTGATTCACATCTGAGTCACACATGCTGAACACACACAGCAAACACTTGACACACTCTGCTACACATAAACCATGGGTGTATTCATCTGTTAATATATGGGTTGACAGCATGCTATGGGGTGAATGAGATATCAGGTGTCTTTGTGAGTTTTGTCTTCCACTGCCACACAGTTGAACGTAAGTCTGAGAGAGTGACTGTTTGCTATGGGACTACTGTTCTAGCAGGTCTCTCTCCCTGTTCTCTGCGCCTAGGGCTCTGGAGGAGGACGAGAGGCTGGAGAGAGGCCTGGAGCAGAGACGCAAGAAGTACAGCAGGAAGAGCAAGCAGGAGAAGTGTGTGCTGCAGTGAGGCCTGGCGTCGGGCACACCTGAACCAGGCAGCCCAGTGGAAGGTCACACCTGAACCAGGCAGCCCAGTGGAAGGTCACCTGGGTGCACTTTGGGACTGATGTTGTATTGTGTGTGGCTCATGTCATCAACACAGCATGGAAGAGACAGAGAACTGCGTTATGTGACTGCACTAAGAGGAAGTAAAACGATGTTCGCCCCACCCCCCTCTCTCCGTGATATGACTGAGCCTCAATCCAACCGATGACTGGTTATCATCAGTCACTTTGTTCTTCAGATTCTGTTTTGATTGGATTGAAGTGTTTTTCCTGTCGAACATATTTCTATATGGATGCATAGTGTGTGTGTGTGTGTGTGTGTGTGTGTGTGTGTGTGTGTGTGTGTGTTTGTGTTTGTGCGTGGGAATGTGTGCGTTGATGTGTGTCGTTGTGAGTGCAGTCTATGACTGTATGGCGTTATTTTGTGTGTTAACTTCAGGTCACAACGACATATCCCTAACTAACATATCACCAGATAGTTGCCTTACTGTAGAATCGTATCACAGTATTGTATAATGGGTTACTTATAAAAGGTGATTGGCATATTATGGACGGGACAGGGCTCCAGTTACAATCCATACCAAATAGCTACTTTAGGGCCATGCAGAAGGTGGATTGATTCACCCGTCTTCACCAACAGTTACATGAAACTGACAGGCGCAGTCTTGATTTATTGCGTATTACAATGGAGAGATGGAAGTGAAGTCTACTTGTGCCAAACAAATAATGCCAAAAGGATGGTTCTTATTTTGTGCAGTGTGTTGGCTTGCACTGTGCAGACAGCACACATCCGTTGTCTGATTGTTTATCGATGTGGAGGTTGAGCAAAGAAGCAAACTGATCTTGTTGACAAGGTCAGTTTGAAGAAGTTAAAGGTTTACTTGCAGTGTTCCAACACTCAACCAGAGTGGGATATTTAGGAGGGATTCTACAGCTCTGTCTGAAAGAACTTATCAAAATAATGTATGGTTTTATTTATTGAATATGTATTCAACAGATAATCTTACAGATCCTGCCTGTCAAATGTGCCTTTTGACCAGACCCATAGTTTAAAAAAAATGACTGGAAGTATGAACTTTGTGTTCCCAGTTCGCGTATGTTTATGAGTTTGAGTTCAGATACTGTTTGTGACATTAGTCTTGCAATGTCTTGTTTTCCATTGATTGGGTTTTTGTTGTTTTGTGAGTTCAATTAATTGACATAGAAGGTGTGGTCTGATTGTCTAAAATACTAGAGAACAGCAATATTTAAGCAGAAAACATCAGGCAAATGCGTGTTTTGTAGTATTTCCATCTTTACCGCACCACTATCAATTACTATAGTCTTATGCACATGGTTATTACAGAAGATGTAATGTGCAAAAGTGTATAACCCTCGTAAGCTAACATGGTCTATAAAATACACTTTACTTTTGCAAAAAGATATTCTAAGATTAAAACACCAGCACTTCCTTACTGCAGTATTACTTTTATTGGCCAAGATTGGACCAGAGGTTTATATTCACTCGGCCTCTGCTGCGCTACACTCTGGGCTATAAGTTCCCATGAGTGCAGGCGTTTCTATTTCAGTGGGAGGAGCTACATAACAGAGTTAAAAATAGATACTGAGTTATTTTGGGGTGCCATTTGACTTGAGAGCGAATGTTTTTTTTAAACGTTGAAGTGTTTAAACTTGTGTTCCAGTCTGCGCCTCCTCTGCCCCACTGTCGTTAGTTACTGTGCTAATGTTTACTATCCCCTGTGTGAGTTTGAGAAATATACTTTTTAGTTTTCCGGAATAGCTTTTTGGGGACGTGTTTTTGTTTGTTTTAATGTTACGTACATTTGCACTATTTGTAAAGTTTGGAGAATAAAAGCTATTTTGGATTGCTCTGAGAAACCACAATGCGACTATTTAATGTTCGTTTTTAAATGGAAATCATTCATGAATCCTTACACTTCAAGGTGGGTACATACACTACATAGCCCAAAGTATGTGGACACCTGCTTGAACATCTCATTCCAAAATGAGGGGCATTAATGTGGAGTTGGTCCCCCCTTTGCTGCTAGAACAGCCTCCACTCTTCTGGGAAGGCTTTCCACTAGATGTTGGAACATTGCTGCGGGGACTTGCTTCCATTCAGTCACAAGAGCATTAGTGAGGTCGGGCTCTGATGTTGGGCGATTAGACCTGGCTCGCAATCGGAGTTCCGATTCATCCCAAAGGTGTTCGATGGGGTTGAGGTCAGGGCTCAGTGCAGGACAGTCAAGTTCTTCAACACCGATCTCGACAAACCATTTCTGAATGGACCTCGCTTTGTGCACGGGGGGATTGTCATGCTGAAACAGGAAAGGGCCTTTCCCAAACCGTTGCCACAAAGTTGGAAGCACAGAATCGTCTAGAATGCCATTGTATGCTGTAGCGTTAAGATTTCCCTTCACTTGAACTAAGGGGCCTAGCCCGAACCATGAAAAACACCCCCAGACCATTATTCCTTCTCCAAGACCATTATTCCTCCTTCTAACTTTACAGTTGGCAATATGCATTGGGGCAGGTAGCGTTCTCCTGGCATCTGCCAAACCAAGATTTGTCAGTCTCTCTGCCAGATGGTGAAGCGTGATTCATCACTCCAGAGAATGTGTTTCCACTGCTCCAGAGTCCATTGGCGGCGAGCTTTACACCACTCCAACCGACGCTTGGCATTGTGCATGGTGATCTTAGGCTTGTATGCGGCTGCTCGGCCATGGAAACCTATTTCATGAAGCTCCCGACGTTGCTTCCAGAGGCAGTTTGGAACTTGATAGTGAGTGTTGCAACCGAGGACAGACTAAATTTAAGCTCTGCCGCTTCAGCACTCAGCGGTCCCGTTCTGTGAGCTTGTGTGGCCTACCACTTCGCGGCTGAGACGTTGCTCCTAGACGCTTCCACTTCACAATAACAGCACTTACAGTTGACCGGGGCAGCTCTAGCAGGGTAGAAATTTGACAAACTGACTTGTTGGAACGGTGGCATCCCATGACGGTGCCATGTTGAAGGTCACTGAGCTCTTCAGTAAGGCCATTCTACTGCCAATGTTTGTCTATGGATTGTATATACCTGTCAGCAACGGTTGTGGCAGAAATAGCCGAATCCCCTAATTTGAAGGGGTGTCCACATCCTTTTGGCCATGTAGTGTAGCTTTAGCCATTAGTGAGCATAGGCATACACCTTCGACTTACTATTATGAAAGCCAATGCCAGTGTCAGTGAACCAATGTGTGGATGCTATTTCCATTCAGGTCGTTTTTACTCATTCATTTCCATTCCACTGAGTTGTTCCTAATTGGTAGTCTCACTAACGGGCCTTGCATTGCCTACGGGCACCATGAGGATTCAGTTAGTCCTGTGCACAGAACTGTAGGCCTAGAACTCTAAGGGATCCCATTAAAGGAATGTTGATTAGATTGGGTGTTGGATCATGTTGTTATGTGTTTTCCTGTTAGATAAAGGAAATCTTGGGATCAAAGCAGGACTGCCCACTCCTGATGGAAGAACAACTTGTAACCCCTTATTGTCTTTGGTCAAAGAATTATCTAAGTTACTGGCCAAGGTGTACCTTTCTGTGTACCATCTCACAAGCAAACAAAGACTCAACAAGCTCAACAGAACCTTTGGTGTAATGCCGTCCACTGGTATGGCATTTGAAACTAAGAAAGAGTGAAGGAGTATAAGTGAGAAAGGTTATCTTGTTCACAATTAATAGTTTGTTTATTTTGTTTACTCTTTCAGGAAGCAGTCTCCGACCGCACAAGTGGAGTGTCTGGCTACACAGTGTTCCTCACATACGTCCCCCATAGCCACAAAGCATAAGAAAAATGTGTTATATTACCCAATATACCAGAAATCAGGACCATATCCTCCTGCTTCTGTGCATATGGGATTCGAGGAATAACCCATCTAGTCTATAACGTTCTAAGAACCATATGTTTCTTAGAGCTTGGTGAGAGCCTGGTTGTCCTATGGTTATATTGCATATAACCATCCCACAACGTTCTGGGAATGGTGCAGGATTGTTGCTTGGCTTTGGAACATTCTCAGCACATTTAAGAAACTTGACAAAAAATATATTATTTTCTTGGTATTTTGTTACTTTAAAGCTACAATATGTTACTTTTTGGTCAACCCGACCAAATTCACATAGAAATGTGAGTTATAGATCTGTCATTTTCATTGTAAGCAAAGTTTCGTTTTTGCAGTTTTTACTTTCGGTTTTGTACACCAGTTTCAAATGTTTTTGGTTATGGAAAATATATTTCACAGGGGTTTAGATGCTACAATGATTCTCTACACAATGACTGCTTGTTTTGTCACATAAACTGAAATTAGACAAACTATTCAAAGGTATTCAAAAACCTCCAAATAACCTATTATTTCCGTTCTCAGAGTGTTATTAAAACCTCCCAGGAAACTTTCATGGAACCAGAGTAAAAAATTCTCAGAACCTACCTGCACCCTAAAAATAATGTTTAGAAAAGTTTTACCGGTAAGTAAACATGGCTTCATTCCCACAAACAATGTGAAACCAAAAACGTAAGTTCCCACAACTTTCAAGGAATAAAATGTGCTAGCTGGGCCACCTCTTCATTGCTGGAGGACAGTGTGTTCTGATTTCTATTGACAGACGTTGAGAAGACTTTAAAGTGTGCCGAAAATGTCAGCCCTCAGGTGGAACGTTGTACTTTGGTGATGGATATGCTGTGAAATACCTTTGCACAAAAAAACCTCTGAGGAAGGTAAGTCACACAGGTGTTCAAGATGAAGTCAGAATGATATACGTTGTAGGCTTCTCTCAATGCAATTCACTGTACTGTAGGCTATAGTGTGTCACATTATTAGATTAATAATAATTTCCTTTTAAATGGTTCTGTTAGTGTCCTAATGCTAATGCATTGTAGCCTACTAGGCCTACATTACACTGCTAAGATTAATATTATCATACAATAGAAGAGACAGTAGGAAAAGGAGTTTTGTTGATACTGTAAATAGATTGTCACTGTCTGTGCGCTTCACAGTATTTTGATTTCATGCCAGATACTTTAACTTTGCCACCATTTTTCCAAACGGCCCAACCGTCGAATGAAAGGCGCCCTGTGTGAAACAGTAACATACACTCCGAATTACCTAATTATTCATTATAAATCCCTTATTGGTCTTTCGCAAATCAGGCCAACCCAAGCTGTAAAGTGCAGTAGGCTAATTTTTGGTTTTGTGGAATTCGAAGTACACCATTCCACTGTCCGACGGAAATTCCAGACCACTGGCAAACTACCTAGGACAGGTCGTCCCACCAAAGTCAGCCCAAGAGCTGACCGAAAGATGCTCATAGAAGTCTCTAAGAACCCCAGGGTAACATCAAGGGATCTACAGGTCTACTTCGAATTGCTTGGAAATGGATTTGTAACCCCTCCCAGACTCATGGGCATCAATAATCTTTCTTCTGAGGGCCTCAGGTAGGTCTTTTGATCTTTGATTGATATGTTACCACACAACCATAAGTCCAAACCAGACCAATTTTCATATCTTTATGGAAGGCTGGACCATCCTAAGTTTCTCTCTAATGTTTTCTAATAATTTGCATTTTAGCAATTTTATGTGATGGTAAAGGTAGGGGTGTACTAACTTTTTCCCCATAAAGAAAAGGCATTTTTGTTTATTTTAATTGCATAACATTTTCAACGTTTTTTTTTTAATGTGTGATTTGTTAAATTGAAGTGACGATTACATGTCCATCTGTCCAAATATGTAAAATAAAAGAGAACTTTCCAGGGGGTGAACTTACTTTATGTGTGTGAGGTGTATACTTTTGTTTCAAAGTAGATTTGTTTAAGGCTACCAAGAAACACTCTGTGTGACCCTGATTTATCCTACTGCAGTAAAAGGCTAAATAAACAACTTTTACTTCCCATCCTCTCTCCTCTTTCCTCTTTCTCCTCTTCCTTCCAGTGGACCTTTTTAACTCACTCAAACTGGCCAGTCTGAAATGGACATCTGATCCTTAACTTAAAGCATAGTAGGCTTCCCATTCTCCCATGTCTAGCAGAAACAGTAGATGCTGTGGAGGTTAAGATTATTTTAAGGAATGGGGTAGAAAAATAACAGTTACCGCTTCCTTCATAGATCATTCGTCAAATATATTTTGGGACAGTTTCCCATACACCGTTTAAGCACAAGAATCTACATAGAAAGTGCTTTTTAGTCCAGGACTAGGTTAAATCTGTCTCCGGGAAACTGGCCCCTGGTTTCTTTGGCACTGTCCTACAGTAGGCCTATGACTGTGTGCCTAATCTCATGTCGTATCTTCCTCTTATGTCACTACAGTGGACTGAGAAACCACTGAAGATGGGTTCAGAGACTGAAGTCCTAGTCTATCAAGCCTTTGCTGTCAACAACAAACACAGATCACTACTGACATATTTGATTGCACGGAAGGATGCCCTGCATCTGCTATTGAAGCTACAATTCGCCCCGGAAGAGGAGTCATTATCCAATCAGCTGAGTCCACTCCAGGTCCACCTTCTGGAATCAAACTCTCCACCGTCCAGATTCAGTGAGTCCCGGAATGCCGTCGATCTCTGAGTTTCGCAGACCTTTACCACCACAACAGAAGCGGGCAAAGGAATACCTGAACAACAGCAGTTAAACGCAGAAATCTTCCGTGATAAACACGCCTGGCCCCATCCCCCTGGATGCCCACCCATCCCCTCTGGAGGGTCCCTCTCCTTAGGTGACTAAAGGAGCTGGGAATCTTTCTGCTGTTTGTCCCCTGCGATGCAAATACACCAAGCTTAGGTAAACCTAGATAACCACCTGAGCCTTTGGGGCCTTTGATGTAGGCGTTGATATACATTTATCGTCGTAATAAGGAGCCACACTCTGCCCCTCGTGAAGTAGTGAATCTAAAACTGCCAAAAAACACTGTATGTGACCCAAGATAGTTCATTCGACAGTCCTATCTACACTAAATAGCCAAAAGTATATGGACACCTGCTCGTCAAGCATCTCATTCCAAAATCCCTTCACTTGAACTAAGGGGCCTAGCCCAAACCATGAAAAAGACCATTATCCCTCCTCCACCAAACTTTACAGTTGGCACCGTGCATTGGGGCAGGTAGTGTTCTCCTGACATCCGCCAAACCCAGATAAGTCCATCGGACTGCCAGATGGTGAAGCGTGATTCATCATTCCAGAGAATGCATTTCCACTGCTCCAGAGTCCAACCACTCCAGCCGACGCTTGGCATTGCGCATGGTGATCTTAGGCTTGTGTGCGGCTGCTCTGCCATTTCATTTAATGAAGCTCCCGATGAACAGTCATTGTGCTAAGGTCGCTTCCAGAGGTAGTTTGGAACTCGGTAGTGAGTGTTGCAACCGAGGACAGACAATTTTTATGCGCTTTAGCACTCAGTGGTCCCGTTCTGTGAGCTTGTGTGGCCTCACACTTTGTGGCTGAGCCGTTGTTGCTCCTCGATGTTCCCACTTCATAATAACAGCACTT